>JBAIZL010000005.1:5463300-6063300 GCA_036971475.1 Prosapia bicincta
GAAATGATCAAACGCTTATGGTATATGCCTTAATGCAGCTTTTTATTATATGCGTAAAATCCATTTTTACTGCTTACATTGTAAAGATTAAGTCTTAGATGTAACATTTTTGTACTTAGCGTTTTTATCAATTTGTGTAGATTTTTTTGTTCAGTTTTTTTCTTTTTTCGACTCTTTTAATCCATAATAAAACGGTTACGTTACACAATATCTTCAGCGATGTCTCAGATTTCATTGGTATTTTTCTCCTTCTATTTAGAGATTTGATAGTATCCAAGTGTATCTTGTTATGTTCTTGGTGAGCCTTAGATACTTTCACAGGAACTACAATATTCCCCACATAGTATATACCTCAGTACTACTTATATTCTAATTTTAATTCACAATAGTTTCCTTACCATTCATGCATGGTAATTCACTTAATTCTACTTACCTAATTACCTTTAATCCCCAATTAGAAACGAAACATTCAAGTAGTTAGAATAATACATCTTTTTTGTAAGTTTTAAAGCTAAAATCCCTAACCGAAACTTCAATTATCAGTTTCTAAATAACGTGACATAACATCATCGTAATATAATAAATACTATATTTGTTATTAATTACTTCTCATAGTATAACTGTCCATAATACTATAACGGGTTTAACTTAAACTCAAGTGTAAGTAATTAGATGAAACGTAAGCGAGCCAAGAAAACATAATGCACTTCTAGACAGACTCATCTCCTTACCATTGCTACCAAATCTAAAATGAATATTTCCCCATTGGTTTCTGCTTCTGACGTACATAAGTAAGCTTATTTAAAGTGAAATCCTCTTATGTAGGTTGCACAGTAGGAGTTAACCCTGTCTAATATTCTTGTTTATAAGATGTGACATCAAGCGTGTTCATTGTGTGCATCAAGAGTTCGTTAAGGTTTTGTCATACAAATAGAAGTAGTTTTTATATTATTATGCGAAATACCTGTTGTAAAGTTTTTAAAAAGCTGAAACGTAGATAATATTTAGCGTAAAATTAAATGTTCTTTATAGTTTCAATCATATGATTACCGCGATATTATTTGAAAAAAATATATATATTTGTTTAATTACATGGTGCCTGGGTTTAGCATTGATCGATCCTTTACTGTAGAAATCCATCAGCTTGGGATATTATAATAACATATGTTGTGTACGTAACGTATAACAATGATATATCTTAACATTATACGTGTTACGTCTTCATACGTCTTCATTGTTATACGTATCATACGTTTTACAAACGTATAGTTAAACTTGACAGTTTTACTATTCCTTTTTTCCATCTCATGTATGCGTAGCCCGTTTCCTTCCACTCCCAGTTCGACATGCTAATAATAACAGTAAGAGTAGAATGCTACATTACAACTTTGACTTCCTTATTGTTACATATAAAGTCTCAACCTCCTAAGATATATCAATGGAAAAGCATTATTTACCTTCAGTTCCTCTTCATGTGATACGGGGGAATTTGGTGCCCCACTCAAAACCACCTAGTCTTTTGAGACCCACTGTGACTCTAGCCACACAACTTATCTATTTTCAGGGTCATCCTCCAACATTTGTTCACCTCCACTCATATCTTTCTTTCTTTCCCTTTATCTTGATTAACAATATTCCACTAAGTTCCTTAAGAACACTACAATTCACCTTAATAACTAATCAATCCCTCCTTAAAAAACTTAGACAACTATTAGTTCAAGTCAATTCAAACACCCTTAAACCTCAAAGTGACTGACCTAATCCAAAACGTAGGTATCCCATTTTTTTAAAATTCTTCCATCTTTACAGTCATACCAATATCTCTACTAACTTTTTAAATCTCCTCTGAACATTACTTTTCCCAATGAAAATTTAACCTACTCTTTACCGAACTCCAATTAAACGTTCTCTTCATTTCCCAATACACTGGAGACGAGGTAGACTTTTTTGGGGTACCATGAAATCTATCGGAGTGGAGATACCTGTAGGCCAAAATGTTATCAATTGCGGCGCAGTTTCTATCGGTGCCACTGGCGCTCAAGTTATAGCCGGTGTATTTCAAACATAACAACCACAAACTATTAGTATTGTAGCTTATGCTGTATAATATACTGTCAAATTCATGTTATTAATATAAATGCAAGTTATACAAAGTTGCTTTCCTTCATAACAATCATTGGAGCCAAGAAAGCTACGATGTAAGATTTTATTAATATGATATATTCCAGATATTCTCTATAGACTTTAACTGTGTCAAATAATGTAGATTATCTCAAGCCTAATGTTGAAAATAATAATAGCCTTACTAACAATATGCTTTCGGAAACTGTGTATGGTTCCTACAACGTATTTCTGAGTTATAACTATGAGAGTGCAATCCACCTTTTCATTCTAACCTCAACATTGTAAGAAGCTCTATATTACTATAAAACGTAAGTATCTATAGCAAATGAAGCTAGCGAAAAAACGTGTGACCAATATAACATAGTATTACATTGCAAAATCATGTGTACTGGGTACTTTTTAATTGTAAAATCCTACATTAAATACCATATTTTTTAAAAGTGTTATTATCGATTTCGGTTTTGTATATAATTTTTGTTGAGGTTTGTCACCGTCTAAGCATAATGGTTACGAAATTATTTTTGGGCAAATATTTTATACCTCCTTGAATATTGTTTTGTTCTAAAAATAAATTTCTAAATTTTAAGGATCTAAGAAGGTTTCACCTTTTCTTTGTAATCTCAAGAGTGAAAGAAACCTTTAGGGTGTAAAATTCTTAAAGAATAAAAATACCTTTGTTACTTTGACTTTTATTTTACTTCAACTCGAAAACACTTAACGTTTCCGCCGTGGTCTTTTATAATGAACACTTTCTCTCAAGGGCATTTATTTATTCTTGTCGAATATAAATCCGTACTTTATAGTCTTAGTTTTGCTTAATGCTGAATTTCTTTATAGTCTATTTATTACTTACTTCAGCCAACGCCCGTCCTTGGCCTCTCTATTTATTACTAGAATCCTCTTTAATATCTTATACCCTTTCTTTACCCACAAATCGTCACCGCTAATATCTAACAAATATATTACTGGTAGTTAGTAAATTATAGATCCTTGACCTATTTTCAGTATCTAGTATTTATATCTGGAATTATTAGAACATTTTTTATTTAAAAAAGAAATACGATTTGATAGTCGAAAAGTTGGGAAAAATATATCAAATAAGTGGCTTACTGGATAAAGATTAGTGACAGAACATTTTTAAGTAATTGTCTTACTTCATTTAAAACTTGAAAATTGACCGAATTCAGGCAGAATCATTCACAAATTTTAAAACATCCTGTGTTTCTGAGTTAGTCAAGAGTTAGAATTTTAGGAGCTTCTACCATATTATAAACTAGTTTACTGAAAACCTTTGTCAAAATGTTCTTAAGTAATTACTTATCCTGAAAATTAGTAACCTACTACGTATTGCAAATATTTATAGATATCTGTGTGTGAATAATAATAATATTAAGTGTAATATTTCTCTAGAGTAATTCCCATTTCCCTCGTTTTCACGCAAGATACTCATAAATATTTTCAGAACTGGGGTCGAGTGATTCAAGTGTGTCACATGAGTATCAAAAACCATAAATGGAGTTAATTTATTTTTAAAATTAAACACCTTAAAGTCCCGAGATATTGTAGAGTAAATAATTACACATTTAAAGGCTAATTTAATAGAGATTTTGTAGACCCATAAAAAAAAAATATTTTAAAACTCAATTTCTACTTGGTCAAAAAATACGAACTTTATTTTAGATATTTTTCAATTATTAATTGCAATTAATAGAAATAAACTAACATAGCATATGCGGTAAAAATGCTGTTAATTTCAGTTATTTTATAAAATCATGTTATCACTTATTGTAACCCAAAAGAGACAAAGTAACTACTGTATATTGCATAACTTACCCATATTTAATAATGTTTTCTTGCATTTCAAACTAAAATTAATTATATAAACCTACCAATGGATTATTATTTGAACGCAAAACTGTAATAAAAGAAATTATCATGCCCTACAAGATAAAATTAAATTGAACTTGAGTGGATGAATAAAACGTAATTTATTAACGATCGAAAAGTTGATCAAGTTGATTGTTAGCTTGCATAAAGAGAGTTTGAGCTAATAAAAGAAATTGAAAAAATACCACTATTTTATACTTACTACCATTAAATGTTGATATTATACAACCTATATAGAATTAAACTTGAAGCGTTTGTTTACAAAAACTATAGGCCTCTTAAGTACTGACGATTACAGTAAAATCAGCAATAATTACCGTTGAAATTGACCAACTAGATATACCTACGGTCATGGTGGTATCAAAAAAGTTTTCTCAACAAACGCCATAATAGTTATAAATTTCAAACAAATATTGTGTTCTAAAGAAACTTATACCGGTACCTTCTGAATTACAGATTACTTTCATGTATTATTTACAGTATATTTTAGTTTAATTCTACAATAATTACATACTATATATTACAGTTAAATAAATACAGTAAATTCTAGTAACAATCATATGTTAAATAAGAGATGTCGGCACTAAATTAATTGTAAGGAAGCTTTTAAAATATTTTTCAAGTTTAAGGTACTGTAACTCGAAACATTTGTTTTGATGGTTTTTTTGTTGTATAGTACGGGGTATAAAGTCAACTTAGTTCTGAATTATTTATTTACAGACTATAGAATTTAAAAATCATGTTTAACCTCGCAGAGAATATTGCTAAATAAAACCAATTTACATTCGAGTCAGGTAAAACTATTTATTTATACAGCAACGTTTCAATAATGGACACGTTATCATCTTCCGGCCTACAATATTTAAGCACACAATTAAAACTACCAGCAACATTGGCAATAATGCACAATAAAAAACTGGCGTACGCTTGTATACCACTTATTCAAAAACTTTAAAACATATGGTCATAGTTGGGTTAATTATTTGAAATTTGGCAAGATGTTTCTTCATGGCAATTTGTTTTAATTTGATTGTTTTAAATCTAAAAATGCAATTTATTACTGACTTGTAAGTGATTGTAATTGTAGTGGTGGTTAAAGGTTTTCATTATTTTGTTATAAATAAGTAAGTAATAGTTTGTAATTGTTATGTTATTATTATTATTTTTTTAATCTTTTTGTAGCGTACACATTTTACAGGTTTATGTAGTGTTTTATAATTATAAGAAATTTCATTGTAGCTATGTTTATTTTTGAACTATTGTTATTATTGTTTTTATTTTAATTGATTATTTAATTAAGATCCGTTTTTGAAACTTGGTCTGTGTAAATAAATAGTTTTACCTGAATCGCTAGGCAAATTGATTTATATAACTACAGAATTTATAAATTCACGGTAAAAAAATCAAAGAAATAAATGTACGTACATAAATAGTTTTAGTAGGGCTTACGCTATACTAAAACAAACAGTGTGCTATAACACATTGATAAACCCTATACTACCAACTATTAGACTTGTCTTTGCAGACTGTTCCTTATATGTAATACGAAGAGTTACAGATTTGGTCAAACTTTTGTCAGATTAGATATAAATAGATTTATTTACATCGTTCATTATTTATCATTAATGTAGATGTAAATTAACTATGTTCTAGATTTTTAAAACTATGTAATGTAGACATTTGTAGAACAAAAGCTATGTATTGTTTCATACAAAAGCATCACCGAGATTGCATTTGGAAACAAGAAATGTATTACATTAACGCTACGTCATTATGAGAACCGGCTCACAGTTGAGTATATCACGTTGTAACGTGGCTAAACATATTACGCTCTTGATTTTATCCTGTCTGATTTTGTTATACTAACTAATTAAATCTACTTCTATCTAATCAAAGAATGTAATGCCCAATGCTTTACATGTAATATATATATATTTTTTTATACATTATATGACCTTTATTTACATATTTTGGAAATCTATACTTAATGCACATCAAACAGTATATACTAAACATTTTATTCTTACTAAATTACTGTGATGTTTCTTTTACTTTTATTCTTCTAAGTATATTTCTTTTCCTTTATCACCGTCATCCTACTCATCTCCATTTTCTTCTAAATATAAAATTCTTGTGTCAGGTAGAAACATTTGCAGGGCCTTACTGATAAATCGATTATACTTTTTCCTAGATCTCTTGTGTGAGCAATTTATAAGTGGGTAACTACTCGTAAGCAATCTTTATAAAACATCTGTATTGCACACCTCTCTATTGAACTTTCTAGAATACATTGTTCTGTACGTTCTAAAATGTTTATTTCTAGCTTCCGAAGCCTCTTCTGAGAGTTGGACAATCGGGAGTTTGGCTTGTGTTATTACGGAACACTCGTGCACAAATACTTTTGCATGGTTGATGTTATTTGGTGCCAACCGTAGAGGCTGACATAAAGCCTTGCTGTATCCATAGTATAAACGTGGAATTTATTTTCATCAATGTGAAACCCACTTGAAATTACTTCTAGAATTACTGTTAACCTTTTTAGCTGCTCTATATTTATTTTAGTTACATAAGAGGCAGTGTTCAGGTTTAAAAAAGAGTTCCCGTCATTGGTATTTTCTAAGCCGTTCTTTGGAACATCTACTGGTATTCCGAATTGGTTTTTGAATGTTTCTTGAGTTTTTGTTTTAGTTTCAGAAATAATCATTTTATCTTCATTACTTCTTGCATGCCACTTTTTTATGGGGATCTTACAGGACAAGTTAAGCAAGGTCTCGTAAAATCTAAATTTGGTGTGCAAAATGGATAAACCAAACTTCATTGCATCTGAATCGTCGGTATAGTCTTTATCAAGAATATTGAAATCTTTACATGTTAGTCCGCAAATGTAACACCTCATGTCGAAGCATTTTCAGTTGCAGCATTGCAGACTTTACCATCTACCATTGTAAGTAAGAGTGTGTGTTTAATTTCTATTACACTACCACCATTACATGAGACTTCTGTTTAGTTAACATATTTATTTGTTTTTTCATATATTGTATCCCTTCGTTAGTAATATTGGTAGTTTCGTGTACAAATCGAAAGCGAATTGGTATGTAGAAACTTGTGGAGAAGGGAGTTGGATTTTGCAATATTATGTTTTTCTTTTCATCATCGTGTGTTATCAGTTGTACAGGTACAAATGAACTCTGAAAAAATATTAGCATCACTGTCAGTGGTAATCTGAAATTTTGCTGAAATTTTGGCTGTTGTGACCCATCACACCCCCACTTTGAAATTAGTTTTTCACGGTTTATCTACGTTTGCTTCACTCAATAGCCTCTTGAAAATCTTTTAGAGGACGTCCCGGAGTAATTAGGCAAAAACTGGGTATCTCAATATTAACTGACAACAAATATTCATTCTTTTGTATAAACGTGTCTTCTTTGTTACGGGCTAAAGCCCACTTCTTTTTAAAATACGATTTAAAATACCTCAGTAAGCGTCTAACGTCCGGACACTCTGATCATCCGGAGACTTCTTTGTCAGCTGAGGTGTTTTCCATGAACTGGAGCTTCTCATCTATGGATATGTCTGGACATTCTTGTACATCTGATATAGGGCTTTCCTTGTAAAATTCCTTTTCATTTCTAAAACCTAAAAAAATTACGAGCTACTACATCAATACAACAAATTAAAAATGTTCACCAGGCACTACTGTAATAATGGCCTATGAAGAGAGTAAATTTTATAAAAACGTTTAGGCATTTATAAACTGTACGAAAAATAAATTGTTTAAATAATATTTATTCCATGCTATATCATTATAAATAACTATTTAAGAATTATTATATTAAAATATAACTTTTGTATGTCATATTTTATAATATAATTTTTATATAAAAATGATATATGCCGATATAAAATCTTTATGTAATTACTACACACACACACACACACACACTCTCTCTCTCTCTCTCTCTCTTTTCATTTATTAATAGCCTTATGTACATTTTAACTGAACAGCTATCATGCACATGAAACAAACTTAAAATATGTAGATAGTTTTGTAAATTACCTCTGAGGATGATTGCTGTGTAATTGAAATCTACATCAGTTGATGAATAAATGAAAAGGTATTTGTGGCATAGAGGTTTTATTTATTAAATTAGACATTATGCCACAGATGATTAATATAGTTATTATTGTTTGAGTTGATTATATAATAATTTCTCTGAAGTGTTAGGGTAAGTTATAGGCGTTATTTTTGTATAACTTACTGACTGACTTGTGACAACCGTTGGCAACTTCAATTATGCTATCCACTCAGATATCAGAGACAAGTTTTCTAACAGTAGTCTACATAAAACATTCGTATCCAGAGACAAGATCTAACCCAAGGGGTGGTAATTTCATGTAAACTGTTCAACATTTTGATAAATTACGTTATAGACTACATGTGTGATATAACTAGTATCAAAGTCCTATTGTTTACCGATGGTCTTCTTCTATGGTCAAGCAGCTGTGTCATCAGTACTCTACAGATGTGTATGAACGATGTCTAGCTGAGACTGATAATGAGCAGAACATAAGACCATGACCGTAATCAAATTGAAATACCCTTCCAACATTTCGCACTCTTCACTAACATCCCGAAGGTGAACCTAACATACAAGAACTCAACCTTGGCTATCAGCAAAATTCGAGATACTTCAAAGTTGCATTGGATCAGTGTATATCATGTAAACCACATTTTGTCCAGTGTACTGAAAAAGATATGAAAAAAAGCGAGATTACTTAGGAGACTAACGGCTATGCTTGGGGAGCTATCCAAGATTCTAAACACTGCCTATAAGTCCATATAAAAGATTCTTGAATTTAGAAGCAAAGTGACGGTCACAGAGAATAAATGCACCACAAACTTGTTTTAGCTCAAAACACTATCTTAAGAGTGTTAACTAGCACTACTAAATCAATCGCTATTGATCCAGCGGAGGTTCAAACAGATTGAACCGCTGAAAATACGCAGGAAGACGTTTACCTTATATTTCAGGGAACTATTTGAAAGAACAGACAAATCTTGATGCCGAGTAGATCTACTATATATCCACTGATTGACTCAAAAACTAGCGAACACCAATTTTCTACTACCAGGACCTTTATAATAGTATGGAGTCACTTCCGGAGGACAGGTTACCCTTAATTCTTATCAGGAATACTTCCAAGAACCTCCTGAGTATGAGCTCCTCCTGACAGAACCCCACTTGCTAAAGCATGCTTCCTCGGATCGGTGGCTTAAAACTCCACTCTTTCGAGCAATCAATTAAAATACCCTGCAACAGAATAGCTCAAAAATTTGACTAATCTATCATCTATGCTTCGATCAGGCGAAACGGGTGATGCATACTACTGAAGATATTTTGAACGTTTCCTAGAATTCCTTTCTAATTCAATAATAGTTCCAATTATTATTGATAAGCTATTAATTTTCATAGGTATTTAAAGGATGCATAACATTTTCTTTTCTGTTTAATCAAGTGTTATTTTTAATAACTAATTTGTATTAAATTTTTAAAAGAAAATAAATAATGTAAAACTTTACACAGCGTGAACATCCTGACAATAAAGTTTTGCCTTAAAATAAGTATCTTATAATGACTCAAAATGTTTTTACATACCGGGCACTGTTACTGCATAAAAAAATTACAACATTTTAAGTTTTACTTTCATCCAAATAATTCAAAGTTCATGTTTTTAATTTGGTCTTGATTGTTTATAATAACCTTTTTTTTATTCTTTTTATAGGAAATTAAAAATTTTTGTAAATAAAATCTTTCAATCGGAGTTATATAAATTAAGAAATTAATTTTTTTTGCTAAAGCGATTTATTTCTATATCGGGATTTCAATTAGGACACTGAGTTGACGAGCTCTTCAAGAAACATTTTTTTAAACAGAGTTTCCCTTCAAATATCTCTAATATCCTGAAAAATAATTTAGGAAATTAAAATTATTATATTGAAATCAAAGACACACACAGAATATTTCAGAGTGTGAGTGAGGGGGATGGAAAGTAAATTATCTTGATGTTGAAATAATATTGTTTTAGGGTTAAACCTGTATCTTGTCAGCGTGAAGGCTGAGGTATTAAATTTCATTTCCGTTTTGAAATAAAGAAAAGTTAAACGAGATCCAGTCAGGTAGCAACATTATTATTCTTTGCCTGATACTACACAAGACAGTTAATATTTACTTGGTTCTGTATTATTATTTTTCTATTTCTTGATTATTTTGTACCTTATTTAAAGAAAATGTTGATTACAATAGTTGTATAAATTGTATGTTTAAAAATCATTTCGAATGGTAAACTATATATTCTGTAAAATCTATAATTTGTATTATTGTAGCCTATGATCCACAGCCCCTGGTGAAAAACACAACAGGTTCTCTAAAACAATAAAGACAAAATTATTTATAATTGCAACTAGCATTGGTGATTCATGTTTAACATGTAAAACTTATATATATACACCGCAACAAAGATTATTTTAGACATGCGTTTTAAATAAAACTGCTTTCCTCAAAACCTCACAAACAGATTTGACATTCATGTTGAAGATTAAAAATGCATCGTAATCTATGCATTTTAGAAATATATCTAAAACGATCAATATTTCAAATGGTGTAACAGAATATTTGTGACCACTATAAATGTCACACTATAAAAACCATGATTTTACTTACTCAATGTAACAACTAATTTTCTTCCTTCAAGATACACTTTTTAGTGATACCCTTTTTATATAGGGAAACGAACTCTTTCCTCAGAAAAGTACTCCATTGCTTTCAGCATTTTATCAATTCTTTATCAAAAATATCACCCCACACTCATTTCATTCCTAATCTTAATAAATATTAACCATCACAACATCTTCTTTCTGTGTAGTTATGATTGATATCTTATAGTAAAGGCAGGGCGTTAATGGATACGCCTAAAACTGTGCATAGAGTTCTCTTATCAGAAACGCATTACAGTTCCTGCACGTCCCAGATTTACTCAAACGTCACAAATTAGAACCGTCATAAATCTGCAGCATCTAAATGACTGACATTGGTAACTTAGTTTTGAAACTGTTATGTCCCGGAATACATTATTCGATTCCTAAACACTAGCTGTATGTTTTATGACCAAAGTTAATTTAAGGTCACTATGCATTCATGCACTTTATATCTTTACATTGTTTTATTCTCTGACAATCATGCCAAATTAGTACCTTTTTTAAAAAAAGATTATTACCTATTAATCTGAAATAATTACTGTCACTGAGTAAAAACATACATCATTTAACATACAAACTTTTAATCTTATACCACTTGCTACCTGTTTAACAAGAATAATCCATAACCACCTGTGACGGGACGAAGATCAATCAATAGTGATTGAAAGTCATTCAAACTAACGCATAAAGCATAACTGGCATACATTCCGCAGACTCATAGCTACATTGATCATATTGACACATAGGGTTATTCGTATGCTATTCTATTTTTATTAGAAATTCAGCATATCTTACACCTTATATCTTGCATATAATTCGGTGCGATCCACAAGTATACGTTATGTTTACTCTAAATAACCTATCCAACACAGAAGTCCAACTAAGAGAATATATTTCCTCGTATGTTTGCTGCAGTTTGTGTAAAGGCTATTACCTGAGATTCCATAATATCCATAATATGTCTGACTCTGAAGAACGAAGCAGGATATTGCAGATAATCTTTCAGTGTTACAATTATAATTTCAATTTAAATATTTTTTTTAGAATTGTGTCACCACGGCCCGTAGAGGTAATACCGTGACCTTCCTACAGGCTGGGTACTATACATATAGAGACTAGATAGTAATACTGTGTCTATTGAAAAAAACCAACCCTCGTTCCTATTATAACGATTAGGTTCTAATGTGATCAGGAATATGTAATGGATAAAGGTCTTGTGTACTTGGAACGAAATAACTGTTATGGGTAAATATCATTAGGGAAGCCAGTCTGTGTTGTAAGGATATGTTTGCCCTTGTAGTTATAAAAAAGTGTAAAACTAGTATACTATTTAAAAAAATTTTAAAAAAATAGATCGGTTCCATAGGTAAACTCCAGGACAATAGCTCGAGAGATTACTGATAATTCATCCATTTAACAGAAAATATTAGTGTAAATAAATTGTTACACAAATATTATAGTTGCATTTGATTTAGGTATGCATATTACGAACTTTAGTAATTAGGTGAACGGTCACAATCTTTGTTCTGAAACAATGTATCCCCCTACTACATTCCCCCCTGATTATCTTCCCAATGCCCTTTGTCTTCAGAGAAACTCCGTGACTGTCTCACTAGTACAAAGGGAGCATAGGGTATAATTTCTCTTGTCTGTATGTAGGTTACGTAATTGGAATAGCCGGACTCTCTAATCTGAGATCAGCTCCAAATGCAGAGCATGAACTGGAGGCTAACCAAATGTCAGTGCAATATAAACTAAGACTCCTGTCTGCGCAAATCTTTTAAACCTAACCACTTTGAAAATGTTTGTAGTTGCAAAGTATAACAACGTCAGGTAAAAATTAAATATTACTATATGTTTCAAAAAGCAACAGTGCAAATGATAAACACAAAATTCTAAAAAAATATTGCTGTAGTTTGCGATAAGAGATTTTAAAATCAAGATTGTTTCTCTACGAGGCCCTGCCAAATTAATTATAACAGGGTATATCAATATTATCATTGATAGACCGCTAACTGGTCGCAGTTTTACATCCCCTAGGTTGGGCCATTAGATACATTGTACCATATGTGCTAAAATAATCAGAAAGTACACTCTAACGGTGCAAGTTATCTGGTTGGTCTTATGGTTCTATTGATCTCGAGTAGCTCTGGAATAGCGGTCGACTGTGTTTGAAAAACTCAGTAGGACCGGTTTTCAGTCAGACCTTACAGTCAGGCCCTAGGATGTTACTGCTACCACTTATTGTGGCACCACGCTGACCGTATTTGGCTGACACTAGTGATCCGATTCGGTATGTCATAAATTGGAGGCTGGATTCACATATAGTAAGGGAAGGTTTTCACATGGAATATTATACAACTCACGATTTACTGTGTTTGATTTTCTGTTCTCAATATTTACATCTTACATCACCCTTCCTTCTTGAAACATTGGCGATGATAACCAACACTGGTTTTTTGCCAGTAGTTTTTAAAAAAATAAATAAATAATGAAACATACATTGATTGACTCAAGCACTAAGAGAATGATTTCATTTGTCAATTGAATTGTAAATTGACATAGGTCTGAAGATCTCAAAAGATAAAGACATTTAGAAATTGGTCTCCAGTGTCTTGTAGAATATGTTTTGTGCGGTATCTTTTTTGCCATTTTGGTCTGGAGCTATCCTTATTATTGATTCTACAATCAATATACGTGACCAATGTAAGGTGACTCGTAGGTACGAATAGGTGGATGAGGTATGTAGGAGCTGACTGAGAAAAATATTACCAAACAGGTGCAACTGCAGGGAGCGAAAACGTGTCTACAAACTACTTCAATGGATATGCAAATAAAGCAAATATTTCTTAATGCAAAAAGTGGAGTTAACCTTTTTCAGTTTAAAAACTAATAGAATTTAAATAGGTGCACTGCTTTCTACAGCTACATATCGGAGTTTTAATTTCCATTATTGTGACTATTTCATTGTTTTTAAACAATACGTTTCATATTTTCCTAGAACTTCATTTCACCAAAGATATTCTAAGTCTCTCAAAACTGACATTTTGTTATTGTAATAATTATTTACTTACGTAAATAAATAAAATATCCAGCATTTATTTCTACCTTTAACAAACAAGGAATATGAATTGATTAATCGTAACAAAAAATCACGTAATCGGCACAGTACTAATTTAATATACATAAGTCAACATTTCTGTTATCAGATTACCATCTGCACAGTAATTTGAGTCTGATTTCATAAGAGACGTTTACCTCAGACTAGCCTCTAAAAATTGTTACCTGGTAGTAAAAATCTACATAGAGTATTGATTACTCTAATAAATATATTTATGTTGTTCATACTATATTTACTTTGTGTTTACTTGCTCTATTCTAAGACTCTACGCTTCAGTATTTAGCATATTATATTTTTATTTATTTATTAGTTCAGCAACAATGCTGTGGTAAACTTAGACGAATTAATAATTTCTAATAATTTTACTATTTCACTATGGACTCAGTTAATATTTAACTGATAATATAACAACTATCTGTCTCTATCTGTTTTGTCATCTTCACAATGTGAGAACAAACCATTATGAGGATGATAAAACTTTTGAGTATTGTTTCAAAAGATTTGTGTTTCCAAGCAAAGTTACAAGAATAAAGAACCAGTAGAATATAATAAGTACCACACGCTCGTGACTGTGTATTTTCAGTATTTTTTCGAGTTTCTTATTCTCTTAGCTGCATAAACTGTACTCCAGAGGTCGCCGGCTTCTTTATGTTTTAAGAAATGTTACCGCAACGACCTCAAGCACTTTTGTTAAGTAAACTGGGAATTCTAATTCCCCTTCAAGTTATATTTTATTGTATACAGAACTGCCAGATTGTTACAATGTTTCTTTCATGGAATGACGTAGCGTGAAAGTCATTTATTCAAAAAAACCTTTACAAATCTGTTGATATTAAATCACTATAAAGGTATTTTGTTTTAAAATCAACATTTTAGATGATCTAATCAGTTTTTCGATTTTACACGGATGGCAGCGGTCAAATAGTTTCGAAATGCAGGTCAGTGGTTTCCGCTTACTATGTAATAGGATCAATTACAAATTATGTTTATTGCATTCATATCTAAAAATTATTTGAAAATCCGGTGCAAAGGGTAAGTGATTGCTAACTTCGGACCCCCCAAGTATGTCTTTAATGTTGTAGTTTTTGAAATAGCTCCATAAAAAGGGAGAATTGATTCTGTTACATTCATTACATGTAATATAGAAATGTAATAATATAATGTATTCAATATGAGTAATACATGTTTATTTTACATTTAATGGGGCTGTAGCATGAAGTATGATAAAAAAATCCAACCTAGTCAATCCTTGTCACTTAAATCATCAAGTCCTTACTGAGGGAAATTTCCACGGATATGTTGGCCATTATTCAAATATTAGAGTGATTGAGATATTTAAGCTTCTCTATCATGAATGTATTGCAAACCTTAACAACGGAATTAAATTAATATTTTTATACAGTATAGAAATATTTTCAGTATGTAATTACTAATAATAACTAAAATTATAAGCTCTGATGGATGTAAGCTTTATTTATTTATATTTTAGTAACTCGCTATCAACAACATTTTTAAAATATGTGAAATTTAAAAGTATTACTATCTCCCATAAATTCCTCAGTTTCTCTTTACTGAGTAAATTAAATACTGAGTAGTTGGTCTTGTTATTAACTTCTGCTTTAAACATCAAGATATAAATCAACTGGTTAATGATAGTGTAATAGTACAAGTCAAGATATAAATCAACTGGTTAATGATAGTGTAATAGTACAAGACAAGATATAAATCAACTGGTTAATGATAGTGTAATAGTACAAGACAAGATATAAATTAACTGGTTAATGATAGTGTAATAGTACAAGACAAGATTTAAATCAACTGGTTAATGATAATGTAATAGTACAAGACAAGATATAAATCAACTGGTTAATGATAGTGTAATAGTACAAGACCAGATATAAATCAACTGGTTAATGATAGTGTAATAGTACAAGACAAGATATAAATCAACTGGTTAATGATAGTGTAATAGTACAAGACCAGATATAAAAGATATCTAGAGAAAAAAAACTAATTTTTCAATAGCTTTGGCAAGAGTATCTGGTTTTGAAAATGTAATAAACGAAAAGTAGGATATATTGAAACAATAGTCACAATTGTCGATATTGCTCTATTTAACTCTATCTGTCTGTCTGTCTGTCTGTCTGTCTGTCTCTCTCTCTCTCTCTCTCTCTCTCTCTCTCTCTCTCTCTCTCTCTCTCTCTCTCTTTATATATCTATAGTTACCACTGCACTTAAAAACTTGAATGAAATGAGTAAGTTGAACAGAATTCAAGAAAGATAGTTTCACAAGCAAATCTTGGGAACTACTGGAATCATAGTTCCCGATGGGTACTACTATCTTGGGTACTACTGGAACGTGGAATCATAGTTCCACGCTGATTTTAGAACGTGGAAGTTAAAAAAAAAGGACTTCGACCTAACTATACAGAAGTTAATTGAATTTTATTCCAATATATACTGTAAATATATATATATATATATATATATATATATATATATATATATATATATATATATATATATATATATATATATATGTGTGTGTGTGTGTGTGTGTGTGTGTGTGTATGTATATAACAAATTAAAAATATTTCAAAAACAAGAATACTTTTAATGAATTATTCCTATTTAAGAATAAATATATTCATTAAAAGTATTCTTGTTTTTGAAATATTTATAGTTTATTAACTATATTACAAGAAATCATATCACCATATTTAATATAATATATATATATATATATATATATATATATATATATATATATATATATATATAGGTATACGTAAACACATTTCAATCCTTGACCTATAAACTATTCTTTTCTCTCTCTTTCTTTCTCCCCTGCACACATACATCTCTAGGCCTAAATTAAAATTTTTCTTTCAGTATAAGGTCTGTCTGTGTATATAATAATATTATATTAATACATATTTGACAAAATTTCAAAATTAAATTATTTGTAATCGAAATTTTAAAAAAATGGTTTGTTATGGAGAGAAAGGTAATTAAATGAAAAAATGATTTTTGTTTAGAGAGCCCTTTGTTTTATTTATTTGTTATCAAAGTAGTCACGATGAAATATCCTTCGTCTGTCTAGAAGTTGTTCCGTAACCACAAGGGAAGGAAGCAACCCTCATTCATTTTAGTTAAAGGAAGCGTCAGCCCATCGTAGTACTAAGTTTGGCCTTTGAAATATCTAGTGAATTGGTATCCTTTATAGCTCAGATAACGACACAACTTTACCACTGCAAACATTTTCAACATGAAACACTTTTTTTCAGTTCCTACCTACGTTTTTAAACATATACATATTCACAAAATGAATTGAAAGGAAAAGAAAATTGTAACGGTATAATTTAACAAATTGAATATTATTTAGTTTTAATTCTTAAAAATTTAATTTTCACTTCTAGCTTACAGTTCAGGCGTAACAAAGACGTCTGTCTGTAACGCAATTGAAGGTATAACTCCGTTACATTAAAATATTTTAAATTACCAAGTTAAATCATTTAAATTAGCAGAATATTATTACATTAATTCTTAAGGCTTGTTAATCTGAAATGCAAGGAATTGTGCGCTGGTAAAATAATGACTCTTTTAAATTCAATTAAAGCAAATTACAATCTTTTATTTTAAGATAGAAGATAAAATAAATTATAATCATGACACATATATTTTTAACACGCAGTTACGGATTGCGGAACATTTTATATTCTACTTATGATTTTTTAAGGATAGCAATCTATCAATTAATTAATCAATCAATGACTGAAAATGAACATGTTCTCGAGTTTACTTGCCTTTATATATAATCAAATTTAATAATTCAAAGTGAACATAATGGCACCAAAAGATGCGTAATTACAGTTAAGCTAATTAGTTGAAAAGTTCAATGTTCATTAATTAGAATTCTGCTGTGAAACATTTTAAATTTTGAAATAAAGTTTTAAAGTCTTAAATCGCCCACTTAGCTGTATTCACATGTCGTAACCTCGCTTCCTCCTCGTGGAAAAGTCTCGGTAAAAGCCTTGTATCATCTTCGTGGAAAAGCCTCGGGAAATGCCATCAATAAGTCAGCGTCCCATCTGGTACCTGGTATCGTACGCCGTGTTCTATGCCATGATTATACGAAAATAAAACTTTACATTAATTAAAATTAAAAAAAACCAAATAAATTTTCTTGCTCTTTGGAGACGTCCGTTCCCTTTTACATCTTGGCCAAATGATAGAGATATATTAGTTGCGTGCAACCTTCCTACCTATCGCGCATCCGGGGGGCGCATCCCTAGCTTGATTACTTGTTTTAATCTTTTCTCGTTAGATGTCACTATCAGCCAGAGATCTCATTAAAATATTTCTCATACATAACAATTTTTTTACATAGTCATATATTATTACAATTTTGAATCTATTCTCGTTTATTTTCTGAAATTTGCTAATTTAATATGAAACACCGTCTAAAGTGTGTTACAAAATAATAGTTTTTTAAAAACAATTGTCTTTAAAATATCTATTAATAAAGGAAGGCTGAATCTAATTTCATTGTAAAATAAAGAAAAAACACATAAATATTAAACTATTGGTTTTCTACCTTATGGACTGGGTTTTCTGCACTGTTTAAAACAGACACAGATATTCTTCACATTCATTTAACTTTTTGCAATATCATTTAGGTATAGACTACTTAAATGTTCACTCAAGTGCTACAATACCGGTAGGTTATGTAAAATTCAAATGAATTTTTAATTATGGACTATATATGGACTACTTTTACTAAACTTGTAGCAATATTGACTAGCTATTAATATATTTTACTGAATTGAATCCAATATAGATTAGCGTATGACAGAATTTATTGGACGATTTTATAAGTGAGTTTGAATTTTGATTTATGTTTCTTCATCTCTTCTATTCTATATTTTGTTATATATATATTATAAACTATTTAAGAATCAAATATAGCGATATTTTATTTTATTGTTTCATGATCATTTACACTATGTTCCACAGTAGTGAGAAAAACAAATATTACCGAATAATTTCCTTAGGAATGTACTATACGACCTATAAATAATCTGTTTTTTGTCATTATTTGGTTTAAAATTATTTTTGGGTTATCGATCTCCACCAATTGAGAAGAGGTAAGAAACTAGAAATATATATCTTCAATTGTATTCTTATTCAAAAGTGGGACTTCTTTTAATATAATTCCTCACATCGAAGTTTCCCTTATTTCTCCATTCAGACGCATAATTATGACTGATACTTGAAATGCTATTTAACTGTTGGGCTACTAATTCACTTTTATTCGCTAATGCTTATGCTTATCAATATTGACGACAGTCATCGTCAAATAAGCTTTCCTTAATATGGTAGGTTACCATACCACTTGTAAGAAGTGTTTGATCTCTTTTTATTAAATCCATACCTAGATAGTACAAGTGCTCCATGTTTCAAAAAAATTATCAATACCTACAAATTCTTTAGTTTTAATTCTAATAATTTGGATTGGTTTAGGCCTCCGGCATTCCAAAAGGTTAGCTTCAGGCCGTCGTCAGGGCCCTAAAGAGGGCCGTTTGTAAAAATTTTGTTAGCTCTTGTTGCAATCTTTATTGCTCTTGTGGTCTGCTCGAGTATAGCGCAGACTGTTGATCGTTCAGTCGAGAGCAGGGGGCACCACGTGCAGGCGATCAACTTCACCCCCCACGGGGGTGGCGTATCAACATACCTATAGTATACCACGACAAACACATCCATGACCCCAAAAAGGTATCAAACGCTTTCTGCCAACACTACGCCAACGTTGGAAAATTAAAGATTCCTAAGCTCCAGAAAAATGAATTCCTAAAGTATCGACACACTACATGTCTATCAGAGGAGGAAAATCAGGTCATGAACGGAAACTTCTCCCTTGCAGAACTAAAGGTAGCTTTATATACTCTAAAGTCAGGAAAATCAGCTGGACCAGACTCCATATTCCCAGAGTTCCTGTTACATCTTGGGACATCCGCCCAGAAAACTCTCTTGAAGCTTATGAACCTAACTCTGAATAAATTCATCCCTGACCTGTGGCGCAAAGCGGAAATCATTCCTATCCTTAAAAAAGGAAAGCCTCCATGCGAAGTAAAAAGCTACAGACCCATTTCCCTCACGAGCTGCTGCTGCAAGCTAGCCGAGCGAATGATTGTCAATCTTCTGAGTCCCTTTCTAGAGAGGACCGGTGCCCTGTCAGATGAGCAAGCTGCCTTTAGGAAACACCGTGGCACTATGGACCAAGTTGTGAAGCTCGTTCAAGCAGTGAAGGATGGCTTTCATAGAAAAATGTCGACTGTGGCAGTCTTTGTAGACTTCAAGGAAGCCTATGACAGAATATGGAGGAAGCTTCTGTTGCACAAACTCCAAAAATTAGGAATAACTGGAAAACTCTTAGGATGGGTGAAGTCCTTTCTGGCACAGAGGCATGTTCGAGTCCGTTTCCGAGACACAATTTCGTCATTTAAACAGCAACGCAACGGCCTACCGCAGGGAGCAGTACTCAGCTGTATCCTTTTCAATATTATGATAAACGACCTCTTAAAAATAGTAAAAGAAGTACCGGGCATATCAACCTTACTTTTTGCGGACGACCTTGTCTTTTGGGCTTCAAGCGGGACTCCTTCGAACCTGGAAGAAACTATAAATCGAACCCTTAGCAGAGTTGCTGACTGGGCCAATTACAACCAAATGGTAGTTAGTAAGAAAAAGACTGTTTTCACTCTATTCACCCTTTCAACTAAGCCGCCAAAACTGAGGATCAAGTTAAACAACAAAACTTTAAACCATGAAGATACTCCACGATATCTTGGCATCACGTTAGACAGGAAGCTAAACTTTGCAAATCATATTGAGGCAACAGCAGAAAAAGCCACCAACAGAAGCAAACTGCTGAAGAGATTAACAGCAACTACATGGGGTGCTACCCAGGATGTTCTAAATTCAACGTACCGGACCTATGTACGACCAACAATGGAGTATGGAGGAGAGGTGCTCAACCTAGCCAGCTCAAATTGCCTAAAGAAGCTAGACAAGGTTCAAAATAATAACATGAGGCTCATAACTGGAGGAGCTAAATCAACTCCAATACTAGCTATGGAGATCCAAACAGGACTGGAACCCTTGGAAGTCAGAAGAGACAAATGTCTCCTAAAATTCTGGGAAAAAAATAAAAGAACAAATAGAAAGTTTTGGGAAACATATAAAGCTGCCACTTCCCGCCTCAGAACTCAGATTACTCCAGTAATCAAAGCTCTACAGCTGGGACAAAAATATAACCTTCTCCTTCATGCAGAAGCTGCCCCATTAAATCAACACAATCGAGTCTTTGACAACCTACCTCCAGTTTTTCTAAACCTTGTTGACCAGGTGAAACCAAAGTCACAGGCTATGGATATTGAACTCAGGAAAGCAACATTAATGACCATCAACGAACGATTCCCTGAAAGTGACTGGCTTCATATTTACACAGATGGATCTTCAAACCCTTCAAGTGGAGAAACTGGAGCAGGATATTTTTCAAAATTATTTCAGGGCTCGGTAGCTGTGGGCCTCTGCTGCAGCAATTTTGATGGTGAGGTTGTGGCCATAGGAGAAGCAGCATCATGCGTCATGCGACTTTCGCCGCGGCAGGTTGTATTCCTGATTGATTCACAATCAGCGATTTTGGCAGTTTCCTCTAACACACCAACTGACTGCACCTTGACAGTGTCGTGTAGAGAAAAAATGCAACTATGCCAAGAGGCAGGCTTCAGAATTGCGCTCCAGTGGATTCCCAGCCACGTTGGCACAACAGGGAACGAAAAAGCTGACAACCTCGCCAAGAGTGGGTGCCGTCTACCACAGCCACAAATCAAAATATCACTAGGCTCTGCTTACACCAGGATCCACGCAGCAGCTAAGACGTACTTGAAAAAATCACAAGACAACCTGGCTGTTGGAAAGAGATGGCAAGAACTTTGCACCAACCCCATTCCAAAAAACCTGCCTCGACCTATCAGTGTTGCGCTGTTCCGTCTAACCACAGGACACGACTACCTTCAGGCGCACCTACATCGCATTGGGCTGGCGGACACGGATCGGTGCCCCTTGTGCCAAACAGGAAAGATGGATGGAGACCACCTTCCTGCCTGCCCACAGCTCGAAGCATACAATAGCGACCCAAAAACCAGACTCTCCAAGCTCTACTGGTCTGCACGATGCCAAATGGTCGAGTTACCAAGGGCAGGCGTTGGATAAAGTAAAGTAAAGTAAGTACAAATTCTTTAGTAAATCTCGGTTTACTACTCGTAACTCACTAACACGTAAATACAACCCTTAAGACATAAAAATACCATTTGTTAGTAGAATAGAAACTATTTTACTAAAACAATACTCTTTCTAATATAATGGGCATATATATACATATACATATGCATATATACATCGGCGCTGTACAAGCATCACAGCGTTACAGGGCATACCATTGATTTCCAGTCTTGCCGAAAGATTGCTCGAGGGGAAAACTACAGAACCATAATTATTCGTGAGGCTGTCGAAATAGAAAAGCAAGGGAGTCTTAACAAACGCGATGAGTCCTTGAATATGCCCGTAGTGTGGAAATGTGTCATCCATAGATTTTATCGGCAGGAAGGTGAACAAAAGGAAAGGAATGTGAGTAATGTTTTGGCTCTGGTGTGTGTGGATTGACGTCAATGTGTGAATTGTCGTCAATGGGCGTGGCTACATTCCTCAATAATAGGAGCAGAGTTTTTTGTGCTCTTCACTCACACTTCAACTGTTGTTGGGTTCACCTCGTCAATACTAGAAGAGATTCTGGCGAAATGTCGGAACTGCGTTTTTGTGCACTTCATGTGTGTGTGTGTGTGTGTGTGTGTGTGTGTGTGTGTGTGTGTGTGTGTGTGTGTGTGTGTGTGTGTGTGGGTGTGTGTGTGTGTGTGTGTGTGTGTGTGTGTGTATGTGTGTATGTGTGTGTGTGTGTGTGTGTGTGTGTGTGTGTGTGTGTGTGTGTGTGTGTGTGTGTGTGTGTGTGTGTGTGTGTGTGTGTGTGTGTGTGTGTGTGTGTGAGTGTGTGTGTGTGTGTGTGTGTGTGTGTATGTGTGTGTGTGTGTGTGTGTGTGTGTGTGTGTGTGTGTGTGTGTGTGTGTGTGTGTGTGTGTGTGTGTGTGTGTGTGTGTGTGTGTGTGTGTGTGTGTGTGTGTGTGTGTGTGTGTGTGTGTGTGTGTGTGTGTGTGTGTGTGTGTGTGTGTGTGTGTGTGTGTGTGATACGCGTTTTATAAGCACAAAAGGTTTATTTAAATTATTTTATTTTTACAAATTTTTTTATTTAACCTAGAATAACTTTAACTTGAAATGTTTACCAAATTAGGCTTTACAAAATAACAACCGATGTACTTTTATTTGAAGTGGAGACAATTCTTCTCTTCTAATGTTCGCTACACATTAACTTGAGTATTGTCCGCAGGTGCACAATACAAATAACCTGAATCAGCAAAATTATAACTATGACATCCTTATAGTAGCTAAATCTACAATACTTAGTTATATAACTCCTCTATCCCTAGATAAAACTGCGGGGTTGCGAACTTTCGTCCTCTGTTAGAGTCCTCTTTATTTGGGAAGGTTGCCAGTTAATAGTTTCTGGGATCTAGTTGATTGTGTTGTCCGTGACTTCAAATGCAGTATACTCGCAGATGTTGACGTTATTATTTCTAGTGATGGACGTTTCATAATCTAATTTGTGTTGCGTTAAATGGTCGAATGAGCAAAACTATTTGGAATCTATTTAAGTATTACTGTCTAAACCTAAAATTACAGAATTAGTTACTAACATGTATTTTACTTTTGGTATTATTTTTACATAAAATTGTTCATATTTTATAGGAATAGAATTCAATTTATACAATTTAAAATAAAGGTTTTCAACAATAGGTAAGTTTATAAAATAAATATTTTTTTCAGAATCTAATTTACAAATAACCTTAATCAGATTCCCTAATTCTCATACATTTTCTATTTTAGGTTCTAAAGGTAATCTTTCATTATAAGATTAATAAATTTTGCTTATTTCCTCATATAGCGTTTGAGTAGAGATCACAATAGGATGTGCAACACCTAGTTTCAAATGTTGGAAAGTTTTCCAAACCTGTGATTGCAACATCATGTTATATAAAATGTTCAATTGGTTTAAAATACTTCTAAACTTTTCTAGTTCAACAATATACGATTCACAATATTTAATTTATTCTTTTATTATTGTTATCTTTTAAAAGTATAATTTCTAATTTCTCATTAATTACATTTCTGCTATGGTTAACTAATGTGGCAATGTTGACTATTATAGAATGGTGATCATCCACTTCCGTGAGGTAACGCGGAACTAAGTCAGTCCAAGGCATTTGTAACTCTTCATCTACAGAATGTTGAGAGTTTGTTGTCATTTTATCGGTGACATTCAATTGTATTCTCGATAGAGCATCCGCGTTTTGGTTCGTTAATCAAAATTTTTTTGCATGTTTCGAAATTGTTTATAAAGTTTATTAATTTTATTTTTTTCAGTTTTCTTCAAACAGTTAGTAAAAGTTTTTGTTATTTTTGTAAAGTTTTTAATGAATGTTTGATAATATCCTAATAGTCCAAAAGTTCATTTAATTTGTTTTGTAGTCTTTGGTATTGGATATTTCTTGACGGCTCTTATGTTTTTAGGATTGGAATTTACTTCGTTCGGCGTAACTATGTGTCCTAAATAAGTAATTTCCTTTCTAAAAATTTCCGTTTTTTCCAACTGTAGCTTAAAGTTAGATTTTCTTAGTCTATCATAAACTTTTTTTAATCTTTGCAGGTTCTCTTGCAAACTGGTTGAAGATTTGGCAATATCATCGAGATAAACTAAACACGTTTCATTCTGTATGCCTCGAAATACATTATTCATTATGCTTTGGAATGTAGGTGGTCTGTTCTTTAGTCCAAACGGCATTCTTAGACACTCGTAGTGTCCAGTTTCTGTTGAAAAGGCTTTATTATCTATACTGTTTGGGTGAATCTCCACCTGGTGAAAGCCTGAAGCACGATCAAGTGTACTAAAATTTTGGGATCGTCCTAATTTGTCCAATATGTCGGTTATGTTTGGAAGAGGAAATTTATATTCGATTGTTTTCGGATATAATACCCTAAAGTCAATCACTAATCTATTTTTTTGTTTTTTGAAGGAACTACGTTTTTGGTAACAATCCATACAGGTGAATTCCAAGGTGAGAAAGGAGGTTCAATAATTTTTTGAGCAAGCATTTCTTGAATATCTTTATCTACTTCCTTTCGATAAATTTCTGGGTATCTATAGTTTTTTGTATAAACAGGGATCTCGTCAGTTGTTCTACTTACGTGTTTAACTTGATTAGTAAATGTCAAACAATTATCTTCTTGATGGAATAAAACAGAATATTCATATTATAATTTTAATATTTTGTCGTTTCTCCTCGTCATTTATATGATCTGTTCTAATCTTTGTAAAGCTCAATTTATTATATTTGTGATTTAACATGTTAAAATTTGTAGCGGTTACTGGATTACTGTTTAGATTATACAATTTAAAATCACTTAGCGGTTCTACCTTCATTTGTTGATCTCTAAACGTTTATTAGACGTTGTTTTATTGACTACTGGGCAATAACTTACTCCATTTTCAATTTTTACTATACATTGCGGTATTTCTATTCCGTCGTGATTTATAGGGTTTTATTCCTTTTCCATTGCTTATATTAGGAATTTTTACCTTAATGGTTTGTTTAGTACGGTCCTTAATTAAACAGCATGTACTTTGATTTTCAACAGCAGTTGTAATATTATTAATAATATTTGTATTATTTGGTTTTTCTGTGTTAAAATTATGTATGAGGACCTTTTTGTCACAAAATAATAATTTATCATTTACAAAATCCGAATTAATTTTCAATTCTCTTGTATTATCCAGTACAAGTAACATGCCAAAGTCTTTATGCAAATGGAATAAATAACATTTTACGATTTTCTTTCCAAAAATTGGTAATTGTAGCTAAAGTTTTTTTTTGGCACTCCATGGGCTGTACTTACTACGAATGTTTCTTGATTTAATGTGTTTTTGAATATGTTTAATCCAATCGATTTCTTAATAATTGATCTAGTGCTTCCTGTGTCGATCAAAATTTTTAGGTTAGTTCTTGGGACGGAAACATAAGAAAAATCATATGTGTCATTTTCTATCTGCATTATGGAAATATTATTTTAGTCAGTCCTAAAAAATGATGTGCGTGTTCGATTTTTTTCGAAAATCCGCATGCATAGTCTTCTTCGATAAAGTTATTAAAAGAATTATATTCGTATTGGGTTTCTTTGCTATCTTCCTCGAGGTTACAAATATTTCCTGTCTGTTCCGTCATCGATATATTTTAGATTTGTTCTTCGATCTGATACGTCAAATCGCTCTCGATTTCTCCTTCGATCGGCTTTCCTGTAAATTGTTGGAATTTATTTTGCGTGATCGTGTTTCCGGTTTGACGAGTTGATATGCTCATCGGTGTGGGTTGATAATTTGGTCTAGATTGATAATTTTGATTAGATTTAGGTGCTGTGGGGTTTTGTAAATAGTTGTGTCTTATAATTCGACTTGCGTTGTTTTGTAGTGGTTGTTTAAACGGATTAGGGTTGTAACAACGTGCGTGCATTTGTTTGTAACAATGCTGAAATGGTGGATTATTTATGACAGGTTTACGAATCGGTGAATGCCGAATTTTAGGTGGTGAGTTTTACCGATAATTTTGATACAGTTTATTATTTTTCAATTGAGATGTATTAAATCTTCTAGAGAAGAATTACACCAGGTACACTTCTACTTCAGTTACTTTATTCTGTTTTTGTGAAATTCAGCAAAACCGTTCAATTATTCAATTAAATAACAACCAATATCAACTTACAATCAATAAAATTATACGCAAACGGATTATAATGACAAAGTAATTTTATCAAAGAGTTTCCTATACGTTTTATTAAATTAAATAAAACTCAATAGAATAAAATAGAGCGGAAAATACAATAATTTGTTTCCAATCTCGCTGTACGGTAGCATATCTGACATGGAAAGTTAAGGAACTATCTCGTTACCGCATAAATTTCGGTATTTTTAAATACACAGAGTTGTTTTAATAAATTGTTGTTTTAAAAAGTTGTTTTTAATAAATAAGAGTTGTATTTTTAAAATACCTTTGAAGATAATTGCTGGGAAATTGAAATGTACATAAGGTTTAAATAAATGTTATTTGTGGTTTAGAGGTTTTATTTATTTAAAAATAAACATTACGCCACAGTTGCTTCATACAGTTATAAATTTCGGTGCCTCAAAACCTTCAGAACCTGATAAGACAACAACTCGATCTGATGAATATGAAATCAGGTATAACAAAATTATCTATATAATTAAAATAAATTAATTTATGTTTCTGAACTGTTAACGGATACTACTAAATCAGGTTAAAGAAATTACTATACTAGAAATATATTTATTCAATAGTTTTAAAGTATAGTGATAATTTATGATTTTGTAGATAATCTTTTACAACAATTTTAGGGGCGGTTCTTAAATCATTTCAAAAGCCTTGGAGCTCAATAAAGTAATTTCTTGCATTTTAAGGGTCGTATTTCCGGATTTGGGGACGACTTCCAAGCTTGGGGCTGTATTTACCAGTTTAAAACTATACTTTAAAATCGAGGGGATTGATTCCAGGTTTGCGAATCCATTTTAAATATAAATGGATAAAAATAGAACCTTCAAACGTAAGAATCCAGAACTGTTTAACATGACCTTTATTATTGGAATAACCAAACTTGTTAAATATATTATTAGTAGCAAAAGGTCCCTTTGTTCAGTGGAGTAGATATTTTCACCAAAATATTGTAACATGTTAAAAAGTACAGCTTCTCAGCGAAAAAAATAGCTGATTTTTTCCACTCCATTTAAATGTATGATATTATTTTGAGTGTTAAAGACTTGGGGCGTGTAGTGGAAAATACAGTCTTTACCTTGAGGTAACCCATCAAGAAGCTCGCTCAGTCATATTTTCTCTACTCACAAACTCTCTAATTTAAACATGATATTTTAATCTGTTTTCATCAGTACCTTTTATAAAACAGGTTCATATTAAAAGTGGAATAATTGTTTTCGAGCATGCTGCAAAATTCTCAAGAATGCCTCAACAGCTACTATTGACCTAGTAATTTTATTATCATTATGTAAAATTTCGGTACACCTATTTAATAGAATTAGATAATACTTTCATAAATGATTATGTTACAAATAAACTCTAGTGATAATAAAAAAGGCTACGACTGTCAGAAAAAAATACTTTAATATTGTCTAAAATCATATAAACAAATATATATCAGTGAATTTATGTGTTTTATATTTTCCTTTTCATAATATTTGTAAGTTAAGTACACATCGACACACGACATTTTAACCCATATCGTGTGGTTGCTTCAGCTCATCAAAAATTATTGGTTTGATCTTACTGTTTATTATTTGGATATTAGTCAATTTATTCTCTTACTTACTAATAAAGCCTTACATTTTCTGCCGTATTTAACAAAGGCTTATAGGGAAGTACTGCATTAAATGGCCAATGATACTGCTTCCGTCATCAACAGATTATTGGTTATTTAATTCGGAGCCCCTAAATAAAGACATTTTAGCCTTCTACAGACTATCTTTATAATAAATATTCCTTTTTATGTTCCTGGTATTTATTGCGTCTGTTTTACGTATTACCTCGATTCAATTGTTTAATATTCCTGATGATTTTGGTACTGTTAGCCAGCGAAAATCTTTGAATTGTAAATTCAGTTATAATTCTTGTATTTGTATTTTGACTTACTTCTTTATATATATATATATATATATATATATATATATATATATATATATATATGTATATATATATATATATATATATATATATATATATATAATATGTTTTCTTGTTTTGTAATTTAAAACAACATAGGTTATTCAAATACAATAATATTTATATTTATATTTATTATTTATATTTGAATATAAAAAAAAAATATTCTTGTATTTGAATAACCTATGTTGTTTTAAAATATATATACAAAATAATATATTTTCTGGTTTTTGATATATATATATATATATATATATATATATATATATATATATATATATATATATATATATTAGGTAAATGTTTTTATCAAGTAATTTTGTTTAGAGAATTTAGTAAAAAAGAGAATCAATTCAATGTGGAGAAGTTTACCCGTTCTAAACGAATAAAACGAGAATTACGACAGATCCTTTGTGCGAAACCTTACAAATATAACATTTATATTGAATAGCGTTCCTATGTCCCATACAATGCCATAATAGAGATCCAAATAAACGAGGGACGTTTACTGTAAACCGTAGGGTTTATAGTCCCTATGGTATAATAACAGGTTATAAGAATGGGTTATCAAAACGAGGCAATATTTCATTTAGGTTTGGCAATAAATGTCGGGTTTTGATGAGCACACTTTTATTGTTCGTTTGGTAAAATAATGAGCTGTAAAACCTGCTTTAGGCTGAATAACAAAATTAATTTTCTATTGATTCGTTTAACATTTGTATACTAAAGTTTTACTGAACTTTAACACAACCACATCTCTACCAATTACCTCGTTCATATCCTTTTGATTTGTTTGGTTTCTTCTTTTGAAAGATGGTTTAGGATCTATTTGTAACTAGAGCTTTTATAAAATCGTTAAATACTCATTACGCGCCACAAACAAATTGACATAATGTTTATCATATAGGTGTTTGGTGAAAATTGATGTTTTCGTCTACTATGCAATGGCTACCTTGCATGGTTCTTAAAATAAATATAATTCTTTTGATTACGTGATAGGTTTATATAAGTGTTCAAAAATTTATTTTATTATTTACTTACGAAATATTTATTTTTTACCATGATACTTGTTTCCTTATAATGTAACAATGATAATCATTTTTTTGTTATTCTGTAAAAATCATTATATTATTATAATATATCTTACCTGTAATATAAATAATAATTATAGCTAGTGTTTACATACATGATGGGTTTATTTCTTCAACACTACACAGTTCCTCATAACACGCAATGCAGTAGATGTCAGCCGGTTATGTTTAAAATAAACATCATGGAAATATCATTTAGAATAAGCTAACACTTAAGTTGTACATTTATATTTCGTACACGGACAAATTTTACTTTGGTACTTTATAATTACATTTGGCTACATTTTTTTTTCGAATGTTGTGCCTGAAATGTGGTGAAATTTAATTCTTCCAACCCATCTGTCGGCTAGCTAAACGGAGTAAAGTGACGCCTTGGTTGCACCGAACTAGTACTTATAGCTCAAGAATTATTAACTGGTTAAGAATATGTCACTAGATATATACTGTCACTGGATATACGCTATACTACCTAACTTACACCTAACCGTATCTATATTAATCTGCAATGAGATTGGTTATTCCTTTTTTTTCTTCCTATATTTTCTGTTTCCATCGAATAATAACGTTCGTTATTGGATCAGATCTCTCTGGAAGTTCTAATTATTTAATTAAACTATTCTGAAAATTATTTAAAAGTAATGAAACCAAGATAAAATTGTCTTTATTATAACGTCAAATTTATGCATAAAATTATAGTAAAACTGTGAAGCATGTTAGAAAATGACTAATATCATAGAATCCAAGCACAATTTTAAATAAATATATCCATTTCTCTATTAATTGAACCACCTCATAAATGTTACAAAATAAACTCAATTTATTAATAAAACCGTCTTGGCTACTCTCTTATTTAAACTGAAAATAAAACGAATCGTGTTCTAAAGACATATAGGAGATACTAAAACATGAAACATTTGGCTTTGAATTATCGGAGTAGGAGATCGTTTTTTTAGGGTATAATAGTGTGAGAGTGGAAAGAGTGAGTTGATTCTGAATATATCTACATAGTTTTTCTGATTGGGGGTGTTTGATCGGGAAGCTTTTAACTCATGATAAACAAATTTGTAAACATTGGTAAAGTAAAAATTAAACCTCAGCATGAACGATGTTGTGAGACGTGTAATTGGAAACTATAAACACAATCGCACAAATCAACAGTGGTTTGGACTAGAAAAATAGTCCCATTTAGGTGCCTACCAAATTGTATCTAGCTTTAATATTGTTGGGATTATTTAGATGTAATATCTATACCCCATAGACAGCCTTAAACATGCTAGCCGCTGCTACGATTCTGGCCATCGGACCGGAGTTGAATCGTCAAGGCGACCACACACTATGCACACGGACAAATGTTTCCTGTAAATAATTTATTCCATTTGAACATATGTAGCAACGTGTGTGAAAAACGCTTATCACAGAAATGTGTCATATAGATTGCATAAACTTGGATAAATAGCTCAAATGATTCGAAAAGATGACCCAAAGAGATTGGAAATAGCGGAGCTGTGAATATTTTCTCTGGCCATTTCTCACGGTCGGTATCCAGAATGGAAAATATAACGGGTTCTAACTCAAGTTCAGAAAAAAGAACCGTTTTGCCCCCTCAAGAAGTATATAACTGAATTAAAAGTTATGTGACTTCAATTTTACACTGAATAACAGCAACCATGTATACACTCACATGTAGGAATTTAAACATCCTTGTTAAATATAGTAGTATATTCACAACAAGGTGAGTTTAAGAGCTAATAGATTCAAAAGTGCTACGATATCGATCCCAAGCTTTTCCCCGTTGTTCTTGCAGATTTCTTCTACTTTATTAAACAAAGAACAACGTAGTTCTACCGGCACGTTCCATGTTTACACAAAAACGTTGTTTCAAGAAGACGTAAAGTAGTGCTCCTCATAACATTCTGTGCACGTACGATATGGTCAACTAGAACTAGAATAAATCTTTGGACCTACGTTTGTTTTTAAGGGTGGGATTGAAATTTAACTGCTATTGGAATTATTTAAATGAAATACTTCTTTTAATGTAATTCAGTTTAATATAGGAGCTGTATTTACTACAATAAACTCTACTCTTTAGCCATATGTTGTGTAGCTTTAAAAATGTAATTTGAAATGTGAAGGATATCGGAGATATTGGAATTGCCATCATTAGGTTCGTAACTCATTGAAAAGGAGTTGTAGTAAAATCTATGTATATAAAGAAAACAAAAATTGGTATGGTTTTATTTACTAGAATTCTTGTATTTTTTTAAATACATACAACCTAATGGAAAAAATTTTAAGCAAAATACGGTTCCTATGTACTTATGTTTTCTGTTTTTAAAACCTTTCTAAGCTGTGTAGTTGAATAACCTCGCTGTCTATACCCTGTGCATTCCCTCTGACAATACGCTATATTCGCCGGTTCTTGTATACTATATATTGACGCTCACTGTGCATTGTATAACCCAGCTCTTTATACTCTGTAGATTTCCGCTGTCTACGCATAGTAGCCTATATCTAGCAGTCTAAACACTGCTCATGCACACTGTTTCCGTACTTAATATATTCCCGCTCTTTATACACTGTATATATCCACCATCTACACAAAGTATAACTCAGCACTTTATACACTATATATCTCCACTGTCTATACTTGGTATTTCCCGCTCTCATAAAATGTCTATCTTCGTTCTCTACACAATATACATCCCAACTGTCAATACACCATATAGCGCCGCCGATTGTCCTTTATACATTTCCGCTTTTATACACCATTTAACCCCGCACTCGATACTATGTATATTTTCACTGTCTAAATAATATATATTTTTCTTCTACTAACCATAACTACCATATCTGAGTGAGAGTGCTCTGCCTTTATTCCTGGATTGAAACTAAGAGACCTGCTTCAAATATATGACCAGTTTGTCCATAGCTGAAAGTTTCATTTTCCTTACTATTTATTCGTTAACATTCTAAGGAAACATTTTGGTAGCTCCTAAGTAATTTTTCATTTATGCATATTCACCAAATAAGGAAATGCATTAAAAAATAGTTGTTGAATAGGCTATACAATTTATTTTTACGATCTCTAAATAGGTAACTGATTACAACGAACATTTACAACAAAGGGGATAAGAAACCAGTAGCTTGAGGGTAGAAAAGGGATGAATAGTAGGGGTAAATTTATAAATTGATTTTGCTCTATGTTACTAAAATTCAGGCCAGAATGGAGAGTGTCCATGAATTCGTTTAGTAAACAGGTGTCTCATGCGTAGTGAAAATGATTGTTCCTACTTCATAATGCCACTGTAGAACTTCAACCGAGAAGCAATATAAAAGGTAAAACATTCTAAGGCCTTTTGTATAATATGGATTGTTTTTGTATGTTGAAGTTATGTAAAATGATCTAGAAAGTTCCATTAGTATAATAATGACTACAGCATGTCCTCCAAGTATAATACCAAACGTTTTGTATTGTAATATAATGCATTGTAAATAAATTTAAAAGGTGTTTTAAATAACAATAAAAAAACATACCTAGATTTGTGTAGTACTATTTTTAAAACTTAGAAATGAAAAGGAAGGCATGATAATGTATAGTTGCTGTCCAGCTCAAAACAGATAGGGTTATAGTTGGGTCTGAAATTCCACAATGAAATTTGGCCAAATTTATCTGGTAGAGGGGATTTAAACTGAAAACCACTGATCATGTAAAACCTCAAGAGGAGGTTTTCTTCTAACCGTATCCAACAACATAATCATTAGTTAAACTGGTTTGCGATTTAATAAACCTAATAAAAAGTAATACTATAATCTGAAGATTACGTGAAATATAGGAATATTTTATTATAAAAATAAAGGATTGTTATTTAAATATCATTCGTCACATCCAGTGAATATACGCTTTAATTTCTGTGTTTAGATTTCAAGAGATTTTGTTACTTTTCTTGTGTTTGATTTTGTCGATATCAGTTTAGTCTTCATTATCCATTTTTAGTTGTTCTAAACGAATGTTACTAAATTTTGTAAACGAGAAAGTACATTTTATAAACAAGGCAGACCTTATTGGAAGGCAGTAAATTTTATGTAGTTTTACGTTGATCAGTCAGTTTAGTCATTGCCGCATAAGGTATGATCCTAGATTGTGAATGGTTATATGAGTCATGAGATTATGTGAAACGCATTTTTCTACACTAATAGTAATAATTTTAGAATATTTTCCAGTAATACGTTCAACATATCATTGATGTAAATCACAGATATCGGATATAGTTCAAACAGTTTCAATTTATTTAAGAAAACATTAGCATAAAGGAATAATGTTTACGGCTTTTCCAAAGATTTTTAGATATTTCCTACTATATAATCAACTGAAAACTGTATTATTTATGCTATTGCCTTTGTTATTTGACTTTGTTATGTCGCATCAAGATATATTAGAACACAGTTGTTTAAGTTAATATTACTTAGATACCATAACTGTAATATCACATTACTTAACAACCTAGTAAAGTATAATTTCCCTACTTAGAATTGACGCCATATTATTAAATATATTTACTTATTTATAATTGATGCATAACACTTAGGTTATTTATAACTCTAGGATTGGTATCCACTTTCGTTATTGAAGGTTTAACGATTTTATTAAACAGATTAACGTCCTGGGAAAGGTATATGATTTGTGAGATGTTAGGAGTTTTAATTTTTATACTACGTGAAAGGAATTTGTGTTTTCTGATTTTCACAACGTTTTAGTGGTTTTATTCATATTTTGGGGATTTCTTCATTTTGTTTTGAAACAAAATTTTTCAGTAACTATTTATATTTATTTTGTTAGTTTAGGACAGTCAATAAAGATTTAGCTTACATTACACTAATTACATATTTTTGTATGCTAGGCAAACATTTAAATGTTTTTCTTCCATTTACCAAAGTGGTCTTACCGGGTAGGGGGGGTGTTTCTTTATTGTGAGTAAATAATAATAATAATAATAATTTTTTTTAACACAGATCTGAAGGCAAGCGCCAAAGCAATGTCCTCGGCTGTCTTAAATAGGGTACCGCCGACGTCAGCGCGATATTACCCCCTTCACCCACGCAGGATATGTCTAAAACAGAACCACCTTGTATTCTACTCACCCCATCATCGTCATATGTCCTATGATTAGGCCTATGTATGTTATTTGTCTAATCTCACATTAAATTAGTATTTGTCTGTTCGCTATTACATTGTCTCAATATGCAGAGAACATTCGTCCTTACACAGCATATATATCGTCTGTTTATTCAAGTATTGATCCTTGACAATAATTCAAATTTCCCCTTTTTACCAAACGTTTTCAAAAACGTAACTCTTGTTCTGACAGTAGGTATAAATCTAGCACAGGTTGTTTAACTGGCGATAGTATTGACTCTATTATTGAGAGTTATTTTACTCCCCCCCTAAGTCGTACAAATAAGACTGCTTTCCGAAACCAGAGAGCTTTTAACAGAATTTTTATCCCCCATTTAATCTCTTAAATGTCCCCAAAGCACTTAAATTCGCCAGCTAATATACTGGCAACTGTTAACCTTGGTCTTTTATACCGGTTCCGGACAAAACACTTTATACTAAAGTGGATCTGTAAATTGTAACGAAAATAGGGTGGACTTTTACACATTTGCGAAAAAGTGTTCCCTTTATGGATTAAAACCGAACACTTAGAGCGAAGAGTCTGGATATAATTATAGATATTATATAAATTTTTCTCATATCCTTGTGTGCTCTTATAATTATTCGTTTGTATTCAGGTGGCAAGAGAAAATCTAACGAGACATTAGTTATTATTTTTCAACGACAAAATAATATAATTCAAAGAACTATATTAAAATCCACTTTTGGTTTGTTTACTACTGTTAGCGAGTATATTCAGAACTTGAAATGATTTTTGCGACAGAGTTATCACATTACCGGTTCTCGTGTGTTTTACACAATCTAAACGTAATCTTTACTTGCTTTTTCTTGTTGGCCAACATTGAGTCATCCTGTGTTGTTCCTTGATAGTAATATAACGTTTTTGACACACAATAACAATGCTACAAGTCCAGAGAGAACTTGTGACTTCACAATATTATTTCTCCTTCCCTAAATTGATTTTCATTTTCCCTTTTCACTTTTAACAGTTATGTTACAGTACCCTATTTAGAAATACTTTATATATGTTTTGAAATAATGATATTAAAAATTCACTTCTGTTTTACAAGCGGGATTGGAGAATAATACGTGCTCCTCAATGCCAAATAAAGTATCAGTTTTTGTAACGCAAATCACGAAAGCTTTTAATCTTTGCAAAAATCAGTTTTTAGTGGTTACTGAGGTTAGTCGGCACCTGCCACGCGACAAATATTAACGTGAGTAATGCGAGGATAGGCATTTTAATGTAAGGGCTGAGAAAGAATTAGTGTTTGTCAAAGTGGTGAACATATGTTGTGGTTCGAATGTATATCAATACATTTTTTAATTATTTTTTTGCTGAGGGGGTTGTAACTTAAATGTCTCTTAAACGTCTCTATAAATGTTACCCTAGTCACCCTTATAACTGCCTATAAACGGTAAGAAGAAAAACGTTTTCCAAATAAAACTTAGAACTAAACTTTAAGCTGAAAAAATTATGTAGACATATAAAAAAATTAATAATTATAACAAACAAACTTATGTTCAAACGTAGAACTAACAGATTATCCTAGGAATGTTAGTGTCAAATATTCTAAAGAGTAACTACCAACTATAATATATATATATATATATATATATATATATATATATATATATATATATATATATATATATATATATATATATATTAATAAAACAGAAAATTGTTTGATTATATAAAATTCAGGTACGTTATACATTTTACTGTTGACTGTCTTTCATTTTGAAAAGTTTAGAATAAAGTAATTTCCGTACAAGACTATGAATAAAAGAGAAACTAAAAAAGAATTTGGGCGTATGCCTAATATTTTATTTAATAATAGCCTTACATCAGAAAAGACTGACAGGGACGACTGGGTTACATACCACTCATAAATTCACGACACTCATTTGTAATGTTCAATCTTATCATGTACAATTCCCGGTATGTCTGTGTCAATTCCGGTAGATATGGAAAAAGATACACCGTGATTGGGTGATATTGATTACAAGGTCTTTGCATATTCAACCTGGAGTAATAAAGAGATATATCTATTTAAATTTATGTTAGTTCCTTTATAAAATTAATTGAAAAACATGTGAGTGCCACAGACTTTCCGTTTTTTGGCATAAATTAAAAATCAATTAACGTTTGATTAACGTTAAAAACATACCGTTTGTTTTATTAGCAGTTTGTATGGGAGAGTTTTTTGTCTCGGTTTTCAAAAGTAATAAAGCGAACTTGAATAAAATATTTATTATGATTTATTGCTACACTAAATACCACATTATTTCACAGAATAAGAAGGAAAACAGAAATTAGGGAAAAGAGAAATAACCACAGAGTTTGCCAACAATGTATCGTTTACAGATCAATGTTTTTACACTGGAAATCTAAGAGAATAAAACATTACACACTAGAGTAACAGGTACATGGCATTAGATAGTCAAAATATTTTGTGGGAAACTATAATCTACACATAAAAGAATTTATAATATTTTAATTTAATAATTTTTTTGGATAAGTATTTCTACAAAAACATACTCTTATTGTTTGGCTGGGTAAACAAACAAACTTCAATAATTGATCTAGAAGCTTACCTCAGCTTGGATTTGAATTAGTCTATTCCACCTTCCATTTATGTCTTTTTCATTTTGCTCTTTGATCTCATTTTTAAGTAATTTTGAATACATCAATTTTAGTTATGGATTCCTATGCGTGGTCAATATATTTAAATTATATTAAGATTTCAAAAACTACCAATTTTTAGAAAAAAATATACAAAAAATACAAAGCTATTTCAAGTCATTAAATTTAAATAAATGTTAAAACTGTATAAAAAAAAATTTATATACAGTTAAATATTGGAAAAAGTACGTAAATATTGTTGCTTATTACAAAGTGAAACAACGTTTTACGATAATGTTTGTCGTTTTTATTGCTATCAGCGAGTTGTTGTTTGGGTTGGGTTTCCGTCGTACGGTTGTAATCTGATACGAGACTTAATTATGGAGAATCAGGGTCCATATTTAATAAAACCCCAAAGTGGATAATATTTTACTCCACTCTTCCGAATCTGTACCGAACGAACCAGAGAGGGATTATAGGTGTACGTAGCTGGGAGTTTTGAGATTTACTCAGCCAAAGAAAATATGGAATAGAAGTCGAAACCATATGCTCTGGTTGAGGCAATTGTTTCGTCCCAGTGGTAGGCTAGTAATACGTTCAGGTTTTCTCTATGATTTTAAATCATCATTAAAATTGATGATTCAAAGAACCGTCAGATGCTACGGTAACTTAATGACTCAAAGGATCACGGGTTTGATTTTGATCCAGAGTTTGTACCGGTTACATTACTCTATTAAGAGTACACTACTCTAATATTCTCGAGACTTTATATACAGAATAATGAGATTCTATCATGAAACCATCGTTCTTGCTAACGTTAGGTACCCGATTAGAGAGACAAGAAGTAGAATTCAAAAGGGAAGAAACTAGTTCCTATCATCATAGTTTTATTATTATTTTTTTTTTTGCTTATCTTTTATCGGCTTTTATCTATATTTCAGACAAAGAACATCATATAAGTTAATCTGATGCTGCTTAAACGCTATGTTCACATTCGTAACAGACAGTTTATTATCAACAATTATAAAAAGTGCATATTGGTTCGCTAAACATAACACAAACTTAAATATAACAATTGACTTTCGTTAGTAATACAATGTGAGTGTAAAAATGACCCAATTTTAACATTAAAGATTAAATGTTTTGGTAAAATTACATTAGTTTATGAAACATTATGGTGTAAGGGACTAACAGAATTAGGGGGAAAGATGCGTCATTTATCGAGCGTTCAGGTCCTACAGCCCCGTTGAGGTTTGGGTATCCAAAACTTCATTCAACTTGATTACCGCAAAGTATTGCGAACCTCTGCGTAACAGGTTAAACAATATAGCCACACAAGCTCCATAATAACGTAGCTGATGCAAGTTGTAAGCAAATGTTATATATACAATATATGAGTAAAAATACGTCCGTCCAGAATTTATTTAGAATGACAAACTTTTTATGAGACATTAATATTTTAAATAACACTAGCATACAAATTTCTGTAACCTTGTTTTCAGGTAAAAACTACAAAAATAAAATAAAAAGGATTTAACTCAAGGTTGAATTTCAATTTGGTCATTTTTTGCCATTCATAAGTTGCACACCTGTCAGTGCAAAAAAAATTTAAAAAGCGGTCAAAAGAAAAATCGGTAAAAATACTTTATTTGGCAACAAAATACTTTTAAAACACAGGTAGCATACATTTCGTTTTAAACAAAACTAATATTTACTAATGCAAGATTTTACGGTAAATCAGTGTTAAAGTGAATCCTTCCTTGTTTCATTACAATTGTAAACCAGTTGATTTCTTGGTATATTTTACTGTCATTATATGTTATAATGTAGTATATCACTGTACTCTGTTTTATAGAAAAAACTGTCGTTTTATGTGTTTTATTTGTGTTATAAAGTCAAGGAATTTTAATTATTTTGATCATTCTTTGTTGAACAATATTAATACTTTTCAGTTTTTATGAACACTTTCTGCTCCACTAGGTAGAAATTTTGTTGCCAATATCGATTTACGTTCGGAATATAAATAGCCGTAATAAAATAGGCGTCCGTAATCATTTAATTTTATCTAATCTTTCGTTTAGTTTAACAAATAAGTTAGAAAACAAACCTGTTTTCGCTTGGTGTTTGAGGACGACCAATTAGTAGGTAGTTTAATTAAATACACTGTCAGTACATCCGACGCCCTGAGACGACAACACATAGTCTCTGTATAGATTAGCGTTAGTATTTTACTGTAAATAGAAAATGGCACGAGTATTAGGAAAATAGTGTTGTGAAAATTGCAATAAATTAGGAAACCTATAAAGTAGCATATCATAATATATATTATTAATAATATTATATTATTTCTATTTTTCAAATAAAAAAAATTATTTAACTAGTACAAACTTATTTTAATGCTTTTCCGACGTTCGGTGTAAATATGTTGACTGCAAATGTTGGGTTTCAAATATTAAACGAATCTCGACACTCGGCATCCTTTCCAAATTTATCAACTCTCAAAACTATTATCCTTGTCTTTCTACATGATCTTCAATATCCCCGACGGATTTGTTACAATGTTTTGTCTCCATTATATAATGATTATATATATTCCATGAATTTGTAATAACAAAATAATAAAATTTTATTTAGATAAGTATAATTTGAATTGAAGCATCTGTAATTTAATTATTTGTCTTTAAATTGGTAAGACTGTTGTATTTATTGAATCTTAATATAGTGAAATCTCCTTCAGAAACATTCGGTAGTTTTTCTTGAAGATTTGTGAGATCCAGACTTAATCCGTTGCTCTCAGCAATACATCAATCCGGATTTGTTGTGATTAAACTCACTGAAACCTTCATTACGTTAAACCTTTAAATAGTTTACTAGCGTAATTTGAATTGGATCACCAAAGTTTGTTCAGAGTGGATTCGAAGCGACATAAACAGACGAATGCCATCTCGGGGAAGTCTTTTGTAATCCCAAGCAAAGCCTTTTAGTTGCTTGTCTAATTTAAAAGTCTTTCTTGTGATTGAAATTCTAAATTAGAGGCAGAAAATGATCTTTAGTTTCTTGTTACTGGTGATAAAATATGTACAGATTGTCAAATATTTATAGGTGGTTAGTAAAATACCAAACGAATAATAAAAGTCTAAAATTAATTATTACAAATACAAATTTTATTACATGATAGTAAACATAATAGGCAATTTGGAATTGTGATTATAATATTAGAAAATGATATAGTATGTATATATATATATATATATATATATATATATATATATATATATATATATATATATATATATATATATATATATTTATATATATATATATATATATATATATATATATATATATATATTTATATATATATATATATATATATATATATATATATTATATATATATATATATATATATATATATATATATATATGTTAATATAAATAATAATAAAATTGTAAACATAATAAAGGGTAATGAAACAAGATAGTCATGGTAATTCAAAAGTAGGTTTAGGTAAAATTAAAAAAGCTAAATCCTGTTATTTAAAATAAATCAAATAATAATAAGCCATTCTAAATCCTAACAGATAGTAAAAAAATTATAGTTTCCAATTAGCTGTGTTTTCATTTAAAATAAATTAAGTTCACTAGGTATCCATGTATAGTCTTTAAGTCACAAGTGTCTCTCAAAGATTCCACTACCCCGAAAGGAGCCTAACGTGGCTTATGGGAGGCTAATTGGTTTTCATAAAAAAATCAGAAGTTGGTTCTCCTGAGAGATTTATTCCTTGAGATACAGGTCTCGAACCAAGGTTCGTAGTCAAGGGATAAACCATTACTCTCTTATGGACAAGGTGTGGTCAAATGAAGATAGGTGAAGAGTAAGAGAAAATTCTAGTCGGATGGAGCAGCAGCGGAGAAGGTAAGGTCCGTGAGAAGTCGTTACAGCTAATATTGTAGATTCCAGACAGAAGATGCTATGTTGTATATATATTTTATGATTTGAGTTATTGAGATATTTTATTGTTTTGTTGTTTGGTTTGTACATTGGGATGTAGTGTTATTTATTGTGTAAATTTGTTGCTCATCCTATTTCGTTGTTGTAATTATATTTCTGGTAGGTTATTTTATTTTTGTTTCGGGTACAAGAGTTGCTATGTGAGGCCGACGAGACGTAAATATAATTCAATAATAATAAAAAGCGTTAGACCTTCTTCAGATTCAATAATTGTTTAACGAGTCTGATATCAAGGATATGCCAATAATAGGTAAAGTGTATAACATTTGCATATTTGGGCATGTATTTTTTAATTTGTTAATATATATCTCTGTATATCAATTAATTTGTCACACATAATGAGCAATTACTAACCCATGTTAAATGTACTTGAAAAGTGTTCCTGTGATGGCAAAATTCACTTGCACCATGCTTATTTTTACTTCTGCGAGAATGTGTATAAATAAACATGAATTATTCACCTTTGGTGAGATATTACTAGAGTAAAGCTCTTTAGCCAATGAGGTGGCCCTGATTACGTAAGCCACTTCTCACTTGCCACCAAGGGGCATTGGTTTTGATACACATCTTCTGCTTGCTTTTCCCTTTTTCACCTATAAACATGATAATGATACGGCCCGACATCTCATCAGTGGCTTTCTTGCCTTTTTCGGAATTGATCTACTTCAGTTGTGCAACAATTGTACGATGGCATATGTCTTCAGCCCCTCAAGAGATATTTAGTAATAAATATATTTTTTCTGCCTACCATCTGCTGTTTCATTTTCAGTGTATCGCAAATATTTGCTTGACAGAATTGAAGCGACAAAAGTTTAAACTTATCGAAAAAGCAACAAAAAAATAAACTTTTCTTGTAACTAAATTGAGCCCTAAATAACAACAACAATACATATCATAACCTCTATAAAGTTTATTGAATAATGTAATCGCGAAACAAGTTGAAACCAAATTTAGCTAACTTTTGGAAATTCGGGTAATTGCTGCATTAATAAAGTATAGTGGGTTTCTGGAATTAAATTTGCAACGATTGTAACGCCTTACTGGTAAATGAGCATCAATTATTCTCTTTATAATTACTTTTAATATTACGCCCCCCCAATATTATGCCCCCAACCATTATACATAGTGGTTGGAAATAATTGTGTTACGTATTAGAGATCTAATTTGATACCAATCTCTCTAGTCTCCAAATTAGCGAAGGGGGCATAACGTGCCAAGGTTGCATTTCTTAAGGTAGGCGTTTGTATATGTTCGAATCAATGTAAGGAAAACGAGTAACCAGTAACTTAAATCCATTCTTTTTTAGTTCCACATTATCGGTTCCATTTAAATATACATAATAAAGAACGTGTTTGTGATGAATACTTATTTACTCTCGTGGTTTTCACCCCTTAACAATTCTTTCTAGTTTTTTTCCAGATTACGTTTGTATCTCTCAAAACGTTCACAAACAATGGAAGCTTGTAAACATCTTACTCTGCTCTAGTGTGCATGTAAGACAACCCGTTACCTTCCAGATACAAACAATTAAGCTTATTTCTCCTTTTAACACGTTTTTATGCAACGCTTTTATGTCTAAATAATGATTCGTCGTTATGAAAACGAAGTATTCTCAGTTTTAATAACTCAAACACTCCTCAATCAAAGCTTTAACGACCCACTATACGGTGGCTGTTCAAAGTTCGAGTGTATCGCCAGAGCTATATCCGATACTAATGACCTCTTTTCAGGCAATTCATACCACAAGGTACCATCACTCGAGAAATTTGTTTACATCAATAAATATTTCATCTATTCATTATCGATGTAGTGCGTAACGATGATTCTATGCCTTTGCTTGTATCATATACACAAATAATGGTATTATCATATTCAATGCAAAAATTAATTTTCCTGACCAAACTATAACATATTTTTAAACATCAGCATATAAAATAAAGAACCACGAATACAACAAGTTCAAACGGATTCAGTGGTTTATGTTTTCAACTTTATCCATAACACTAAACACAAACACACACACCCACACACTAAACCCCCCACACACAACCATACACACACACACACACACACACACACACACACACACACGTGCACGCGCAAACACAAACACACGTGCTCGCGCAAACAACACACACACACACACACACACACATATATATATATATATATATATATATATATATATACATGTATAATATTTGTGTTAGTCTTACACCTTATCTGACCATAAATAATTAATTGAATATATATTTAAGAGTAAGGCTACTTCGTAATTGGTGTTCGGTTTACTTCGCAATTTTAGTTGAGTGTTAGTGAAACTTCGAAGCTGTGTGCTCTGCATTAAAAACTAACGGATAAATAAGTACTACGATTAATAGCTATTAATCATTTATGCATATATATATATATATATATATATATATATATATGTGTGTGTGTGTGTGTTTGTATATATATATATATATATATACATCACTTTCACTTATGTACTTAAACAAGAATCTTACTTGGTATTTATGCTAGCGCTTTCAGAGACTAGTGAGTGCCTCCATCTTCTGGCATACTCCAGAGTATGCCAGAAGATGGAGGCACTCACTAGTCTCTGAAAGCGCTAGCATAAATACCAAGTAGGATTCTTGTTTAAGTACATAAGTGAAAGTGATAAGTGTATACAAGAAAACAGTGTTGCATAATCTACAAATATATATATATATATATATATATATATATATATATATATATATATATACAAATTTTTTAGTATTTGTTACTCCCTAGCTTCAACTTTTTTTTCATAATTGAGCCACTAATAATTGAAGCACTATTAGGGTAACATCCTTCAAGATGAAACATCTTACGACATACAATTTATCATCAATAGTTTATACAATTATCACCCAAATATAAATATCTAATACAGAACATAATCTCAAATAAAATATCCAGTGTACATACATTTTTAAATAGCATTTATTAATGTTAATAAACTGTTATCATAACTATAAAATATTATTTATGATGCACTTTTTAAATATTATATTTTGCAACTATAAATGACTTAATTTATGGATTTTGTTGATAAGCGCGCCTTAGTAAATATGATAGTAATAGAATAAATTATTGATAAGAATCCCAAATAAGAACATTTGGTAAATTCCCTTTCGAATATTAAATCTTGATAATCTCACACAATCCCAACTAGCTACCCCCTGGAATCTCAGTAATTTAGGTTTACTTAGGCATTTTACTTTTAGGCAATAAAACGAAATGCTAAAATTAGTAACAAACATACGGGCAGACATTATCTCCAGATATAACATGTGGTATTGTATGGTTTAAAACGATTTACAGTGATTGCTGGCAATAATGTGGGCGGAATGAGATCGGTAGAATATCAGGGTAACATATGTTATATTTTGCATGGATTTTACGTCGTAGGAATAGGTACATAAGAAGGCTGAGAATCTCTGGTGGAGATTTATGAATCACATCAGGTGTCGTTAAATTTGTTTGCATGTTTTCGTTGTTTTCTTAAAAATTGGTTTTATAGGTTTAACCATCCTTACACGTGTTCTTGCACAGAGTATGTTGCCGTTTACAACATATTTTTCGCAATTTCTTGTTGTCATCTTACTTACTATCTGAGACTTTTATCAATTTTCATTTGTATATACTTTTCGTTCCAATGTTTCATCTTACAGACTCTCAGTGGTATTCTTGTCAGCATATACTTCTAGCATATACCATTACGAAAGTGATTTTCTTATTTCTATTTACTGGCGTATTTTAACGACTCGTTTACATTTATTTCTGTTATGGTGTTTGCATTTCGTGTTTTGTATCTAACCCTTGTTCCACAGAAATCGTCATTCCAATCGCAATTATTCGCGTTCTATAATTTTTATAACTTCTCAAGGACTCCCAGAAAATATTGTAACTAAATTAGCAGCTACTATTAGATCCATTAACGTAAACTAACGGACACTAACTGTTCCGTTCACACAGTTATTACCTCCGTATTCGATCCGCTGCTTCTTATGAAAGATCAATGTGACAGATGGATGCCACCAGAGTACGTACTTGTTCAATATAACGCCAAAACACTCGTTACTTATTTATTTATTTATATTATATTGTTCCTCACATTTGCACTTGTGCAAACGCGTGAAAAACAGAGAAATTGAGTTCCTACTTGGGAAAACGACTACTATTATATTCTTCTGGAATTACTATCCAAGCATCCTCTTGTCTAGATGAATTTGGGACTCAAAGACACCCATTTAGTATGAATTTTAAATATCTGTTTCTCTTGTTTATTGTGTAAGTCCCACATTCTTCAACTGTCATGGAAATCGCTCTTATGCAATTATGTTCAAAACATCTGAAGAAATGTCTCGTTTTATTTACAAGAAAGAATTTAATTACATATTGGTTGAAATTTAGTATATACACTAATAATACATAAAGAAACCTCAGATATGTATTCGGCCATTTTAATTATATTGATATTATATTAAGTAAAAATTTGAAATAATTATTAAAATGAGAATTTGTTATAAAAGTCTTAGCAGAGACTAGAATAAAGGTTGCGAAACCTACGGGCGGTTTTGATTCCTTAGATTAAGTAAAACAGTTTAATTTGTAAAGACAATGATACTATATCCTGTTTTGGTCATGGAATAAAAAATGTAAAGTTAATCAACCTCTGAAGTCGTAACTATAATCTACATATATATATATACAGTCGGCGCCGCTTATTGTGATCATATTGGTTACAAGCATATTTGATAACAATAACCGAACGATAACAATAACGGAACGCTTAATCACTATGTAGGCTACAGCCGTACTGCATTGAACTCACTGTATTATTGCCACAACTGTTTGTTCTGAACGATATGTACGCCTATCATTACATCAAGTAATTCTAATTCTGTAACACTATAATTAAACTGTACTTACCAAATTTTGAAGCTATTCCGGACAGTTTTATGTACGATAGTAGAATTTCTGTAATTTAGTTTTCTACTTGTTAAAATTAGTGGGCATATTTCATGTCATTTTATTTTATTTCACTGTAGATTTTTTTAAACACTGAATCTAGCATAATTGAAAAAATACAGTATTTAGAACTACGTAAAACACTTGATCAAAACATTTTAACACATAAAACTTCATTATAAAACATTTCAATCTTATTTACCCTTTAAATTTACATTTACTTTTTCTTGAAGAATTCCTCTATATGTGACTGTCTGTAGTCTTCTCGTAAAATATTGTTTATAAATCGTTCATATTCATAATGTTTGTTGAAATTTTCTGCTTTTTGTTGAACAAACTGCCTTAGAATCTCAAGAGCTTGGTGAACTTCCTGCTTAGATCTTTGCGGTACACATTTATCATTTTCGTCATCATCGGTGCCTTCTTCTTCTTCTTCAGTAACTTTTGATGTTGAAGCAACTATCTCACAAATATCGTCTTCAGTCATTTCCGCTGCTGTTTCAATACTATCGTCAACTTCCATCCACTCAGTATATTCTTTAATGGACAAATCGAAAGGCTTCAAGTTCTCTTCAGAGTCTTCCTCAGATGTACCTTGCTCTTTTTTTTCTTCAACAAAAAAACCACCTTTTCTAAAGCAATTTTTCACAGTTTTTTTCAGAAACTTCATTCCAAGATTTTGCTGTCAGATGAATAGTATCGAGTAAAGAAGTTTTTTTAGCCAACTCATTTGAGGTAAGGGTTTGAAATTCATCCATATTTTCTATAAATCTAGCACGCATCTCTCGTCGATAAAAACTTTTAAGATTTTTAATTATGCCTTTGTCACAAGGCTGAATAATTGATGTAGTATTGGCCGGAAGGTAAATCACTTTGATATGTTTTAGCGTAGTGCTTATGTCATTATATGCAGTGCAGTTGTCTAGTAGAAGGACAATGTTGCGTTTGAGGCTTGTATCCCAATTAGTCAGCCATTCATTAAATATGTTTGATGTCATCCAAGCATTGGAGTTTCAATGATATTCAACCGGTAGCTTTTTGATACCTTGAAAACAACGTGGATTTTTAGATTTACCGATAATTAAGAGTTTTTCTTCATGACCAACCATGTTAACACAACACAAAACAGTTATTCTTTGTTTACATATTTTACAGCCGTTATCAATTTCATTTTTAAATAAGTAAGTATGTTCGGGTAAAGCACGATAATAAAGTCCTGTTTAATCTGCATTGTATATGCAGCTAGGAGAATACTCGGCCAAAATCTTTGGCCATTAGTATTGTAACCAGTCTTCAGCTCCAACTAAATCAGTATTTCTTTTTTCACCACACGTTTTCTTGTAAATAATGTTTTCCCTTTTTTTCCATCGATTGAACCATCCATCTGTGGCTTTAAAATCCTGTTTTTCTATTTTTTTGCAAGATTCTCAGCTTTTAGACGCATTAGTGGGCCGTCAACTCAAGCATCTTTTTCGCTAACATTTTTAACCAGAATTTCAAAGCTGATTCCACTTGCGGATCCTTCCCAGAACGATGTCTTTTGTTGTCAACATTTGCATTACAGTTTGATAATGACAAGATTTTTTCTTTGTTGTTCAATATTTTACATAATTGAGGTTGAGAAACGCCAAGTTGAGAAGCAGCGTTTCTTTGACTCATCTTTGGTAATTTACTGTACCAATCTAGAATATCATGTTTTTGTTTAGGACTTAAATCGCATCGTTCCTTTTGAGATTCGGACATCTTACTATACTGTTCTTTGAAACTTCAAGTGACACTAAACTCTACAAAACAAACGAAAAAGATCTTTAAAAATTAAGTTATGTAAAATCACACTGAAATACTGTAATAACCGTTCATAAAATTCACTGTTAAAAAATACAGTAGGACTGTACTGTAAATGGTACAGTAGTAACATCAACTAATGTTAACAAACAACTAAATTCGACACAAACGTTCACCTGTATAGACACATGCTATTTATACACATTTGTGTGTAACATTTTTTTATTATTATTAGTTTTATCTAAAGCATTTATTACACAAAAATATTTGATTATCTATACATTGAAGATTTTGTAAATATAAATTATTGGAATTTTCTAAATATCTACGTATACTAATAAACACTATAACTCTTGCCCACGTCAGTTCATCAGCCAGGTATCGTGCAATCATGTTGTATTCGAATAATGGGTGACGGACACACATGACGGATTAAGAGGAAAAGTAGACTAGGCTGGCCAACAATATCAGATAGAAACTGAAATTAGCGTTTTAGAGACTTTGATTATACTTAAGGATCTAACACAGTTGTTTTTAAATACATGTAATAACTCCCTCATTTTTACTATTTCAATTGACTGTCACTAAGATCTTTTTTAACGTTTGGTTGTCCAAGTTTTAATGAAACTAATAAACTATTATAAAATATTTCAATGTATATGTATGTCTGTTCAATGTAATGTAAAGTGAGTAGTTTTGTTGTTTTTTAAATATTGATTTATAGTAGTTTATACATCATAGGTACTAAGCTGTAAATTGAGAAATTAAAAATCATAAAACCTAAGTTTAATAATTCCTACTTCTAAGCGTTAATGAAACTAAATAAATCTTACAAAAGTAACACAATAGACATAAACGAGTAAATTACTAATATTTGTATTGTATGTTTATTGTTAAACAAGTATATACATTTTAGAATAACAGGCAAGGGTTTTGAAAAACATACGAGTGCAATGTATGAAATCAAAGTATGTGGTTTTTTCTGTTACTGGGGTTTGTGTCGGATATAATAGTATTAAATGGAAAGATTGTTTGGTAGAATAAACTTCGCGTTTAGTAATTGTATGTGTTCAGACGATTTCAAAACCATATTAATAGACAAATCATATTATCAGAGCTTAGAGCTCTAATAAACAAAAATAATAAATGAATAGTTTATTTCACTTCTGCTGTCAATAAAGCAATATAAATATTTATTTCATAATTAGCCATTGCTTTATATTTTATATTTGGAACCCTTAACTTACTTGAACGTTGGACAAAAAAAACTAATCAGGCCAAAATCTAACTCACAATGTAAAATAAAAAAGAAATATATCCTCTGTGAAGAAATATAAGTTGAGATATAGGCCTACACACATACACACAAACCGTGTATGTAAGAAACTTTTCTTGTAAAAAACCTGGAAGTGATGAAGCACTGTATCTCTGGAAAAAAACTGTTCCCTCGTTCTATTGAACATATCCAAGTAGATAATAAATCTAATTTGACGTTCGTATTGATATTTCATTAGGTAACCATTAAAGTAAGATATCATTACGATAATATTTAAGACAATAAATAATCAATGAAACCATAGTAAATAATTAAACAGTCATCTGAAAATGTGTTAATTGCGCTTTTCCAAACACAATTGTAATTGAAACTCTCTTATAACGTCCACAGTCAAATGGCGACATAATGTAATCTACTTTGAATCATATTGAAAAAAGAAATTGTATGGAAGATTTTTATTCTTATTGCGTATGTAATAAGGTTAAGAAGAAAAAAGACAACATACGAAAGCCTAAAATAATTGAACGTATTACATCTATTAGTAAAGGCTATGGTAAAATTCACTTCAAATATCTCCTAGTATTACTTGTCTACAGTTTTATAAGGTTTTATATAGTTTTACATAATGTCTCATGATAATAAATATTGTTATTCCTAAATATTAAAAATTCCCAATATTGAAAGTATTATTTCATATTTAATATTATTCTGACCATTAAAAATAATTTTCAAACATCAAAATATGTAAAAATCAGGTAAAAATAATATATTTTAGATATAACTATTCAGTTGTTTTTCAAATTGTAAATAATTTCTTTAAAAGCTTGCATTTACATGTATTGTTATTTTGCCTAATCAGTCTCATAAAATATCAATTAATTTATACTTTCTAAATTATTTAATATATAATTGAATAAATTTTTTATTATTTAAAAAGTAACATACAGTAAAAACGTTTATTGCAATCTAACGTGAGATTTTATATATATATATATATATATATATATATATATATATATATATATATATATATATATATATTTATATATACATATACACATATATATATATATGTGTGTGTGTGTGTGTGTGTGTGTGTGTGTGTGTGTGTGTGTTTGTGTGTGTGTGTGTGTGTGTGTGTTGTGTGTGTTTGTGTGTGTATGTGTGTGTCTGTGTGTATGTGTGTGTGTTTGTGAGTGTGTGTGTGTGTGTGTGTGTGTGTGTGTGTGTGTGTGTGTGTGTGTGTGTGTGTGTGTGTGTGTGTGTGTGTGTGTGTGTGTGTGTGTGTGTTTTGGCTTCTATCTGAACTTATATTTCCTTACAGAGGAAATATTTCTTTTTTTATTTTACATTTTGAGTTAGATTTTGGCCTGATTAGTTGTTTTTGTCCAACGTTCAAGTAAGGTGAGGGTTCCAAAACATAAACAATTGATAATTCAAAAATCCTATTTAAATTTTAAACAATGTTTTTAAAATATATGGTTTTAAATTGATGCGCTAGTCTTTACTTAGGTTAGGGCGCGGGGAAAGGTGTTAATGCTTAGGCGCTACACCTAATATATAAGCCACGAGGGCTGAGCGGGCTTTGGGGGCTCAGACCCGGGGGGAAGGGGAAAAATATAGCGATCTTAGGAAGTCCAGAAGTCTGACAAAAATAATATTTATTTCTAAACTTAAATACACAGTTTGAAGGTGTATCGAAAATTTTTGTATACGTTTTAAAGTCATATGCGTGTAACTAACAAAAAAATATAAAAAAATTAATAATTTGTACTTTAATATTAATAGTATACAATTTTATAATTTGTCAACAAAATGAGAAAAAAAATTATTTACTCCTCTAGATAATAACAAAGTATTATTCGTTTTTTTATATTTTTAGCTAGGCCTATATTTTATTTAATAGGACTATAGCTAACAATTTTCAATTTAAGGTTTTGGCTTTTCCAATTAATTAATTGTCGAGATACTACCAAGGGTTTGATCCGTTTTGTCGACTTGTCTCGCCTTGTCAGGCTTTGTGCCTACCTACACTAGGCTTGTCACAGAGTTTAAGATAAAATCCTGTGTATGTACACCTTGTAAGGTTCCTGGTTCTGTTGTACTTAAATCCTGCTTTACAACGAATCTTTGTATTTAGCCATTCCTCTTTTAGCCAACCTTAAAGTCTCTCGGTGGCTACAGACCGCCACAAATAGCACACTTAGGTGTTGCTTTCACAAAGGTTGAGATCCCATTGGATGATTGGCTTTACCAAGGTTTTGATCCGTTTGGTCATCTTTTACTCGCCTTGTCACAGAGTCTAATAAAAATAACGATTAACTCGTGTGTATATACAACCTATAAGGCTACTGGTTCTGTTGTAGTCAATTCCCTTTACAAAGAACCTTTGTATTTAACCCTTCCTCTTCTAGCCAACCTTAAAGCCTCTCGGTGGCTCCAGACTGCCACAAATTGTAAATTAAAGATGTTGACTTTCACAGAGGTCGCGATACTACCAAGGTTTTTATCCGTATTGTATACTTCTATTAACCTTGTTGGTCTTTGTGTCGACCTATATTCGCCTTGTCACAGGGGCCGTTAATCGGTTAAAATAAAGGAACAAACAATAGTACGCTATAATGAAGAAGACGAAGTGACGGTTTGACATGCCGGGCCCATTAAACTCTACAACTAATACCAGAGACGTTTTTTCCTTCCTAATTTTATCTTATATGGAACGATTTATGATTAGCAAAGTTTATTGAAATGCTAGGGTCAGAATGAGACACTGTATATCTGCTAAATGCAATGTGCCTAAAGGCGTTACTACGTAAAACCAACTGGACTGTTGGGCTTAGGAAGCTCATGAAACTGTTTGCAAAACTGGACGAAACCGTTTGAAACATGAAAAAATAGTTTAGTATACATTAAGAAAAGCTTTTGGTTAAAACGCCTTATTGAGGAGGAAAAGTTTTAATAATTAAAATGTAAATTGGCGCTGTCTACTATTAAAAAGTAAAATTAACTCACCTCCTTCCTTTCGTCTTGAAATACAGAGTAAACGAGCTATATATAATCCTTCGATATTCACATAAAATCTTTAACTTTATGTCAATCGCAGATGTAATAAAAACAGGCGTAAAACAATTATTAAAATACTTTATGTTTATTTTTTATAGAAATAAAATCATGAAGTACAGCCGGTTACAGTGACGCCCACAGAGCGGCTTATCTATGCATGGCCTAAGTGAGGGCCTACATATGGAGGCAATAATGTAAAAAACTAATAAACGCTCTCAACTGATTTCTAAATTAAAAGCCACATTATTATGAACATTTTATGCCACTTCACGTTTTGCAATTTATTTAAATTCTAACAATAGTTTACCTCAGTTTATTACTCTATGGTCATTTCCAAGTTAAGGAATAACCAAGTGTACTTGACAAAATGAGACATTAATATCTCCATGATTCTAAATTAAATTAAAATTAAGCAAATATATTTATTCATGTTAGAAATTGCCATGTTTAATATTTCCTAGACAATGTTACTAAAATTAATATTACTGCACTAATAATTTTCTATAAATTACCAAATCCTTCATTTTTATTATTTAATCAATTTATATCTTTAATAATAACAATTTAATGTCCTACATTTTATGAAAATAATTCACTATTTCTTTCACATTATTATATTTAAGAAAAATTAATGTTTTGGCCTTACATCGCCTTAACACCTAAATGTGTTAAATACAATTTAACTGTTTTCTTGTTTTCCTACATTCCAAAGTCTTATCTTTTAATCAGTTGAATTTAGTTTAGTAAGGAAAACAAATATGTCACGTTTGAAAGGCAGTTTTGCGATAGTATCAAAGACTCTGTGTGATTTGTATTGGTTTTAAAGAAGATCCACAGAAACTTAATGATCACAGAAAACATAAACAAAAAACTAGACAACATTAAATATTTAGCATACACAATTGGATTCAACACCATAATTATAGACAAACTATGGCACAGTATACAAATAAAACACTAATATTAACACTACAGAGAGGGAAAACATTACGTTATCATACATAAACAAAACAACAAACAAAATAGCCAGTAAATTTCAAAAAAACAGGATACAAAATAGGATACAAAACTATTAACAATTTACAATACAAAATACAACACAACACCAAGACAAAGATAAACTACAAGCACCAGGCGTATGCAAATTAAACTGCAACAAAAACAACAAATTCTACATTGGGCAAACAGGTCGCAGGTCCAAACAAAGGAGCTAATTTTCATATAAACAATTAATTTCTTTTATAATTACATACATTTTTAAGAATATTAATGGGTAGTTTTAATACATAATTTAACTTATATTGTTTATTTTTTATTAACATTTGCTTTGTACCTTTTAAATCCCTTGTTCAATTTACTTTTACTTTTAATCTTTAACATTGCGTTGGCAAAAATAAGCTTGTTTGGGTCATTAAAAATAGTCCATTTACTTCCAATATTAAACATTTTAAACCCACTAATTATTATTTATTAAAATTTATGCAAGAAGTAGTATAATTTATTATTTCCAACTTCTCTATGCTATTTCCAAATTATTAAATATTGCCACTTACGTTTATCTATTTAGAGCCCATTTTCTATATTCTAAATAAATCTATTATTAATTACTGAATAAACACTAACTGCTCAGAACTTTTCGCCAGTTAGATTATTTGTACACTGGTAAACTTACATCTGTTAAGGGAATATCCTTGAAGATGAAAATAACAGCAAAAGACTTGAAAAGTTATTGTTTATTCAATAATTAACATAATCCTGTAATTTAAAATTTTGTTTATTTTTAAATGGAATATTATTTCCATTTTACACAGAAATAAATGCCGGAGAAACAAATACGTTAATTTTCAATGAAGTAAACTTCAAGAAGTTATTTTGTAAAGGACTTGGAAGTGAAATAATAAATGTTGTGAAATGTTGAAATAGTTATGGAGTATAGAAGTATAAGTGATAATAAATAAAGCGAGCTAGCGAGCTATGTGAAGAGCCTTGCATGAATAATAATAACTGGAAAATTAAAAATTGATAAATTTACAAAAATTTTACAAGTAAAATATTTTGATTTTTTGTGTTTTTATTATTAAAATACATTGATTAACGGGGTACAATAAAACATTGCTATTCTTATTGTTCTTATTACACTTTTGCTATTATTTGCGATCAGACTTTTTGTTAACTAAAAGGTGATGAATTGCTAACTTACACTCTTCGATCACCTCACTTCTAACTTTCAAAATAATGGTACCGAGGAAGCGCAACTGTAGCATTCCTAGCGGCAAAAATACGAAGCTGAAGAAGTCGTAAGACGAAAAACGTTTCCTCCAAGTGTAAGTAACAATTTAACAACTTTTAGTTAACAAAAAGTCTGGTAAGTAATAGCAAAAGTGTAATATGCTGTAACAACCAGCTCGTCATGAACAGAATCAAGATTTCGATACTTATTGTTCCATTAATAATGTGAGAAATTGCTTTAAATTATTCATTTAATTATTTATAATTATTAAATCAATTTTTGTAATTATGTATTATTGAAATTGTATTAACATATCAATTATGTCAAAAGTTCATAATTTATTTTTGATCTCCTTAAAACGTCTAGCAACTGAGTGAGACATGGTCCGCCATGTAAGCTACTCTGTGATCCTCGTGCTAAGCCTTTTCCTTGCGACTTCGTCATCGCCGCTTATATTAACGGCTCATTATTCATAGCATCGCTACACAATTATACCAACAATTAGTAATAAAGTACGGCGATGTCGGTAGTTAATCAACCGGACATTGGCTCAGGTGTGCCTCGTCAGCAGCGTGAGAAAGTTTGCAAGGACATACGGGTATGTCTTGAGACAGTATCCTTTAATAACATATTACCTGTGACAACCCTTTTCTTGTATTAGGGCAGATGACGGCTGGATGTGCAACGAACTTGACTTTCATTAAACTTGCTCCGTGGGAGTCGGCAATGACAGGGATGCGCACACCGGTACGTGCGTTAAAGTTCCCTAAGCATTTAAATATTAGTAAGAATCCATACTTTCAATACAGGAAAAAGCCAGCTTAGGAGTTAATCTTTTCAGTATACGCTTTCCTAAGTTGAAAATAAATGAAAATATTGGAATATTACTGGACTTTAAATAATTATTGTTTTCGAAAACGAATTCGGGATTTGCTGGTTATAAAGTTTGTTCTTTTAATTGACTTTTGCAAAAACAAAATAAAATTCGGTTGTGCCACGTTTACAAAAAATTTTAACTGAGAAAAACCTTTAATTTTGCGTAATGAAAAATTACCTAAACATTTATTATCATTCGCGCCTAAGAATTTTTTCATTTCATAAATTGGATTTAAAATACCAAACTCATTATGTAATTTGATCTTTATATTGAATTATTTTTATTTAGAATTATCAAAATTTAAATAAATTAATATATTCAATACATGACCAGAACTATTTACCAATAACGTTTTTCCTTAACAATGTTCAATAAATGAACGTAACCTTGCGAAATAAATGTAACATAACCTTGTGTTGAAACAGTTGTTTGAAAAAATAAAGTATAACATAACATCAGCTGATATATGTCATTATATGTTATCATTTAGTTTACTTTTAGGTGACTCAAACTTAATGGAATCCCAACTGATGCTATTAATCTGACAGAATTATACTGACGTAATATTTTATGTTTATGTCCATTCAATAAGTTTTTGTAGGCGTGGCAATAGAAGTTTTCACTTCAAAAAGTGCTTTAAGTGTTGTTTAATATGTATAAAGGTTTTATAAGATCACTCTTAACACTAGAATTACTATCTTTTTCATACAATTTATTATTTTTTAAAAATAGTTTTGAAATATATTTGTTTGTTGATTTAGTTTTCCGAGTAAAATTTACTTTGGAACATGTACATCACAAATCGCAAAGGAAATAAGAATACGCAAAAGATGCCTACAACGAAATGCGTACAACAGGAACATTGCGGAAGATGCGTACAGGATCAGGTTTTGACAAATGATGAGGGTAAACTATGACGTCAGAACATTCTGATAGGCGAAATTGGCGTACAACTTTTAAGCGTACGCGAATCTTTTAAATTCATTGAACTACATAAATGAGTTTACCTCTGAGCTAAACATAGATGTCGCTTAGTTTCTCGGGGCTGGAGATCCTTTAAAACTTAATCTATTAAACCTGATTCCCATCGCACTTTTCCAGGATTTGGACTGGAAAAATGATAGAGATGACGTGTTTAAAATCGGTTTGTAGCCTCGGTAATTTTGTTGTTTTTTATTTTTAATTTTTAAAAAATTTTTTCATTTTACAGATTGTTTTCTTAATCTATATTACAACTTGAGCAATTTATTTCATTTCCCATGTGATTTCTTGGGTCTAATCTAATCCATATTTTGGATTTAGGAAAGAGATCTTGATCAAGACATTATTTTCCAGTTTCTAGGTGATTTTGTAGTTAAAAAAAAAAATTCATCCTACTTTATGACCATTGTTTTTTTTCTCTATCCTTCAGTCTCATATCCATAGGAGTCAGAGTTTCAGCCTCTTCTGATAAGTCTCTTTCGATTAAATCGAACTTATCATTTCGACAGTTTAAAGCAAAGTGACCACTGACAAAGTGGTAAACCTTTGTTAGACCCATTTTGACTGGGAGAATCCAAAACCTTAAAAGTTATTAGCAAATAGTGTTAACATCTGTAGTTTGGTTTATACGCTTTTTTCGCTTGTCAAATTTACGACTTACCCTAGTCAATTGCTATTGTTTCCTCTTGTACGCATATTTCGCTGTACGAATTTTTTGTGCCACCGGAAATAAGGAGTAAAATTCTCTAGTAGTGACACCGTAAAGTGTCACGGATTTTTAGAGCGTTTATAGGTTAATTAGATCTGAACCCAACAAACCACCGTTGTTAAATATTTACACAAGCTAAAGGTATATTGGTGCAATTCTGTGTATCTTCAATACAGCCTAATTTATAAGTTTATGTAATAATAAAATATCCTTTCGCCGTTCCACTGGGCAGTTTAGCATAACCCACGTAGAAATGTGATTACAGATCGACCAGCTAATTTTATGACGGATACACAATTCATCGAACCACCCAATACAACATAAACACGCAGCATTCAAACATTTACTATACAGATTAAATAAAATACCTATGTCTACAACTAACTACACAGATGAACTAAACACAATCAACTATTTAGCTCACAAAAATGCATATGACAATTATTTAATAGAAACTACTTATTTAATACAAACTACACAATACAACAACTGCAATAGTATACAAACTAGAATGCAACAACTGCAATAAGTTCTATATTGGACAAACAGGCATATCTTTTGCCGAAAGATATAGAGAACACAAAAGCGCACTGCACACTACTATTGGATCCACCTTAGCAAATATTCTCATGGACACTAAGCATTCATGCAAAAGTATGGAAAATAACATAGGCATCCTCTATACATGCAACAAAGGCCATAAAATAAACACACTAGAACAGTATGAAATATATAGACATAGCAACACCCATAAAAATGATATCCTAAATGAACAAACACGGCACAGAACACACATACTCTTCGATCACCTCACTTCTAACTTTCAAAAAATGGTACCAAGGAAGCACAACTGCAGCATTCCTAGTAGCAAAAAAACGATGCTGAAGAAGATGTAAGACGAAAACGTTTCCTCCAAGTGTAAGTTAATAATTTAACAACCTTTTGTTAACAAAAAGTCTGGTCGCAAGTAATAAGAAATGTGTAGGCCTAATATATTTTTAATAGGACTGCTAATATTTTTAATAAATTCAACGATTCAATACATTCTTGTTCATTTTCCCTTATGTTTGTCAACTGTTCTATTGAACCATCGACAGTTTAATCGAACTCTTGGTCTTCAAGGTTACCTGGATTACTTACGCTGTTATTCATCGCTATGTTTGATGTTTCACATTCATCGTTATATTTAGCAACACAGTCCACTTTATTAAGGACAGCATTGCTAAGTGTTTCACATTGTACATTGATGCCGTTGTCTGTCTTCTCTAAAATTTCATTTGCAGAATAATAATTATTTTATTTTATGAGTCACAGTTGTGCTTATTGGACGATCGTAAAACCTTCCTAAAATACGGTTAGGAGAGAAATATGACTTACTCTATATACCGTGGGAATAAGAAGTCATTAGGCGGCTTTAAAAATATTTTCCGTCAGATTTCCAAAGATAAACGAATTGCCCCGAATATTTATGAAAGGCAAACTCGTGCTTTAAAGCAGTAGCCTAATACCGAAAGTGGTTACGTCTTCACTTAGAGGCTGTTTGTTGAATCGCTCTCAGTTCAGTTGACCTACAATTAGTGTCATATCTCTTAACTCTAATAGAATTGAACGGTGAACAGGCCATAAAAGAACGGGGAAATGTGAAATTATGCTTTAGTGCTCTTTGTTGAATCGTTCTCAGTTCACTTGACTTGCAATAGGAGCTACATCCATCCTATCTCCGATTAAGTTGAAAAGTGAATAGACCATAAGAGAACGGCGAAAGGTAAATGAATCTTTAGTGTTCGTTGTTGAAAAATTGTTGATTCGCTGCGTGACGACATCCTTTTTACCATCCATCCTAGTTCAAAATGAATTGAACGGTTAACAGGTTTTAAAATAACAGTGGAAAGTGAAGCTTTCAGTTTATTTGATGACCTACAATTAGTGTCATCCCTCTTAGCTCCGATTGAATTGAATAGTTAAAAGAACGGCGAAAGTGAATCGATGCTATAGTGTTCTTTGTTGAATCCTTTTCAGTTCTTTTGAGGTGAAGTAGGTTTCATTCCTGTTAGTTTTGATTGAATTGAACAGTGAACGGGCCATAAAAGAACGAGGAAAGGTGAAAGGATGCTTTCGTGCTCTTTGTTGAATCGTTTTCAATTCATTTATTCAACAATTAGTTCCATCCCTCTTAGCTCCGATTGAATTGAATAATGAAAAGGTCATAAAAGAACGGCGAAAGTGAATCAATGCCATATTGTTCTTTGTTGAATCGTTCTCGGTTCATTTGGTTTGCAATTAGTGGCATCCCTCCTAGCTCCGATTAAATTGAACAGTGAACAGGTCTTTAAAGAACAGTAAAAGTTGAAGCTAATGTTTACTGTTATTAATTGAATTGTTCTCGGTAGCGCCAAAATTTTTGTGTTTGCTTTTTAGCACATAAGTCGATTGGTGATTCAATCCGTATTTTGGCACAGTACCTTACTCGAATACTGGAACCCTGAGCAAGGAATCCTTATTCTGTCTCTCCTAAGCCTTGCTAAATGTGGATTTATTTTATTATTAATGAAAACAAAATTTATCGAGACAGGGGAGGTCGAATATAAATAACATTCTTGAACATGTTTCTTTGCTTTACTTAAACGATAGAATTAAGAGTATATTACTGTTTTGAAACAAGAAATTGTAAATTTTTCATTTTCTAAATTGCTAAACTCGTTAAATTTCTTACCTATTCCATTTTCCTATTTCTGGGCTTACGACTTCTTAACACTAACGAAACTTTAAAACGCTAGTTAAAACAAGAAGTTTTCTACGTCACCCTGCTTTATTCTTAAAGCTGTCACTAATTTAAACAAAACTTACATTATTATCCAAGAAAATATTGGTTTGTCTCTGTATCTCCAAAGAATACCCTCTCGAGAAACTGTAATTATATTTTCGTGATTATAAAGACCCAATCGATGTCCAAGAAGAAACTAACCACTGAAAGTTCGCCTAAAATCTGTTCTTTACAGGGACTGTATTTACGCTCTCCATGTAGAAGAGGCTCTTGCCTTTTAAATATGAAGCTATGTTTTCTTTAATGTAACACAATGTCGAAATAGGCCATAAACTATTTCAAACATTTAATAAAACAAATTTATACTTTTAAATTTTAATTTACCATCATATGTGGCTCAAAACCGTTAATTATTAATTTGGTTTCCATAGAAAGGAATGAAAAAAATTATACTCAATTTTAAAAAAACACAAAAAATAAGTTTTATTTCATTAAATTCAATACAGAAAAATATTAAATATAATACAATTATTACAAATATTACAATGATTTCTTATAATATAATTTGTATGCAAATATTTTTGTGTTCTGGCTGATGGCCCACTCATTAACTGGTTCAGTTGGTGAAATGTTGTTGATTTGAGAAAGCAGGCAGCTATATTACAACATTACGTTGTAATATAGCAGCTACTATTATAGTATAATATATTATAATATACTATATTATAATAATAGTGCCTGAAAGCTGGCAGAAACAGTGCATGAGCGCGCGGCACCCATTTGTGCACTGCTTCATACCCCTAACTAGTGTAAAGAGATGTAAAAAAAATTAACTGAAACAGCAAATGAGTGTGTGTTGTGTGTTTTAGCGTAGTGCGATATCGTCACCGAACTACGGCTGACGAGTGACCTCGCGAGCTATAATGCCCCCACAACGTCCGAGCATTATTGTGTCTTTGGTGTGGTGTGTGTGTGTAAGTTTCTAAACGTGTAAGCCATCAGCCAGCTACCCCTTCTAATAATATCGTGATCAGAAAGAGTAGGGTGATGCCTTTTAAAGTTGGCGGATTTTTTGCTTCAAAATACTCAACCTAAAGTAGGCCCTGAAAATACATTAGGGAGAACGGTATTGTTGCTTACCATAGAAATTAAATCTTATTGTTGTTAAATTTTTAACTCTTTTAAAATGATTGAAATAATTTAATTCAGAATTTACTTTTATTAACTTAAACTAATTATAATTCCTTATATATTAATATAAATTCACCACCTTTGATTTTTCCATGGGTATTAGGGTGACTCGGTGACTGAGAAGCCTATTTAGAGCAGTGTTTTCAACATTCTACTCTCTTACAACAAAACGAATCCATGGAATGGAAAAATTCAAGGTTTTTTCTCTAAATACCTATTCCGATGCTCTTCCAACGAATTAAATTGAGTAGCTAGGAGGGAAATCTGTACTTCACCAATATGTCCTTGCTCTAGCACTGGGATAATAAAGATGTCTTCTTTATGTGATCAGACGTTTGAGCAGTTAAACAAGAACCAGAGGATGTGCCTTTTGATGCCTTGTAGCAACATATTTTCAAAGTCATGTCAATAAATTATGTTTAGTAATAAAAGAAGAAATATCAGTTACGATAAATCATCGTTTGTAAGCTTATGGATTATATTAAGCGATGGTTAGAGATAGAGTGGAACTGCTACTTTTAAAACATTATAAAGACAAAATAAATTCGCTGCAATTGTTCCAGTTTTAATTAGTTAGGGAATAAATGTGGCTAATCTTAGTCGTTACTCCTTTAGTTATAAAACTATAAAAGTTCTTTTGAAATAGTTTAATATCCATCTCTAAACACGCCATTTAACAAGATATGCAGCTAAACAAGCTTTTACATCGTTCCACGAATAAGCAATCTTGTATTAAAAGTCTGTTATGTATTTACTAATATTTAGATCATTTTCTGTCTTGTGCGGATTATAACAGTACCTTGCCAGTTTATTTACAAAGTGTAATTAGTCGGTGGTGAATAAAGAATGATTTCCGTAATTAAAACCTTCAATTTTTTGTCTCGCTTCTTAAGTAAAACTAGCCAAGTCTTTAGAAATATATGTCTTCTTGATGATGGCAGCTGTAGTTTAACTTTTGCGGAATAAATTACATCTCTAAAACCAAATCGTTATTTACTTGATAACGCTAAAACTTTGTTTTCGAACAGCAGTAGTTTAGGAAGATGCCAGTTTTATAATTGACATAAATTTGGTTAGAATCATGACACTAATTTATTTAAATTGGGGTGTATTTAACATGGAAGAAATACATTCCATTCCTTGTTTTTTAAAGTATTACGTTTTCCTTAAACTACGTATAATATTTTCTTATTGCTAGACATAATGAACAACTATAACGATAATTTATTTGCTCTTATTTAACAATGCTGTATAACAATAAAATTGGAACAAAAAATACGTGCACGATAAACAAGGATAATAAATTAAGTTTTATATTTTAGTTAATTACGAAACATTTTTAACGGTTGGCAGTACTTTTTTCTGACCTCTAAATAACTTCACTTTTGTTTCAGCTTGAGTAGGGAATAAAAACGGTTGAAGAGGATAGTGAGCCAGTAAATATAAATATGAATTTTGTACTAATAATCGTTTTAAATCTTTTCCCAAATTTTTAAATTTTTCCCTCATTTATTTAAATAATTCACATACTAAGAGAGTTATCGAATTAGCGAGACTCAATTGGTTAAAATTAGAAATTAAATATCTGTATAGTAATTTAGTAAATTTAGAAATTAAAGAGTAAAATTCACACCTCAAACTAGCGAAAGATATTGAAGCCTTTGATAGGAATAAATAATTTTTGTAGAATAAAATTCTTGTAATAAATAAGCATAAAATTGATTGTAAGAATCAAAATCTGGATAAGAAATATGGATCAATTAGTAAACATATAATTTTGAAAGAAATATGTAATGATAATAAGAACCCAACCTGTCCGCTAGTTCGTAATGAATCTAGCCAAACGTTTAATAAAGATGAAATTGATTAATAAGTGAAGAGTGAAATTTTGCACTTTGTAATTATACTAACCGAAATAAAGAAAAGTTAGTTTACTTTCGAGAAACGTGATATTATTAAATTTGTATTGTATTACAAATTTCTGTTTAATCAATCGATTCTAAAAAAAATCATCCCAAGACAATAACAATTACAGTACATGGTGCAGGATTGCTTTAAATGTTTATCACATAAATTCTTCCCACTGATTTGTGTTCAGAAACATCGAATTAATAATTCTGTTTCATCCTTTTAAATGTTATTTGTAATTATTGACTACTTAAAGAAATATAGTAAATAATTCATACAATATTGAATTTGCTAAAAAAACCTAAAACATAATATCCTACATTAAATCCTGAAACGTACAAATTCAATGATTTTATAGATTTCGTAGCCAACCCAATCGCTATAATGCTTTAGCGTTTACCCCAATTCATTATAAAGGAAATATTTATATCCACCTTTTCTGAATTGGTTTTGAAGCGACTAAAACTGCCGACTATTAATTACGTTTTAGATTTTTTTTATTATGACAAATCATAACAACGCTTCAGTAGTCAGTTTTTTTGATAGCTCTATATGCTTTGCATTGTTATATTTAAAGTAAACTAATCCATAGTTTGGATAATAAAACAGTAAACAAAAATGTGTGTTAACCTTTGATTATGTGGCTGTACTTTTAGAATATAAAATTAACACTAAAAAGTAACTCCTATTAAAATGCAAAGTCCCTACTAGAATAAAAATCATTAACATGGACACAACGCGTCTTCTCAAACATTTTTTAAACTCGCAAACGCCCCACTCGTAAAACATCGTAAAACGGTGTTCTGCCATGATACTGTTATACCTAACGCTTTCCTAAATAAACTTTGCCCATTCTTTGCAACGTTAGTCATGGCGTACGTTTTAGAAATAACGATGTAACAAATATACAGAGAATAGTTATCCTCATAATATTTTGTTATGGGCGCGTTGGAGTCAAAATTATTTAAAACCTAAATTTATATTTAGTCTCGACATTATTCTATTCCAGTTACTACAAGTACTTTAAACATGAACATTGCAGTTACGTGCTTGTATATGAAACACACTTAAACTCAGAGAATAAAAAGTCCTAACGATATGATAGTAATCAATAATTCAATAATGCATGTAAGTTGTAGATCTTCCACGACCCACATCCTCGTCTCCCTTGGGATCTAGTATATATATATATATATATATATATATATATATATATATATATATATATATTAGCTTTTTCAGTCCAAAGCCTTATCTTATCCTCATTGACAAAAATATTATTTTAATATATCTCTAAGAGTGAGGCAACTATGATACCTTGGATAGAAAAATTAGATGAATAGTTATTTCGAGAGTAGCCTACATCCTTTTCTTTTGTAGAATGTAGATCCGACATTCAGTTTTGACTCAACATTTGATATTAATTGTTTTTCGGTTTGCCTCATGAATGCTGATACGTTTTAGCGAAACTCCCGGACTGCGTTCTATGCACCAAAATGTAGGATTAAATGAGTAGTACGGATATTAGCAATAATTCATGTATGCATATGTATATATATATATATATATATATATATATATATATATATATATATATATATATATAAGCTATACATGATTCATAAGCACCTAAATGTAACAAATTTACATTTGTGTAGTATTTTCACTACACTAACTTTACCTTCATTTTCATATTTGAGCCTTTATCAGGGTTACCTATAAGTGTAAAATCTATTATTAAACAAATATCAGCTAACTATAAATATCTAATACAAAGATCCTCACAATCAATATCATCATCACAAATAAAATCACCAGTGAGCATAAGGTTTTGAAGCAAATAATAATTGTAATAAACCATTATCGTTATAATGAAGTATAACTTCATGATTTTGAAATGATTTTTGAAATATTATATAAACATTCTGCAACTATAAATGATTAGGGTATGGATGTAGACTAAGCGAATCTAAAAATACATAATAGTAACAGTATAATTTATTAGAAACATTTCCCAAATAAGGACATTTGTTAAATGCCCACTTGATAATCTCACACGCTCCTAACTAACCACCCCCTGTTATTACAGTAATGTATGAGTAATTTGTCAATAAAGTAAACTGGATATTTTTATAATCCAGTTACTCTTTTTCGTAGTTCTTGATTATTTCTAGGTACATCATTCAAATTCAAATAAAATTTTGTAAAACTTGAAAGTTTTTGAACTTTTTAACGTCGTTTTTAAAAATAACATGTTCTTAAGTAAGTCAGTAATTAAATTGAGCCAGAAATGTTTCCTTAACAATATCAGAATGGTTTCACAAAATTACGAACTCTTGCTTCAACAGTAACTGGACAAAATTTATTCCACAAACTTTGATAATAATCATTGTAGCAGTTCCTTAAAGTTATCAACTTAACTTGAAGCAGTTTCCAACAGTTTACTTTCCTAGGCATGTAGCTGGTCTCTTGAGAGTTAATTATCGTCAGAAAGATAATAATTATTAAGATATATATATATATATATATATATATATATATATATATATATATATATAATTATTAATATTCATTCAAAAATTGGAACTTTATTAGCAAACTGAAGCTTGATGAATGATTTTTTTTATAATGATAGCATAAGAGAATAACAAATGTATGATAATGGACTCGAAGTACAATAATATATATATATATATATATATATATATATATATATATATATATATATATATTACAAAAAATGATTTATAACATATAAACGTCTAGGTAATTGATAGGTAAAAATGTAATAATAATGAAAGTTGCAAAACCATAATGTATATTTTTCTGATAAAATTGGCATCTACAAATGTTAGTAGTAAGTGCAATAATAATATTCATTAGAATCGTTTACCCACTTCAGTAGAGAAGGCTATCGTTGAGGTGGAGCGCTTGGGCGGGAGCCAATAGGAAAGTCGGATTTGCTACCCCAACCCCGTTCCAAGATGGCGGCGCCCATATGGCGGGAACAAGATGGCGGCGCCCATAAGCGCGGGAACAAGATGGCAGCGCCCATAATCGCGGGAACAAGATGGCGTCTCGCTGTAGTGTCCTAACCTAAGAAAAAGTTGTGTATGTTAGTTCGATGACACGCAACACACAGACGCGTTGCTGCAGGCGCACCCGCAGAAGGGAGATGTGTGAAGAGGATGAATATCAGTACACCGAACTCTATGTCTGTTTACAGGTGTACCGTATAACAAGGTTGATTCTCTGTAATGCGTAATACTGTGTGTAGCAAATATACAAGTTTATTGTTATCTAGACACCTGAACTCCTAACCGCTATGTGTAGAGGTGAAATAATAATAACTCAAATATCTCTTAGCATAAGGTTAGTCTCGGAGCACCTGCATGCTCTGTCGTGGGTGTTTCCTAGCTTTTATAAAGGGAAAAACAACGAAAAAGCCTGTACCTGCTCAAACCTACACAACCCTACGGAAAAAGGGGTTGCAAATACACCCCACAGAGGCGCTGAACTCGGATACCTCCACTACATAAAAAAAGACTGACCTCCTTGTATCATTTCAACTACCTAAACTGACGACCTCTAAACCGTCATGATTAATGTTATCTCGTATGGGGTAGTCGTCAAAAAGAAAGTGTAGCCCCGCCACTTCCTCCATCCTCTTGTTCTACTTCTTGCAATCAATAAGTTAAATATATTTAACAAAATTTGTAATTCTGGACTACACGAGACGACTTATAAGTGTTAACCAATGGTGTCGTCACAAGAAAACTCTAAACTATGTACATAGGGTAAAACCGGGTTAGGCGCCCCGAACATAACAATGTACCCTTGCAACCTCTACCAACAGGAACCTAAACGCCTAGACAAAATTAGTCAAGACACTGCTAGTAACTCATGCTGAGGAGGAATGGTTCCTATCCTCAGTATACACAGAAAATGGTTCTCTATGGAAACTAAATCGCAAGATACCAAAATGCCATGTAATCCACCCCAGACCAGCAAGATCTGGCTTGAGGTCTGAGTGACCTAGGGCTCAGCTATAGGGTGTTACTGTATTTTGTGCCTACCAATGACGATCCCTATTTCTGACTGACTGCGACACCTCACAGGTGTCAGGATCACACAGTCATGTGTTCGACAATCTGGACCTATATAGATTTAAATACCTTAGAGAAAGGACGGTCTTAAGACGGTATCGGTAGCTTTCTGAGTATTTCAGACAATTAAATACCGTATGCGTTACTTATAGGTAATAAACCTTTATTTTCCCATGTGATTGAAGATAATAATGTTATCGTATCCGATATGAGATAATATGTGTTTACTTAATATCAATCGTACTTCTGGGAGAAATTGTTATAACGTGAGCGACCTATGGCTAGATTTAGGAGTTATAGACTTGTGAGATGAGACTTGTAGATTTGTGAGATGAGACTTGTGTCCGTATCAAATAGAAAGATTATATTCCGTTTTTATTGCGATATGATTTATCAGTGAGAGAGGTAAATTCCAGACACTGTATAACTTGCCGGCAGTACATATTATAATCCCTGTTTATATGAATTATTTATTATTTTGAAAAGAAGGAAAAGCTGGAAGGCTAGAGTAATTATTATGTCTGAATATTATTACTCTATATTATACTGCGCAACTGTCTTTGAATTAACAATCTTGTAATGTAGAATGTAATTTTTACCTGCGTTAGAAGGAGAATTTATGTTTTTAAATTAACTATAACAGAGTTTAAATTGTACGAGAGTGTAGACTTGTAGAAACCACAGCCGTAGAATGATATCTACGTGGTAAGGAAGCTTCCGGCCTGAGTGGAATATTTCATTATTCATTCTAAATGGGTAAAGGAGGTTTAGAACATGTGCGCTGTGACGTCACCGCGCCTGTGATATGCAGCCCAATGGTACAGTTGGGCAGTTGTATTCATTCTGGATAACATGTAAGTACTAATATAGTAATAACTCAAACATTACAATATTAAAAAAAAATATTTAACGTTAACGACACTCTTTTATTATCAAACGAACACTGCATTATTCGTTAAAGAGCTAAAATAATCTCCTAATATTATATTAATTATTTGTATCTTTGAAAAACAACGACAAGTTCTTACAGCTAATAAATCATACGTACTACAACTCAACCATATGTTAATTGGTATTATTATTATTTTCAATAGGCGTTTCTCTTAGTTACGTCTGAATTAAATGTTCGTAATATTAAATAAAGCGGTACAACCTGTCGGTCACAAACACAAACAAATCTTATAAATACATACATGTGACTATACATACAGACGGCTACCTATACTGGTGACAAGTATACAGGTGACAACATTAAAAGGTGCATACGTATACAGGAGTTTGTGTATAAAAGTGGGTAAATATATAAGTGACTACATGTACAGGTGACTAACTGTATAGGTGACCAATCAATAAAACTGGTAAACCTATATTGATATCACAAACTTGATGAGCTCATATAGGTGACTCATTATAGAAGTGACTGATATATATAGATGCCTGCGCATACTGGTCTCTCCGTACACAGGTGACTAGATGCGTGGGAGATATCGTATACAGGTAACAACGTATATATGTGACCAATTGGTGACAGCGTTTACAGTGTACTACGTATATAGGCGACATATGCAAGGGGTTACGTATATATGTAACTGCGTATAAAGATGACTGCATGTACAGGTGACTAACTGTATAGGTGACCAATCAATAAAACTGATAAACCTATATTGATATCACAAACTTGATGACCTCATATAGGTGACTCATTATAGATATAGATGCCCGCTTTTATATAAATATATATGATGTATATATAAGATGTATATGTTATAATATATATATATATATATATATATATATATATATATATATAGATGCCTGCGTATAGAGGTCTCTCCGTATACAGGTGACTTAATACAGGCGACTACGTATACAAATCACTGCTTTATACAATTATTTAAACTTTTGACTAATTCTTAATGTTATGACTAATGTTAAAATAAGTATAGGCGGTACCTATTAAGATATTAGTACTCATAAAAGCGTTAAACCTATGTTGGTGTCATAAATGTACAGCTGACTAATGTAGTAGTAGCCAATGTATACAGATTATATTTATATAATTGTATGTAGATTGTATAATTGTATATTTATATTCATTGTATGTAGATGATTACATTTACAGATGACAACGTGAATAGGTCGTTACATATACAGGGGATTAGGAATACAGGTGACTACGAATAGAAGGGACTACGTATACAAATCACTGCTTTATACAATTATTTACACTTTTACTAATTTGTTCACTTTGACTACGTGTATAGTTAGTTACGTATACATATGAGTTACCTATTCATGTGACTACCGACTCATGCAGGTGGCTATCTATACAGGTGACTACGTATGCAAGGGGTCTACGTCAACAGGTAACCACGTATACAGGTGATAAAATATACACGTGACTATGTATACAGGTCTATGAAACTGTCTACATATATATAAGCGGCTACGTATAGGTGTGTCTACGTCCACAGGTGACTAAATATACATGGTGGTGTATTCATGTTGCTACGTATACTAGCGAATAGAGGTGATTAAGTATACACGCGACTACGTATACAAGTGACTACCTATACAGGAGACTTAAACCTTTAACTGACTTATATTTACTGGTGTCAAGAGTATACAGACGACTAAAAGTAAAGGCTATACATGCTCATCTTCAGCAGTATTAAAATACATCACACCGTGTCAACAGTCTTGATTTCGCTAAACTCATGTAAACTCTCTGTAAACGTGTAATCTCTTGTAACCCTGTTCTTCCATTTCATCGTATTACAGTAGTGCTGTCAAAGTATCCAGATTGTTTATTTCTAAACTTTACCCATTCTCATTAGTTTTACTTTAATACGGATTTCTGGACGCTAAAAGAGTAGGTAATTTTATGAGATGCATTTATATAATTTTAATATCCTAAACAATATTAATTCATTAAATTAAAATTATATTTAAATAACTCATTAAATATATCTCATTCTAATTTTTACTATCTATGATTATAACCTAGTTCAGTTTAGTATATACAATATCAAGAGCACAGTGCAACAACATACTACAATGAAATTATTGAAAACAACTCCACAAATACCGCAAAATAGTCAAAAACAGCTTCGAATACAAGTTAACTAGGATTAAACCCATATGTACATTTTCATGATCATGTCGTCTTATCATCAGATATGTATTCCGTGCCTATGTCCAAATACTTTAGTCATATTGTAATAATAAACAATGCGTTACAGTCATTATGCTATTCGTTTGAGTGAAATACAGGTGTAGATTAGGTTTAGTGAAGAAGGTGATTTTCCATGAATGTTTTACATGTATTCTCTGCGCAGGCGCTAATACTTAGATAGTCTTGTAATTAGGGATGGGCCGATTCCTAAAATTTTCGATTCCGATTCCGATTCCGATTCTAAAATTTTCCATTCGATTCTCGATTCTTTACTCGATTCTCGATTCTCGATTCTTTCAAGTTATATTAGCTTACATTCTAGTTCTCTAATAATTAATTTAGTTAACATCTTGGTCATATGGCAAAACCTTTTAAAAGTTCTGTTTTAATGTAATAGGCTACAAAAAACCTTCAACCTTGATTTATCAATAGGAATTTTTAAAAGCATAAAAACATATCAGGTAAAAGTAATGACTTATTTTAAAGTTAACAATGTGAACTTTACTTAATTTATGATGTTTGAAAAAATACCTTGTCTCTCAAAGACAAAACAAAAATTAAAAACAAACAAACAACATAAAAAGTAAAAAATTAATACAAATAGGATAGTTTTTAAAATTTAAAAGTCTGGCAGGTAATGTACATTTCTGTTCAAAAACACAAGCATTTGAACACGTTGTGGGTCAAGCTAGTTTCATCGCTAGTCACATATAGCTCCTGAAGTTGAGAAAGGTTTTTCAGAAAACACTGTCGCGAGTGGACAGACAGGTATTTTATTGCCATAGCATTTAAATGAGGGTATTTGGCACTTTGTACTGCCAAATACTTTCCAACATCACAATCTGGACTGGCTAATGGTTCCCCCAGATAATTGTTTACTTCTTCTTCTACTGTCAATTCCCCTGGGGTACCTTCTTCCTCAACATTCTGGATTAGTGGGGCATACCTTCTCCACATCTGGTGGGACCTTTTTTCTGCAGGTGTCTGGAACAAGTGCAACTGATTTAGGCCTATTTTGTATTTATTCCTCAATCCCAGTTGATTTTTAACCGACTATCACTTATAGGTCCTGTGTCTGAGGATAAAGTTTCTTCAAGTATAGATCTTTTTTGTTGATAAATTTGGGCAAAATGAATGTTGTTTAATTGCTTTTTCATATTTGATATATTATGTGGTTTTCCACCGTCAGTTTCTGTTAACTGTCATCGAATTGACGCGACGGCCAGTAGCCTGAACCGAATACCGTCTATAATATAATTTATTGAGGTTAAGTTTCGGAGGAATAATACGATGTTTCTGTTATCCGTCTATTCGCTCAACCATCATGGCCACGGTTAATCGAGTTTTTACTGTACTTTTTTTGTGTTTTGTTCTGACATCTATAAATCAGTGGCAGTAAGACACGTGGAGAGAGAGAGAGAGAGAGAGAGAGAGAGAGAGAGAGAGAGAGAGAGAGAGAGTATCGAATCCGCTCTAGTGAGAGAGAGAGGACCGATGTCAAACTACCAGAAATGGTAGTTGGAAGCTGTTGCTTCATAAATAATAATATTTTCGTTATTGTTTCGTTTACTTTAATCATTTAATTTATTGATATCAACCAATACATAAATAAGATATAGTTGGTAATTAATTATTTTTCTAATAAATTAATCCACACACATATTTTAATAGTTAACAAAATAGGAATCGGAATCGACACTTTTATGATGAAGAATCGAGTATCGACGATTCCTCGATACCACCTAGAATCGACGATTCCTGGAATCGAGAATCGGAATCGGCCCATCCCTACTTGTAATTATAACCAATGCTATACATGCGTTAAATCATTTCCTTGAGATGTGTACAAGGGTATAACAGCTTTAGTGAAGAAGGTGATTTTCCATGTTACCTAATACATGTATTCTCTGCGCAGGCGCTAATTCTTAGATAGTCTTGTAATTATAACCAATGCTATACATGCGTTAAATCATTTGCTTGAGGTGTGTACAGGGGTATAACAGCTTTAGTGAAGAAAGTGATTTTCCATGTTACCTAATACATGTATTCTCTGCGCATGCGCAAATACTTAGATAATCTTGTAATATTAGGCAATGCTACACATGCGTTAAATCATTTGCTTGAGATGTGTACAGGGGTATAACAGCTTTAGTGAAGAAGGTGATTTTCCGTGTTACCTAATACATGTATTCTCTGCGCATGCGAAAATACTTAGATAGTCTTGTAATTATAATAAATGCTATACATGCGTTAAATCATTTACTTGAGATGTGTACAGGGGTATAACAGCTTTAGTGAAGAAGGTGATTTTCCATGTTACCTAATACATGTATTCTCTGCGCAGGAGCTAATTCTTAGATAGTCTTGTAATTATACCCAATGCTATACATGCGTTAAATCATTTGATTGACATGTGTACAGGCGTATACCAGCTTTAGTGAAGAAGGTGATTATCCATGGTACCTAATACGTGTATTCTCTGCGCAGGTGCTAATACTTAGATAGTCTTGTAACTATAACCAATGCTATACATGCGTTAAATCATTTGCTTGAGATGTGTACAAGGGTATAACAGCTTTAGTGAAGAAGGTGAACTTTCCAAGTTACCTAATACATGTATTCTCTGCGCAGGCGCTAATACTTAGATAGTCTTGTAATTATAACCACAGCTATACATGCGTTAAATCAATTGCTTGAGATGTGTACAGGGGTATAACAGCTTTAGTGAAGAAGGTGATTTTCCATGTTACCTAATACATGTATTCTCTGCGCAGGCGCTAATTCTTAGATAGTCTTGTAATTATAACCAATGCTATACATGCGTTAAATCATTTGCTTGAGATGTGTACAGGCGTATACCAGTTTTAGTGAAGAAGGTGATTATCCATGGTACCTAATACGTGTATTCTCTGCGCAGGTGCTAATACTTAGATAGTCTTGTAACTATAACCAATGCTATACATGCGTTAAATCATATGCTTGAGATGTGTACAAGGGTATAACAGCTTTAGTGAAGAAGGTGAACTTTCCAAGTTACCTAATACATGTATTCTCTGCGCAGGCGCTAATACTTAGATAGTCTTGTAATTATAACCAATGCTATACATGCGTTAAATCATTTGCCTGAGATGTGTACAAAGGTATAACATCTTTAGTGAAGAAGGTGAACTTTCCAAGTTACCTAATACATGTATTCTCTGCGCAGGCGCTATTACTTAGATAGTCTTGTAATTATAACCAATGCTATACATGCGTTAAATCATTTGCTTGAGATGTGTACAAGGGTATAACAGCTTTAGTGAAGAAGGTGATTTTCCATGTTACCTAATACATGTATTTTCTGCGCAGGCGCTAATTCTTAGATAGTCTTGTAATTATAACCAATGCTATACATGCGTTAAATCATTTGCTTGAGATGTGTACAGGGGTATAACAGCTTTAATGAAGAAGGTGATTTTCCATGGTACCTAATACGTGTATTCTCTGCGCATTCGCAAATACTTAGATAGTCTTGTAATTATAACTAATGCTATACATGCGTTAAATCATTTGCTTGGGATTTGTACAGGGGTATAACAGCTTTAGTGAAGAAGGTGATTTTCCGTGTGACCTAATACATGTATTCTCTGCGCATGCGCAAATACTTAGATAGCCTTGTATTTAAAACCAATGCTATACATGCGTTAAATCATTTGCTTGAGACGTGTACAGGGGTATAACAGCTTTAGTGAAGAAGGTGATTTTCTATGGTACCTAAAACGTGTATTCTCTGCGCATGCGCAAATACTTAGATAGTCTTGTAATTATAACCAATGCTATACATGCGTTAAATCATTTGCTTGAGATGTGTACAGGGGTATACCAGCTTTAGTGAAGAAGGTGATTTTCCATGGTACCTAATACGTGTATTCTCTGCGCAGGCGCTAATACTTAGATAGTCTTGTAACTATAACCACAGCTATACATGCGTTAAATCATTTGCTTGAGATGTGTACAGGGGTATACCAGCTTTAGTGAAGAAGGTGATTTTCCATGGTACCTAATACGTGTATTCTCTGCGCAGGCGCCAATACTTAGATAGTCTTGTAACTATAACCAATGCTATACATGCGTTAAATCATTTGCTTGAGATGTGTACAAGGGTATAACAGCTTTAGTGAAGAAGATGATTTTCCGTGTGACCTAATACATGTATTCTCTGCGCATGCGCAAATACTTAGATAGCCTTGTAATTATAATAAATGCTATACATGCGTTAAATCATTTACTTGAGATGTGTACAGGGGTATAACAGCTTTAGTGAAGAAGGTGATTTTCCATGTTACCTAATACATGTATTCTCTGCGCAGGCGCTAATTCTTAGATAGTCTTGTAATTATAACCAATGCTATACATGCGTTAAATCATTTGCTTGAGATGTGTACAGGCGTATACCAGTTTTAGTGAAGAAGGTGATTATCCATGGTACCTAATACGTGTATTCTCTGCGCAGGTGCTAATACTTAGATAGTCTTGTAACTATAACCAATGCTATACATGCGTTAAATCATATGCTTGAGATGTGTACAAGGGTATAACAGCTTTAGTGAAGAAGGTGAACTTTCCAAGTTACCTAATACATGTATTCTCTGCGCAGGCGCTAATACTTAGATAGTCTTGTAATTATAACCAATGCTATACATGCGTTAAATCATTTGCCTGAGATGTGTACAAAGGTATAACATCTTTAGTGAAGAAGGTGAACTTTCCAAGTTACCTAATACATGTATTCTCTGCGCAGGCGCTATTACTTAGATAGTCTTGTAATTATAACCAATGCTATACATGCGTTAAATCATTTGCTTGAGATGTGTACAAGGGTATAACAGCTTTAGTGAAGAAGGTGATTTTCCATGTTACCTAATACATGTATTTTCTGTGCAGGCGCTAATTCTTAGATAGTCTTGTAATTATAACCAATGCTATACATGCGTTAAATCATTTGCTTGAGATGTGTACAGGGGTATAACAGCTTTAATGAAGAAGGTGATTTTCCATGGTACCTAATACGTGTATTCTCTGCGTATTCGCAAATACTTAGATAGTCTTGTAATTATAACTAATGCTATACATGCGTTAAATCATTTGCTTGGGATTTGTACAGGGGTATAACAGCTTTAGTGAAGAAGGTGATTTTCCGTGTGACCTAATACATGTATTCTCTGCGCATGCGCAAATACTTAGATAGCCTTGTATTTAAAACCAATGCTATACATGCGTTAAATCATTTGTTTGAGATGTGTACAGAGGTATAACAGCTTTAGTGAAGAAGGTGATTTTCTATGGTACCTAAAACGTGTATTCTCTGCGCATGCGCAAATACTTAGATAGTCTTGTAATTATAACCAATGCTATACATGCGTTAAATCATTTGCTTGAGATGTGTACAGGGGTATACCAGCTTTAGTGAAGAAGGTGATTTTCCATGGTACCTAATACATGTATTCTCTGCGCAGGCGCTAATACATAGATAGTCTTGTAACTATAACCAATGCTATACATGCGTTAAATCATTTGCTTGAGATGTGTACAAGGGTATAACAGCTTTAGTGAAGAAGATGATTTTCCATGTTACCTAATACATGTATTCTCTGCGCAGGCGCTAATACTTAGATAGTCTTGTAATTATAACCAATGCTATACATGCGTTAAATCATTTGCTTGAGAAGTGTACAGGGGTATAACAGCTTTAGTGAAGAAGGTGATTTTCCATGGTACCTAATACGTGTATTCTCTGCGCATTCGCAAATACTTAGATAGTCTTGTAATTATAACCAGTACTATACTTGCGTTAAATCATTTGTTTGAGATGTGTACAGAGGTATAACAGCTTTAGTGGATAAGGTGATTTTCCATGTTACCTAATACATGTATTCTCTGCGCATGCGCAAATACTTAGATAGTCTTGTAAATATAACCAATGCTATACATGCGTTAAATCATTTGCTTGAGATGTGTACAGGGGTATAACAGCTTTAGTGAAGAAGGTGATTTTCCGTGTTACCTAATACATGTATTCTCTGCGCATGCGTAAATACTTAGATAGTCTTGTAATTATAACCAATGCTATACATGCGTTAAATCATTTGCTTGAGATGTGTACAGGGGTATAACAGCTTTAGTGGATAAGGTGATTTTCCATGGTACCTAATACGTGTATTCTCTGCGCAGGCGCTAATACTTAGATAGTCTTGTAATTATAACCAATGCTATACATGCGTTAAATCATTTGCTTGAGAAGTGTACAAGGGTATAACAGCTTTAGTGAAGAAGGTGAACTTTCCAAGTTACCTAATACATGTATTCTCTGCGCAGGCGCTAATACTTAGATAGTCTTGTAATTATAAACACAGCTATACATGCGTTAAATCATTTGCTTGAGATGTGTACAAGGGTATAACAGCTTTAGTGAAGAAGGTGATTTTCCATGTTACCTAATACATGTATTTTCTGCGCAGGCGCTAATTCTTAGATAGTCTTGTAATTATAACCAATGCTATACATGCGTTAAATCATTTGCTTGAGATGTGTACAGGGGTATAACAGCTTTAGTGAAGAAGGTGATTTTCCATGGTACCTAATACGTGTATTCTCTGCGCATTCGCAAATACTTAGATAGTCTTGTATTTAAAACCAATGCTATACATGCGTTAAATCATTTGCTTGAGACGTGTACAGGGGTATAACAGCTTTAGTGAAGAAGATGATTTTCTATGGTACCTAATACGTGTATTCTCTGCGCATGCGCAAATACTTAGATAGTCTTGTAATTATAACCAATGCTATACATGCGTTAAATCATTTGCTTGAGATGTGTACAGGGGTATACCAGCTTTAGTGAAGAAGGTGATTTTCCATGGTACCTAATACGTGTATTCTCTGCGCAGGCGCTAATACTTAGATTGTCTTGTAACTATAACCAATGCTATACATGCGTTAAATCATTTGCTTGAGATGTGTACAAGGGTATAACAGCTTTAGTGAAGAAGGTGATTTTCCATGTTACCTAATACATGTATTCTCTGCGCAGGCGCTAATACTTAGATAGTCTTGTAATTATAACCAATGCTATACATGCGTTAAATCATTTGCTTGAGAAGTGTACAGGGGTATAACAGCTTTAGTGAAGAAGGTGATTTTCCATGGTACCTAATACGTGTATTCTCAGCGCATTCGCAAATACTTAGATAGTCTTGTAATTATAACCAGTACTATACTTGCGTTAAATCATTTGTTTGAGATGTGTACAGAGGTATAACAGCTTTAGTGGATAAGGTGATTTTCCATGTTACCTAATACATGTATTCTCTGCGCATGCGCAAATACTTAGATAGTCTTGTAATTATAACCAATGCTATACATGCGTTAAATCATTTGCTTGAGATGTGTACAGGGGTATAACAGCTTTAGTGAAGAAGGTGATTTTCCGTGTTACCTAATACATGTATTCTCTGCGCATGCGTAAATACTTAGATAGTCTTGTAATTATAACCAATGCTATACATGCGTTAAATCATTTGCTTGAGATGTGTACAGGGGTATAACAGCTTTAGTGGATAAGGTGATTTTCCATGGTACCTAATACGTGTATTCTCTGCGCAGGTGCTAATACTTAGATAGTCTTGTAATTATAACCAATGCTATACATGCGTTAAATCAATTGCTTGAGAAGTGTACAAGGGTATAACAGCTTTAGTGAAGAAGGTGAACTTTCCAAGTTACCTAATACATGTATTCTCTTCGCAGGCGCTAATACTTAGATAGTCTTGTAATTATAAACACAGCTATACATGCGTTAAATCATTTGCTTGAGATGTGTACAAGGGTATAACAGCTTTAGTGAAGAAGGTGATTTTCCATGTTACCTAATACATGTATTTTCTGCGCAGGCGCTAATTCTTAGATAGTCTTGTAATTATAACCAATGCTATACATGCGTTAAATCATTTGCTTGAGATGTGTACAGGGGTATAACAGCTTTAGTGAAGAAGGTGATTTTCCATGGTACCTAATACGTGTATTCTCTGCGCATTCGCAAATACTTAGATAGTCTTGTAATTATAACTAATGCTATAGATGCGTTAAATCATTTGCTTGGGATGTGTACAGGGGTATAACAGCTTTAGTGAAGAAGGTGATTTTCCGTGTGACCTAATACATGTATTCTCTGCGCATGCGCAAATACTTAGATAGCCTTGTATTTAAAACCAATGCTATACATGCGTTAAATCATTTGCTTGAGACGTGTACAGGGGTATAACAGCTTTAGTGAAGAAGGTGATTTTCTATGGTACCTAATACATGTATTCTCTGCGCATGCGCAAATACTTAGATAGTCTTGTAATTATAACCAATGCTATACATGCGTTAAATCATTTGCTTGAGATGTGTACAGGGGTATACCAGCTTTAGTGAAGAAGGTGATTTTCCATGGTACCTAATACGTGTATTCTCTGCGCAGGCGCTAATACTTAGATAGTCTTGTAACTATAACCAATGCTATACATGCGTTAAATCATTTGCTTGAGATGTGTACAAGGGTATAACAGCTTTAGTGGATAAGGTGATTTTCCATGTTACCTAATACATGTATTCTCTGCGCATGCGGAAATACTTAGATAGTCTTGTAATTATAACCAATGCTATACATCCGTTAAATCATTTGCTTGAGATGTGTACAGGGGTATAACAGCTTTAGTGAAGAAGGTGTTTTTCCGTGTTACCTAATACATGTATTCTCTGCGCATGCGCAAATACTTAGATAGTCTTGTAATTATAACCAATGCTATACATGCGTTAAATCATTTGCTTGAGATGTGTACAGGGGTATAACAGCTTTAGTGAAGAAGGTGATTTTCCATGTTACCTAATACATGTATTCTCTGCGCATGCGCAAATACTTAGATAGTCTTGTAATTATAACTAATGCTATACATGCGTTAAATCATTTGCTTGAGATGTGTACAGGGGTATAACAGCTTTAGTGAAGAAGGTGATTTTCCATGGTACCTAATACGTGTATTCTCTGCGCAGGCGCTAATACTTAGATAGTCTTGTAATTATAACCAATGCTATACATGCGTTAAATCATTTGCTTGAGAAGTGTACAAGGGTATAACAGCTTTAGTGAAGAAGGTGAACTTTCCAAGTTACCTAATGCATGTATTCTCTGCGCAGGCGCTAATACTTAGATAGTTTTGTAATTATAACCACAGCTATGCATGCGTTAAATCATTTGCTTGAGATTTGTACAAGGGTATAACATCTTTAGTGAAGAAGGTGAACTTTCCAAGTTACCTAATACATGTATTCTCTGCGCAGGCGCTATTACTCAGATAGTCTTGTAATTATAACCAATGCTATACAAGCGTTAAATCATTTGCTTGAGATGTGTACAAGGGTATAACAGCTTTAGTGAAGAAGGTGATTTTCCATGTTACCTAATACATGTATTTTCTGCGCAGGCGCTAATTCTTAGATAGTCTTGTAATTATAACCAATGCTATACATGCGTTAAATCATTTGCTTGAGATGTGTACAGGGGTATAACAGCTTTAGTGAAGAAGGTGATTTTCCATGGTACCTAATACGTGTATTCTCTGCGCATTCGCAAATATTTAGATAGTCTTGTAATTATAACCAGTGCTATACATGCGTTAAATCATTTGCTTGAGATGTGTACAGGGGCATAACAGCTTTAGTGAAGAAGGTGATTTTCAATGTTACCTAATGCATGTATTTTCTGCGCATGCGCAAATACTTAGATAGTCTTGTAATTATAACTAATGCTATACATGCGTTAAATCATTTGCTTGGGATGTGTACAGGGGTATAACAGCTTTAGTGAAGAAGGTGATTTTCCGTGTGACCTAATACATGTATTCTCTGCGCATGCGCAAATACTTAGATAGCATTGTAATTATAATAAATGCTATACATGCGTTAAATCATTTACTTGAGATGTGTACAGGGGTATAACAGCTTTAGTGAAGAAGGTGATTTTCCATGTTACCTAATACATGTATTCTCTGCGCAGGCGCTAATTCTTAGATAGTCTTGTAATTATAACCAATGCTATACATGCGTTAAATCATTTGCTTGAGATGTGTACAGGCGTATACCAGCTTTAGTGAAGAAGGTGATTATCCATGGTACCTAATACGTGTATTCTCTGCGCAGGTGCTAATACTTAGATAGTCTTGTAACTATAACCAATGCTATACATGCGTTAAATCATATGCTTGAGATGTGTACAAGGGTATAACAGCTTTAGTGAAGAAGGTGAACTTTCCAAGTTACCTAATACATGTATTCTCTGCGCAGGCGCTAATACTTAGATAGTCTTGTAATTATAACCAATGCTATACATGCGTTAAATCATTTGCCTGAGATGTGTACAAGGGTATAACATCTTTAGTGAAGAAGGTGAACTTTCCAAGTTACCTAATACATGTATTCTCTGCGCAGGCACTATTACTTAGATAGTCTTGTAATTATAACCAATGCTATACATGCGTTAAATCATTTGCTTGAGATGTGTACAAGGGTATAACAGCTTTAGTGAAGAAGGTGATTTTCCATGTTACCTAATACATGTATTTTCTGCGCAGGCGCTAATTCTTAGATAGTCTTGTAATTATAACCAATGCTATACATGCGTTAAATCATTTGCTTGAGATGTGTACAGGGGTATAACAGCTTTAGTGAAGAAGGTGATTTTCCATGGTACATAATACGTGTATTCTCTGCGCATTCGCAAATACTTAGATAGTCTTGTAATTATAACTAATGCTATACATGCGTTAAATCATTTGCTTGGGATGTGTACAGGGTTATAACAGCTTTAGTGAAGAAGGTGATTTTCCGTGTGACCTAATACATGTATTCTCTGCGCATGCGCAAATACTTAGATAGCCTTGTATTTAAAACCAATGCTATACATGCGTTAAATCATTTGCTTGAGACGTGTACAGGGGTATAACAGCTTTAGTGAAGAAGGTGATTTTCTATGGTACCTAATACGTGTATTCTCTGCGCATGCGCAAATACTTAGATAGTCTTGTAATTATAACCAATGCTATACATGCGTTAAATCATTTGCTTGAGATGTGTACAGGGGTATACCAGCTTTAGTGAAGAAGGTGATTTTCCATGGTACCTAATACGTGTATTCTCTGCGCAGGCGCTAATACTTAGATAGTCTTGTAACTATAACCAATGCTATACATGCGTTAAATCATTTGCTTGAGATGTGTACAAGGGTATAACAGCTTTAGTGGATAAGGTGATTTTCCATGTTACCTAATACATGTATTCTCTGCGCAGGCGCTAATACTTAGATAGTCTTGTAATTATAACCAATGCTATACATGCGTTAAATCATTTGCTTGAGAAGTCTACAGGGGTATAACAGCTTTAGTGAAGAAGGTGATTTTCCATGGTACCTAATACGTGTATTCTCAGCGCATTCGCAAATACTTAGATAGTCTTGTAATTATAACCAGTACTATACTTGCGTTAAATCATTTGTTTGAGATGTGTACAGAGGTATAACAGCTTTAGTGGATAAGGTGATTTTCCATGTTACCTAATACATGTATTCTCTGCGCATGCGCAAATACTTAGATAGTCTTGTAATTATAACCAATGCTATACATGCGTTAAATCATTTGCTTGAGATGTGTACAGGGGTATAACAGCTTTAGTGAAGAAGGTGATTTTCCGTGTTACCTAATACATGTATTCTCTGCGCATGCGTAAATACTTAGATAGTCTTGTAATTATAACCAATGCTATACATGCGTTAAATCATTTGCTTGAGATGTGTACAGGGGTATAACAGCTTTAGTGGATAAGGTGATTTTCCATGGTACCTAATACGTGTATTCTCTGCGCAGGCGCTAATACTTAGATAGTCTTGTAATTATAACCAATGCTATACATGCGTTAAATCATTTGCTTGAGAAGTGTACAAGGGTATAACAGCTTTAGTGAAGAAGGTGAACTTTCCAAGTTACCTAATACATGTATTCTCTTCGCAGGCGCTAATACTTAGATAGTCTTGTAATTATAAACACAGCTATACATGCGTTAAATCATTTGCTTGAGATGTGTACAAGGGTATAACAGCTTTAGTGAAGAAGGTGATTTTCCATGTTACCTAATACATGTATTTTCTGCGCAGGCGCTAATTCTTAGATAGTCTTGTAATTATAACCAATGCTATACATGCGTTAAATCATTTGCTTGAGATGTGTACAGGGGTATAACAGCTTTAGTGAAGAAGGTGATTTTCCATGGTACCTAATACGTGTATTCTCTGCGCATTCGCAAATACTTAGATAGTCTTGTAATTATAACTAATGCTATAGATGCGTTAAATCATTTGCTTGGGATGTGTACAGGGGTATAACAGCTTTAGTGAAGAAGGTGATTTTCCGTGTGACCTAATACATGTATTCTCTGCGCATGCGCAAATACTTAGATAGCCTTGTATTTAAAACCAATGCTATACATGCGTTAAATCATTTGCTTGAGACGTGTACAGGGGTATAACAGCTTTAGTGAAGAAGGTGATTTTCTATGGTACCTAATACATGTATTCTCTGCGCATGCGCAAATACTTAGATAGTCTTGTAATTATAACCAATGCTATACATGCGTTAAATCATTTGCTTGAGATGTGTACAGGGGTATACCAGCTTTAGTGAAGAAGGTGATTTTCCATGGTACCTAATACGTGTATTCTCTGCGCAGGCGCTAATACTTAGATAGTCTTGTAACTATAACCAATGCTATACATGCGTTAAATCATTTGCTTGAGATGTGTACAAGGGTATAACAGCTTTAGTGGATAAGGTGATTTTCCATGTTACCTAATACATGTATTCTCTGCGCATGCGCAAATACTTAGATAGTCTTGTAATTACAACCAATGCTATACATGCGTTAAATCATTTGCTTGAGATGTGTACAGGGGTATAACAGCTTTAGTGAAGAAGGTGATTTTCCATGTTACCTAATACATGTATTCTCTGCGCATGCGCAAATACTTAGATAGTCTTGTAATTATAACTAATGCTATACATGCGTTAAATCATTTGCTTGAGATGTGTACAGGGGTATAACAGCTTTAGTGAAGAAGGTGATTTTCCATGGTACCTAATACGTGTATTCTCTGCGCAGGCGCTAATACTTAGATAGTCTTGTAATTATAACCAATGCTATACCTGCGTTAAATCATTTGCTTGAGAAGTGTACAAGGGTATAACAGCTTTAGTGAAGAAGGTGAACTTTCCAAGTTACCTAATGCATGTATTCTCTGCGCAGGCGCTAATACTTAGATAGTTTTGTAATTATAACCACAGCTATGCATGCGTTAAATCATTTGCTTGAGATTTGTACAAGGGTATAACATCTTTAGTGAAGAAGGTGAACTTTCCAAGTTACCTAATACATGTATTCTCTGCGCAGGCGCTATTACTCAGATAGTCTTGTAATTATAACCAATGCTATACAAGCGTTAAATCATTTGCTTGAGATGTGTACAAGGGTATAACAGCTTTAGTGAAGAAGGTGATTTTCCATGTTACCTAATACATGTATTTTCTGCGCAGGCGCTAATTCTTAGATAGTCTTGTAATTATAACCAATGCTATACATGCGTTAAATCATTTGCTTGAGATGTGTACAGGGGTATAACAGCTTTAGTGAAGAAGGTGATTTTCCATGTTACCTAATACATGTATTTTCTGCGCAGGCGCTAATTCTTAGATAGTCTTGTAATTATAACCAGTGCTATACATGCGTTAAATCATTTGCTTGAGATGTGTACAGGGGCATAACAGCTTTAGTGAAGAAGGTGATTTTCAATGTTACCTAATGCATGTATTTTCTGCGCATGCGCAAATACTTAGATAGTCTTGTAATTATAACTAATGCTATACATGCGTTAAATCATTTGCTTGGGATGTGTACAGGGGTATAACAGCTTTAGTGAAGAAGGTGATTTTCCGTGTGACCTAATACATGTATTCTCTGCGCATGCGCAAATACTTAGATAGCATTGTAATTATAATAAATGCTATACATGCGTTAAATCATTTACTTGAGATGTGTACAGGGGTATAACAGCTTTAGTGAAGAAGGTGATTTTTCATGTTACCTAATACATGTATTCTCTGCGCAGGCGCTAATTCTTAGATAGTCTTGTAATTATAACCAATGCTATACATGCGTTAAATCATTTGCTTGAGATGTGTACAGGCGTATACCAGATTTAGTGAAGAAGGTGATTATCCATGGTACCTAATACGTGTATTCTCTGCGCAGGTGCTAATACTTAGATAGTCTTGTAACTATAACCAATGCTATACATGCGTTAAATCATATGCTTGAGATGTGTACAAGGGTATAACAGCTTTAGTGAAGAAGGTGAACTTTCCAAGTTACCTAATACATGTATTCTCTGCGCAGGCGCTAATACTTAGATAGTCTTGTAATTATAACCAATGCTATACATGCGTTAAATCATTTGCCTGAGATGTGTACAAGGGTATAACATCTTTAGTGAAGAAGGTGAACTTTCCAAGTTACCTAATACATGTATTCTCTGCGCAGGCACTATTACTTAGATAGTCTTGTAATTATAACCAATGCTATACATGCGTTAAATCATTTGCTTGAGATGTGTACCAGGGTATAACAGCTTTAGTGAAGAAGGTGATTTTCCGTGTGACCTAATACATGTATTCTCTGCGCATGCGCAAATACTTAAATAGCCTTGTATTTAAAACCAATACTATACATGCGTTAAATCATTTGCTTGAGACGTGTACAGGGGTATAACAGCTTTAGTGAAGAAGGTGATTTTCTATGGTACCTAATACATGTATTCTCTGCGCATGCGCAAATACTTAGATAGTCTTGTAATTATAACCAATGCTATACATGCGTTAAATCATTTGCTTGAGATGTGTACAGGGGTATACCAGCTTTAGTGAAGAAGGTGATTTTCCATGGTACCTAATACGTGTATTCTCTGCGCAGGCGCTAATACTTAGATAGTCTTGTAACTATAACCAATGCTATACATGCGTTAAATCATTTGCTTGAGATGTGTACAAGGGTATAACAGCTTTAGTGGATAAGGTGATTTTCCATGTTACCTAATACATGTATTCTCTGCGCATGCGGAAATACTTAGATAGTCTTGTAATTATAACCAATGCTATACATCCGTTAAATCATTTGCTTGAGATGTGTACAGGGGTATAACAGCTTTAGTGAAGAAGGTGTTTTTCCGTGTTACCTAATACATGTATTCTCTGCGCATGCGCAAATACTTAGATAGTCTTGTAATTACAACCAATGCTATACATGCGTTAAATCATTTGCTTGAGATGTGTACAGGGGTATAACAGCTTTAGTGAAGAAGGTGATTTTCCATGTTACCTAATACATGTATTCTCTGCGCATGCGCAAATACTTAGATAGTCTTGTAATTATAACTAATGCTATACATGCGTTAAATCATTTGCTTGAGATGTGTACAGGGGTATAACAGCTTTAGTGAAGAAGGTGATTTTCCATGGTACCTAATACGTGTATTCTCTGCGCAGGCGCTAATACTTAGATAGTCTTGTAATTATAACCAATGCTATACATGCGTTAAATCATTTGCTTGAGAAGTGTACAAGGGTATAACAGCTTTAGTGAAGAAGGTGAACTTTCCAAGTTACCTAATGCATGTATTCTCTGCGCAGGCGCTAATACTTAGATAGTTTTGTAATTATAACCACAGCTATGCATGCGTTAAATCATTTGCTTGAGATTTGTACAAGGGTATAACATCTTTAGTGAAGAAGGTGAACTTTCCAAGTTACCTAATACATGTATTCTCTGCGCAGGCGCTATTACTCAGATAGTCTTGTAATTATAACCAATGCTATACAAGCGTTAAATCATTTGCTTGAGATGTGTACAAGGGTATAACAGCTTTAGTGAAGAAGGTGATTTTCCATGTTACCTAATACATGTATTTTCTGCGCAGGCGCTAATTCTTAGATAGTCTTGTAATTATAACCAATGCTATACATGCGTTAAATCATTTGCTTGAGATGTGTACAGGGGTATAACAGCTTTAGTGAAGAAGGTGATTTTCCATGGTACCTAATACGTGTATTCTCTGCGCATTCGCAAATATTTTGATAGTCTTGTAATTATAACCAGTGCTATACATGCGTTAAATCATTTGCTTGAGATGTGTACAGGGGCATAACAGCTTTAGTGAAGAAGGTGATTTTCAATGTTACCTAATGCATGTATTTTCTGCGCATGCGCAAATACTTAGATAGTCTTGTAATTATAACTAATGCTATACATGCGTTAAATCATTTGCTTGGGATGTGTACAGGGGTATAACAGCTTTAGTGAAGAAGGTGATTTTCCGTGTGACCTAATACATGTATTCTCTGCGCATGCGCAAATACTTAGATAGCATTGTAATTATAATAAATGCTATACATGCGTTAAATCATTTACTTGAGATGTGTACAGGGGTATAACAGCTTTAGTGAAGAAGGTGATTTTTCATGTTACCTAATACATGTATTCTCTGCGCAGGCGCTAATTCTTAGATAGTCTTGTAATTATAACCAATGCTATACATGCGTTAAATCATTTGCTTGAGATGTGTACAGGCGTATACCAGCTTTAGTGAAGAAGGTGATTATCCATGGTACCTAATACGTGTATTCTCTGCGCAGGTGCTAATACTTAGATAGTCTTGTAACTATAACCAATGCTATACATGCGTTAAATCATATGCTTGAGATGTGTACAAGGGTATAACAGCTTTAGTGAAGAAGGTGAACTTTCCAAGTTACCTAATACATGTATTCTCTGCGCAGGCGCTAATACTTAGATAGTCTTGTAATTATAACCAATGCTATACATGCGTTAAATCATTTGCCTGAGATGTGTACAAGGGTATAACATCTTTAGTGAAGAAGGTGAACTTTCCAAGTTACCTAATACATGTATTCTCTGCGCAGGCACTATTACTTAGATAGTCTTGTAATTATAACCAATGCTATACATGCGTTAAATCATTTGCTTGAGATGTGTACCAGGGTATAACAGCTTTAGTGAAGAAGGTGATTTTCCATGTTACCTAATACATGTATTTTCTGCGCAGGCGCTAATTCTTAGATAGTCTTGTAATTATAACCAATGCTATACATGCGTTAAATCATTTGCTTGAGATGTGTACAGGGGTATAACAGCTTTAGTGAAGAAGGTGATTTTCCATGGTACATAATACGTGTATTCTCTGCGCATTCGCAAATACTTAGATAGTCTTGTAATTATAACTAATGCTATACATGCGTTAAATCATTTGCTTGGGATGTGTACAGGGGTATAACAGCTTTAGTGAAGAAGGTGATTTTCCGTGTGACCTAATACATGTATTCTCTGCGCATGCGCAAATACTTAGATAGCCTTGTATTTAAAACCAATGCTATACATGCGTTAAATCATTTGCCTGAGATGTGTACAAGGGTATAACATCTTTAGTGAAGAAGGTGAACTTTCCAAGTTACCTAATACATGTATTCTCTGCGCAGGCACTATTACTTAGATAGTCTTGTAATTATAACCAATGCTATACATGCGTTAAATCATTTGCTTGAGATGTGTACAGAGGTATAACAGCTTTAGTGGATAAGGTGATTTTCCATGTTACCTAATACATGTATTCTCTGCGCATGCGCAAATACTTAGATAGTCTTGTAATTATAACCAATGCTATACATGCGTTAAATCATTTGCTTGAGATGTGTACAGGGGTATAACAGCTTTAGTGAAGAAGGTGATTTTCCGTGTTACCTAATACATGTATTCTCTGCGCATGCGCAAATACTTAGATAGTCTTGTAATTATAACCAATGCTATACATGCCTTAAATCATTTGCCTGAGATGTGTACAAGGGTATAACATCTTTAGTGAAGAAGGTGAACTTTCCAAGTTACCTAATACATGTATTCTCTGCGCAGGCGCTATTACTTAGATAGTCTTGTAATTATAACCAATGCTATACATGCGTTAAATCATTTGCTTGAGATGTGTACAAGGGTATAACAGCTTTAGTGAAGAAGGTGATTTTCCATGTTACCTAATACATGTATTTTCTGCGCAGGCGCTAATTCTTAGATAGTCTTGTAATTATAACCAATGCTATACATGCGTTAAATCATTTGCTTGAGATGTGTACAGGGGTATAACAGCTTTAGTGAAGAAGGTGATTTTCCATGGTACCTAATACGTGTATTCTCTGCGCATTCGCAAATACTTAGATAGTCTTGTAATTATAACTAATGCTATAGATGCGTTAAATCATTTGCTTGGGATGTGTACAGGGGTATAACAGCTTTAGTGAAGAAGGTGATTTTCCATGGTACCTAATACGTGTATTCTCTGCGCATTCGCAAATATTTTGATAGTCTTGTAATTATAACCAGTGCTATACATGCGTTAAATCATTTGCTTGAGATGTGTACAGGGGCATAACAGCTTTAGTGAAGAAGGTGATTTTCAATGTTACCTAATGCATGTATTTTCTGCGCATGCGCAAATACTTAGATAGTCTTGTAATTATAACTAATGCTATACATGCGTTAAATCATTTGCTTGGGATGTGTACAGGGGTATAACAGCTTTAGTGAAGAAGGTGATTTTCCGTGTGACCTAATACATGTATTCTCTGCGCATGCGCAAATACTTAGATAGCATTGTAATTATAATAAATGCTATACATGCGTTAAATCATTTACTTGAGATGTGTACAGGGGTATAACAGCTTTAGTGAAGAAGGTGATTTTTCATGTTACCTAATACGTGTATTCTCTGCGCAGGTGCTAATACTTAGATAGTCTTGTAACTATAACCAATGCTATACATGCGTTAAATCATATGCTTGAGATGTGTACAAGGGTATAACAGCTTTAGTGAAGAAGGTGATTTTCCGTGTTACCTAATACATGTATTCTCTGCGCATGCGCAAATACTTAGATAGTCTTGTAATTATAACCAATGCTATACATGCCTTAAATCATTTGCCTGAGATGTGTACAAGGGTATAACATCTTTAGTGAAGAAGGTGAACTTTCCAAGTTACCTAATACATGTATTCTCTGCGCAGGCGCTAATTCTTAGATAGTCTTGTAATTATAACCAATGCTATACATGCGTTAAATCATTTGCTTGAGATGTGTACAGGCGTATACCAGCTTTAGTGAAGAAGGTGATTATCCATGGTACCTAATACGTGTATTCTCTGCGCAGGTGCTAATACTTAGATAGTCTTGTAACTATAACCAATGCTATACATGCGTTAAATCATATGCTTGAGATGTGTACAAGGGTATAACAGCTTTAGTGAAGAAGGTGATTTTCCGTGTTACCTAATACATGTATTCTCTGCGCATGCGCAAATACTTAGATAGTCTTGTAATTATAACCAATGCTATACATGCCTTAAATCATTTGCCTGAGATGTGTACAAGGGTATAACATCTTTAGTGAAGAAGGTGAACTTTCCAAGTTACCTAATACATGTATTCTCTGCGCAGGCGCTATTACTTAGATAGTCTTGTAATTATAACCAATGCTATACATGCGTTAAATCATTTGCTTGAGATGTGTACAAGGGTATAACAGCTTTAGTGAAGAAGGTGATTTTCCATGTTACCTAATACATGTATTTTCTGCGCAGGCGCTAATTCTTAGATAGTCTTGTAATTATAACCAATGCTATACATGCGTTAAATCATTTGCTTGAGATGTGTACAGGGGTATAACAGCTTTAGTGAAGAAGGTGATTTTCCATGGTACCTAATACGTGTATTCTCTGCGCATTCGCAAATACTTAGATAGTCTTGTAATTATAACTAATGCTATAGATGCGTTAAATCATTTGCTTGGGATGTGTACAGGGGTATAACAGCTTTAGTGAAGAAGGTGATTTTCCGTGTGACCTAATACATGTATTCTCTGCGCATGCGCAAATACTTAAATAGCCTTGTATTTAAAACCAATACTATACATGCGTTAAATCATTTGCTTGAGACGTGTACAGGGGTATAACAGCTTTAGTGAAGAAGGTGATTTTCTATGGTACCTAATACCTGTATTCTCTGCGCATGCGCAAATACTTAGATAGTCCTGTAATTATAACCAATGCTATACATGCGTTAAATCATTTGCTTGAGATGTGTACAGGGGTATACCAGCTTTAGTGAAGAAGGTGATTTTCCATGGTACCTAATACGTGTATTCTCTGCGCAGGCGCTAATACTTAGATAGTCTTGTAACTATAACCAATGCTATACATGCGTTAAATCATTTGCTTGAGATGTGTACAAGGGTATAACAGCTTTAGTGAAGAAGGTGATTTTCCATGTTACCTAATACATGTATTCTCTGCGCAGGCGCTAATACTTAGATAGTCTTGTAATTATAACCAATGCTATACATGCGTTAAATCATTTGCTTGAGAAGTGTACAGGGGTATAACAGCTTTATTGAAGAAGGTGATTTTCCATGGTACCTAATACGTGTATTCTCTGCGCATTCGCAAATACTTAGATAGTCTTGTAATTATAACCAATGCTATACATGCGTTAAATCATTTGCTTGAGATGTGTACAGAGGTATAACAGCTTTAGTGGATAAGGTGATTTTCCATGTTACCTAATACATGTATTCTCTGCGCATGCGCAAATACTTAGATAGTCTTGTAATTATAACCAATGCTATACATCCGTTAAATCATTTGCTTGAGATGTGTACAGGGGTATAACAGCTTTAGTGAAGAAGGTGATTTTCCGTGTTACGTAATACATGTATTCTCTGCGCATGCGCAAATACTTAGATAGTCTTGTAATTATAACCAATGCTATACATGCGTTAAATCATTTGCTTGAGATGTGTACAGGGGTATAACAGCTTTAGTGAAGAAGGTGATTTTCCATGTTACCTAATACATGTATTCTCTGCGCATGCGCTAATACTTAGATAGTCTTGTAATTATAACCAATGCTATACATGCGTTAAATCATTTGCTTGAGATGTGTACAAGGGTATAACAGCTTTAGTGAAGAAGGTGATTTTCCATGTTACCTAATACATGTATTTTCTGCGCAGGCGCTAATTCTTAGATAGTCTTGTAATTATAACCAGTGCTATACATGCGTTAAATCATTTGCTTGAGATGTGTACAGGGGCAGAACAGCTTTAGTGAAGAAGGTGATTTTCAATGTTACCTAATACATGTATTTTCTGCGCATGCGCAAATACTTAGATAGTCTTGTAATTATAACTAATGCTATACATGCGTTAAATCATTTGCTTGCGATGTGTACAGGGGTATAACAGCTTTAGTGAAGAAGGTGATTTTCCGTGTGACCTAATACATGTATTCTCTGCGCATGCGCAAATACTTAGATAGCATTGTAATTATAATAAATGCTATACATGCGTTAAATCATTTACTTGAGATGTGTACAGGGGTATAACAGCTTTAGTGAAGAAGGTGATTTTCCATGTTACCTAATACATGTATTCTCTGCGCAGGCGCTAATTCTTAGATAGTCTTGTAATTATAACCAATGCTATACATGCGTTAAATCATTTGCTTGAGATGTGTACAGGCGTATACCAGCTTTAGTGAAGAAGGTGATTATCCATGGTACCTAATACGTGTATTCTCTGCGCAGGTGCTAATACTTAGATAGTCTTGTAACTATAACCAATGCTATACATGCGTTAAATCATATGCTTGAGATGTGTACAAGGGTATAACAGCTTTAGTGAAGAAGGTGAACTTTCCAAGTTACCTAATACATGTATTCTCTGCGCATGCGCAAATACTTAGATAGCATTGTAATTATAATAAATGCTATACATGCGTTAAATCATTTACTTGAGATGTGTACAGGGGTATAACAGCTTTAGTGAAGAAGGTGAATTTCCATGTTACCTAATACATGTATTCTCTGCGCAGGCGCTAATTCTTAGATAGTCTTGTAATTATAACCAATGCTATACATGCGTTAAATCATTTGCTTGATATGTGTACAGGCGTATACCAGCTTTAGTGAAGAAGGTGATTATCCATGGTACCTAATACGTGTATTCTCTGCGCAGGTGCTAATACTTAGATAGTCTTGTAATTATAACCAATGCTATACATGCGTTAAATCATTTGCCTGAGATGTGTACAAGGGTATAACATCTTTAGTGAAGAAGGTGAACTTTCCAAGTTACCTAATACATGTATTCTCTGCGCAGGCGCTATTACTTAGATAGTCTTGTAATTATAACCAATGCTATACATGCGTTAAATCATTTGCTTGAGATGTGTACAAGGGTATAACAGCTTTAGTGAAGAAGGTGATTTTCTATGGTACCTAATACCTGTATTCTCTGCGCATGCGCAAATACTTAGATAGTCTTGTAATTATAACCAATGCTATACATGCGTTAAATCATTTGCTTGAGATGTGTACAGGGGTATACCAGCTTTAGTGAAGAAGGTGATTTTCCATGGTACCTAATACGTGTATTCTCTGCGCAGGCGCTAATACTTAGATAGTCTTGTAACTATAACCAATGCTATACATGCGTTAAATCATTTGCTTGAGATGTGTACAAGGGTATAACAGCTTTAGTGAAGAAGGTGATTTTCCATGTTACCTAATACATGTATTCTCTGCGCAGGCGCTAATACTTAGATAGTCTTGTAATTATAACCAATGCTATACATGCGTTAAATCATTTGCTTGAGAAGTGTACAGGGGTATAACAGCTTTATTGAAGAAGGTGATTTTCCATGGTACCTAATACGTGTATTCTCTGCGCATTCGCAAATACTTAGATAGTCTTGTAATTATAACCAGTACTATACATGCGTTAAATCATTTGCTTGAGATGTGTACAGAGGTATAACAGCTTTAGTGGATAAGGTGATTTTCCATGTTACCTAATACATGTATTCTCTGCGCATGCGCAAACACTTACATAGTCTTGTAATTATAACCAATGCTATACATCCGTTAAATCATTTGCTTGAGATGTGTACAGGGGTATAACAGCTTTAGTGAAGAAGGTGATTTTCCGTGTTACCTAATACATGTATTCTCTGCGCATGCGCAAATACTTAGATAGTCTTGTAATTATAACCAATGCTATACATGCGTTAAATCATTTGCTTGAGATGTGTACAGGGGTATAACAGCTTTAGTGTAGAAGGTGATTTTCCATGTTACCTAATACATGTATTCTCTGCGCATGCGCTAATACTTAGATGGTCTTGTAATTATAACCACAGCTATGCATGCGTTAAATCATTTGCTTGAGATGTGTACAAGGGTATAACATCTCTAGTGAAGAAGGTGAACTTTCCAAGTTACCTAATACATGTATTCTCTGCGCAGGCGCTATTACTTAGATAGTCTTGTAATTATAACCAATGCTATACATGCGTTAAATCATTTGCTTGAGATGTGTACAAGGGTATAACAGCTTTAGTGAAGAAGGTGATTTTCCATGTTACCTAATACATGTATTTTCTGCGCAGGCGCTAATTCTTAGATAGTCTTGTAATTATAACCAGTGCTATACATGCGTTAAATCATTTGCTTGAGATGTGTACAGGGGCATAACAGCTTTAGTGAAGAAGGTGATTTTCAATGTTACCTAATACATGTATTTTCTGCGCATGCGCAAATACTTAGATAGTCTTGTAATTATAACTAATGCTATACATGCGTTAAATCATTTGCTTGCGATGTGTACAGGGGTATAACAGCTTTAGTGAAGAAGGTGATTTTCCGTGTGACCTAATACATGTATTCTCTGCGCATGCGCAAATACTTAGATAGCATTGTAATTATAATAAATGCTATACATGCGTTAAATCATTTGCTTGAGATGTGTACAGGGGTATACCGGCTTTAGTGAAGAAGGTGATTTTCCATGGTACCTAATACGTGTATTCTCTGCGCAGGCGCTAATACTTAGATAGTCTTGTAACTATAACCAATGCTATACATGCGTTAAATCATTTGCTTGAGATGTGTACAAGGGTATAACAGCTTTAGTGAAGAAGGTGATTTTCCATGTTACCTAATACATGTATTCTCTGCGCAGGCGCTAATACTTAGATAGTCTTGTAATTATAACCAATGCTATACATGCGTTAAATCATTTGCTTGAGAAGTGTACAGGGGTATAACAGCTTTATTGAAGAAGGTAATTTTCCATGGTACCTAATACGTGTATTCTCTGCGCATTCGCAAATACTTAGATAGTCTTGTAATTATAACCAGTACTATACATGCGTTAAATCATTTGCTTGAGATGTGTACAGAGGTATAACAGCTTTAGTGGATAAGGTGATTTTCCATGTTACCTAATACATGTATTCTCTGCGCATGCGCAAATACTTAGATAGTCTTGTAATTATAACCAATGCTATACATCCGTTAAATCATTTGCTTGAGATGTGTACAGGGGTATAACAGCTTTAGTGAAGAAGGTGATTTTCCGTGTTACCTAATACATGTATTCTCTGCGCATGCGCAAATACTTAGATAGTCTTGTAATTATAACCAATGCTATACATGCGTTAAATCATTTGCTTGAGATGTGTACAGGGGTATAACAGCTTTAGTGAAGAAGGTGATTTTCCATGTTACCTAATACATGTATTATCTGCGCATGCGCTAATACTTAGATAGTCTTGTAATTATAACCAATGCTATACATGCGTTAAATCATTTGCTTGAGAAGTGTACAAGGGTATAACAGCTTTAGTGAAGAAGGTGAACTTTCCAAGTTACCTAATACATGTATTCTCTGCGCAGGCGCTAATACTTAGATAGTCTTGTAATTATAACCAATGCCATACATGCGTTAAATCATTTGCTTGAGATGTGTACAAGGGTATAACAGCTTTAGTGAAGAAGGTGATTTTCCATGTTACCTAATACATGTATTTTCTGCGCAGGCGCTAATTCTTAGATAGTCTTGTAATTATAACCAGTGCTATACATGCGTTAAATCATTTGCTTGAGATGTGTACAGGGGCAGAACAGCTTTAGTGAAGAAGGTGATTTTCAATGTTACCTAATACATGTATTTTCTGCGCATGCGCAAATACTTAGATAGTCTTGTAATTATAACTAATGCTATACATGCGTTAAATCATTTGCTTGCGATGTGTACAGGGGTATAACAGCTTTAGTGAAGAAGGTGATTTTCCGTGTGACCTAATACATGTATTCTCTGCGCATGCGCAAATACTTAGATAGCATTGTAATTATAATAAATGCTATACATGCGTTAAATCATTTACTTGAGATGTGTACAGGGGTATAACAGCTTTAGTGAAGAAGGTGATTTTCCATGTTACCTAATACATGTATTCTCTGCGCAGGCGCTAATTCTTAGATAGTCTTGTAATTATAACCAATGCTATACATGCGTTAAATCATTTGCTTGAGATGTGTACAGGCGTATACCAGCTTTAGTGAAGAAGGTGATTATCCATGGTACCTAATACGTGTATTCTCTGCGCAGGTGCTAATACTTAGATAGTCTTGTAACTATAACCAATGCTATACATGCGTTAAATCATATGCTTGAGATGTGTACAAGGGTATAACAGCTTTAGTGAAGAAGGTGAACTTTCCAAGTTACCTAATACATGTATTCTCTGCGCAGGCGCTAATACTTAGATAGTCTTGTAATTATAACCAATGCTATACATGCGTTAAATCATTTGCCTGAGATGTGTACAAGGGTATAACATCTTTAGTGAAGAAGGTGAACTTTCCAAGTTACCTAATACATGTATTCTCTGCGCATGCGCAAATACTTAGATAGCATTGTAATTATAATAAATGCTATACATGCGTTAAATCATTTACTTGAGATGTGTACAGGGGTATAACAGCTTTAGTGAAGAAGGTGAATTTCCATGTTACCTAATACATGTATTCTCTGCGCAGGCGCTAATTCTTAGATAGTCTTGTAATTATAACCAATGCTATACATGCGTTAAATCATTTGCTTGATATGTGTACAGGCGTATACCAGCTTTAGTGAAGAAGGTGATTATCCATGGTACCTAATACGTGTATTCTCTGCGCAGGTGCTAATACTTAGATAGTCTTGTAACTATAACCAATGCTATACATGCGTTAAATCATATGCTTGAGATGTGTACAAGGGTATAACAGCTTTAGTGAAGAAGGTGAACTTTCCAAGTTACCTAATACATGTATTCTCTGCGCAGGCGCTAATACTTAGATAGTCTTGTAATTATAACCAATGCTATACATGCGTTAAATCATTTGCCTGAGATGTGTACAAGGGTATAACATCTTTAGTGAAGAAGGTGAACTTTCCAAGTTACCTAATACATGTATTCTCTGCGCAGGCGCTATTACTTAGATAGTCTTGTAATTATAACCAATGCTATACATGCGTTAAATCATTTGCTTGAGATGTGTACAAGGGTATAACAGCTTTAGTGAAGAAGGTGATTTTCTATGGTACCTAATACCTGTATTCTCTGCGCATGCGCAAATACTTAGATAGTCTTGTAATTATAACCAATGCTATACATGCGTTAAATCATTTGCTTGAGATGTGTACAGGGGTATACCAGCTTTAGTGAAGAAGGTGATTTTCCATGGTACCTAATACGTGTATTCTCTGCGCAGGCGCTAATACTTAGATAGTCTTGTAACTATAACCAATGCTATACATGCGTTAAATCATTTGCTTGAGATGTGTACAAGGGTATAACAGCTTTAGTGAAGAAGGTGATTTTCCATGTTACCTAATACATGTATTCTCTGCGCAGGCGATAATACTTAGATAGTCTTGTAATTATAACCAATGCTATACATGCGTTAAATCATTTGCTTGAGAAGTGTACAGGGGTATAACAGCTTTATTGAAGAAGGTGATTTTCCATGGTACCTAATACGTGTATTCTCTGCGCATTCGCAAATACTTAGATAGTCTTGTAATTATAACCAGTACTATACATGCGTTAAATCTTTTGCTTGAGATGTGTACAGAGGTATAACAGCTTTAGTGGATAAGGTGATTTTCCATGTTACCTAATACATGTATTCTCTGCGCATGCGCAAACACTTAGATAGTCTTGTAATTATAACCAATGCTATACATCCGTTAAATCATTTGCTTGAGATGTGTACAGGGGTATAACAGCTTTAGTGAAGAAGGTGATTTTCCGTGTTACCTAATACATGTATTCTCTGCGCATGCGCAAATACTTAGATAGTCTTGTAATTATAACCAATGCTATACATGCGTTAAATCATTTGCTTGAGATGTGTACAGGGGTATAACAGCTTTAGTGAAGAAGGTGATTTTCCATGTTACCTAATACATGTATTCTCTGCGCATGCGCTAATACTTAGATAGTCTTGTAATTATAACCACAGCTATGCATGCGTTAAATCATTTGCTTGAGATGTGTACAAGGGTATAACATCTTTAGTGAAGAAGGTGAACTTTCCAAGTTACCTAATACATGTATTCTCTGCGCAGGCGCTATTACTTAGATAGTCTTGTAATTATAACCAATGCTATACATGCGTTAAATCATTTGCTTGAGATGTGTACAAGGGTATAACAGCTTTAGTGAAGAAGGTGATTTTCCATGTTACCTAATACATGTATTTTCTGCGCAGGCGCTAATTCTTAGATAGTCTTGTAATTATAACCAGTGCTATACATGCGTTAAATCATTTGCTTGAGATGTGTACAGGGGCATAACAGCTTTAGTGAAGAAGGTGATTTTCAATGTTACCTAATACATGTATTTTCTGCGCATGCGCAAATACTTAGATAGTCTTGTAATTATAACTAATGCTATACATGCGTTAAATCATTTGCTTGCGATGTGTACAGGGGTATAACAGCTTTAGTGAAGAAGGTGATTTTCCGTGTGACCTAATACATGTATTCTCTGCGCATGCGCAAATACTTAGATAGCATTGTAATTATAATAAGTGCTATACATGCGTTAAATCATTTGCTTGAGATGTGTACAGGGGTATACCGGCTTTAGTGAAGAAGGTGATTTTCCATGGTACCTAATACGTGTATTCTCTGCGCAGGCGCTAATACTTAGATAGTCTTGTAACTATAACCAATGCTATACATGCGTTAAATCATTTGCTTGAGATGTGTACAAGGGTATAACAGCTTTAGTGAAGAAGGTGATTTTCCATGTTACCTAATACATGTATTCTCTGCGCAGGCGCTAATACTTAGATAGTCTTGTAATTATAACCAATGCTATACATGCGTTAAATCATTTGCTTGAGAAGTGTACAGGGGTATAACAGCTTTATTGAAGAAGGTAATTTTCCATGGTACCTAATACGTGTATTCTCTGCGCATTCGCAAATACTTAGATAGTCTTGTAATTATAACCAGTACTATACATGCGTTAAATCATTTGCTTGAGATGTGTACAGAGGTATAACAGCTTTAGTGGATAAGGTGATTTTCCATGTTACCTAATACATGTATTCTCTGCGCATGCGCAAATACTTAGATAGTCTTGTAATTATAACCAATGCTATACATCCGTTAAATCATTTGCTTGAGATGTGTACAGGGGTATAACAGCTTTAGTGAAGAAGGTGATTTTCCGTGTTACCTAATACATGTATTCTCTGCGCATGCGCAAATACTTAGATAGTCTTGTAATTATAACCAATGCTATACATGCGTTAAATCATTTGCTTGAGATGTGTACAGGGGTATAACAGCTTTAGTGAAGAAGGTGATTTTCCATGTTACCTAATACATGTATTCTCTGCGCATGCGCTAATACTTAGATAGTCTTGTAATTATAACCACAGCTATGCATGCGTTAAATCATTTGCTTGAGATGTGTACAAGGGTATAACATCTTTAGTGAAGAAGGTGACCTTTCCAAGTTACCTAATACATGTATTCTATGCGCAGGCGCTATTACTTAGATAGTCTTGTAATTATAACCAATGCTATACATGCGTTAAATCATTTGCTTGAGATGTGTACAAGGGTATAACAGCTTTAGTGAAGAAGGTGATTTTCCATGTTACCTAATACATGTATTTTCTGCGCAGGCGCTAATTCTTAGATAGTCTTGTAATTATAACCAGTGCTATACATGCGTTAAATCATTTGCTTGAGATGTGTACAGGGGCATAACAGCTTTAGTGAAGAAGGTGATTTTCAATGTTACCTAATACATGTATTTTCTGCGCATGCGCAAATACTTAGTTAGTCTTGTAATTATAACTAATGCTATACATGCGTTAAATCATTTGCTTGCGATGTGTACAGGGGTATAACAGCTTTAGTGAAGAAGGTGATTTTCCGTGTGACCTAATACATGTATTCTCTGCGCATGCGCAAATACTTAGATAGCATTGTAATTATAATAAATGCTATACATGCGTTAAATCATTTACTTGAGATGTGTACAGGGGTATAACAGCTTTAGTGAAGAAGGTGATTTTCCATGTTACCTAATACATGTATTCTCTGCGCAGGCGCTAATTCTTAGATAGTCTTGTAATTATAACCAATGCTATACATGCGTTAAATCATTTGCTTGAGATGTGTACAGGCGTATACCAGCTTTAGTGAAGAAGGTGATTATCCATGGTACCTAATACGTGTATTCTCTGCGCAGGTGCTAATACTTAGATAGTCTTGTAACTATAACCAATGCTATACATGCGTTAAATCATATGCTTGAGATGTGTACAAGGGTATAACAGCTTTAGTGAAGAAGGTGAACTTTCCAAGTTACCTAATACATGTATTCTCTGCGCAGGCGCTAATACTTAGATAGTCTTGTAATTATAACCAATGCTATACATGCGTTAAATCATTTGCCTGAGATGTGTACAAGGGTATAACATCTTTAGTGAAGAAGGTGAACTTTCCAAGTTACCTAATACATGTATTCTCTGCGCATGCGCAAATACTTAGATAGCATTGTAATTATAATAAATGCTATACATGCGTTAAATCATTTACTTGAGATGTGTACAGGGGTATAACAGCTTTAGTGAAGAAGGTGAATTTCCATGTTACCTAATACATGTATTCTCTGCGCAGGCGCTAATTCTTAGATAGTCTTGTAATTATAACCAATGCTATACATGCGTTAAATCATTTGCTTGATATGTGTACAGGCGTATACCAGTTTTAGTGAAGAAGGTGATTATCCATGGTACCTAATACGTGTATTCTCTGCGCAGGTGCTAATACTTAGATAGTCTTGTAACTATAACCAATGCTATACATGCGTTAAATCATATGCTTGAGATGTGTACAAGGGTATAACAGCTTTAGTGAAGAAGGTGAACTTTCCAAGTTACCTAATACATGTATTCTCTGCGCAGGCGCTAATACTTAGATAGTCTTGTAATTATAACCAATGCTATACATGCGTTAAATCATTTGCCTGAGATGTGTACAAGGGTATAACATCTTTAGTGAAGAAGGTGAACTTTCCAAGTTACCTAATACATGTATTCTCTGCGCAGGCGCTATTACTTAGATAGTCTTGTAATTATAACCAATGCTATACATGCGTTAAATCATTTGCTTGAGATGTGTACAAGGGTATAACAGCTTTAGTGAAGAAGGTGATTTTCTATGGTACCTAATACCTGTATTCTCTGCGCATGCGCAAATACTTAGATAGTCTTGTAATTATAACCAATGCTATACATGCGTTAAATCATTTGCTTGAGATGTGTACAGGGGTATACCAGCTTTAGTGAAGAAGGTGATTTTCCATGGTACCTAATACGTGTATTCTCTGCGCAGGCGCTAATACTTAGATAGTCTTGTAACTATAACCAATGCTATACATGCGTTAAATCATTTGCTTGAGATGTGTACAAGGGTATAACAGCTTTAGTGAAGAAGGTGATTTTCCATGTTACCTAATACATGTATTCTCTGCGCAGGCGATAATACTTAGATAGTCTTGTAATTATAACCAATGCTATACATGCGTTAAATCATTTGCTTGAGAAGTGTACAGGGGTATAACAGCTTTATTGAAGAAGGTGATTTTCCATGGTACCTAATACGTGTATTCTCTGCGCATTCGCAAATACTTAGATAGTCTTGTAATTATAACCAGTACTATACATGCGTTAAATCTTTTGCTTGAGATGTGTACAGAGGTATAACAGCTTTAGTGGATAAGGTGATTTTCCATGTTACCTAATACATGTATTCTCTGCGCATGCGCAAACACTTAGATAGTCTTGTAATTATAACCAATGCTATACATCCGTTAAATCATTTGCTTGAGATGTGTACAGGGGTATAACAGCTTTAGTGAAGAAGGTGATTTTCCGTGTTACCTAATACATGTATTCTCTGCGCATGCGCAAATACTTAGATAGTCTTGTAATTATAACCAATGCTATACATGCGTTAAATCATTTGCTTGAGATGTGTACAGGGGTATAACAGCTTTAGTGAAGAAGGTGATTTTCCATGTTACCTAATACATGTATTCTCTGCGCATGCGCTAATACTTAGATAGTCTTGTAATTATAACCACAGCTATGCATGCGTTAAATCATTTGCTTGAGATGTGTACAAGGGTATAACATCTTTAGTGAAGAAGGTGAACTTTCCAAGTTACCTAATACATGTATTCTCTGCGCAGGCGCTATTACTTAGATAGTCTTGTAATTATAACCAATGCTATACATGCGTTAAATCATTTGCTTGAGATGTGTACAAGGGTATAACAGCTTTAGTGAAGAAGGTGATTTTCCATGTTACCTAATACATGTATTTTCTGCGCAGGCGCTAATTCTTAGATAGTCTTGTAATTATAACCAGTGCTATACATGCGTTAAATCATTTGCTTGAGATGTGTACAGGGGCATAACAGCTTTAGTGAAGAAGGTGATTTTCAATGTTACCTAATACATGTATTTTCTGCGCATGCGCAAATACTTAGATAGTCTTGTAATTATAACTAATGCTATACATGCGTTAAATCATTTGCTTGCGATGTGTACAGGGGTATAACAGCTTTAGTGAAGAAGGTGATTTTCCGTGTGACCTAATACATGTATTCTCTGCGCATGCGCAAATACTTAGATAGCATTGTAATTATAATAAGTGCTATACATGCGTTAAATCATTTGCTTGAGATGTGTACAGGGGGATACCGGCTTTAGTGAAGAAGGTGATTTTCCATGGTACCTAATACGTGTATTCTCTGCGCAGGCGCTAATACTTAGATAGTCTTGTAACTATAACCAATGCTATACATGCGTTAAATCATTTGCTTGAGATGTGTACAAGGGTATAACAGCTTTAGTGAAGAAGGTGATTTTCCATGTTACCTAATACATGTATTCTCTGCGCAGGCGCTAATACTTAGATAGTCTTGTAATTATAACCAATGCTATACATGCGTTAAATCATTTGCTTGAGAAGTGTACAGGGGTATAACAGCTTTATTGAAGAAGGTAATTTTCCATGGTACCTAATACGTGTATTCTCTGCGCATTCGCAAATACTTAGATAGTCTTGTAATTATAACCAGTACTATACATGCGTTAAATCATTTGCTTGAGATGTGTACAGAGGTATAACAGCTTTAGTGGATAAGGTGATTTTCCATGTTACCTAATACATGTATTCTCTGCGCATGCGCAAATACTTAGATAGTCTTGTAATTATAACCAATGCTATACATCCGTTAAATCATTTGCTTGAGATGTGTACAGGGGTATAACAGCTTTAGTGAAGAAGGTGATTTTCCGTGTTACCTAATACATGTATTCTCTGCGCATGCGCAAATACTTAGATAGTCTTGTAATTATAACCAATGCTATACATGCGTTAAATCATTTGCTTGAGATGTGTACAGGGGTATAACAGCTTTAGTGAAGAAGGTGATTTTCCATGTTACCTAATACATGTATTCTCTGCGCATGCGCTAATACTTAGATAGTCTTGTAATTATAACCACAGCTATGCATGCGTTAAATCATTTGCTTGAGATGTGTACAAGGGTATAACATCTTTAGTGAAGAAGGTGACCTTTCCAAGTTACCTAATACATGTATTCTCTGCGCAGGCGCTATTACTTAGATAGTCTTGTAATTATAACCAATGCTATACATGCGTTAAATCATTTGCTTGAGATGTGTACAAGGGTATAACAGCTTTAGTGAAGAAGGTGATTTTCCATGTTACTTAATACATGTATTTTCTGCGCAGGCGCTAATTCTTAGATAGTCTTGTAATTATAACCAGTGCTATACATGCGTTAAATCATTTGCTTGAGATGTGTACAGGGGCATAACAGCTTTAGTGAAGAAGGTGATTTTCAATGTTACCTAATACATGTATTTTCTGCGCATGCGCAAATACTTAGATAGTCTTGTAATTATAACTAATGCTATACATGCGTTAAATCATTTGCTTGCGATGTGTACAGGGGTATAACAGCTTTAGTGAAGAAGGTGATTTTCCGTGTGACCTAATACATGTATTCTCTGCGCATGCGCAAATACTTAGATAGCATTGTAATTATAATAAATGCTATACATGCGTTAAATCATTTACTTGAGATGTGTACAGGGGTATAACAGCTTTAGTGAAGAAGGTGATTTTCCATGTTACCTAATACATGTATTCTCTGCGCAGGCGCTAATTCTTAGATAGTCTTGTAATTATAACCAATGCTATACATGCGTTAAATCATTTGCTTGAAATGTGTACAGGCGTATACCAGCTTTAGTGAAGAAGGTGATTATCCATGGTACCTAATACGTGTATTCTCTGCGCAGGTGCTAATACTTAGATAGTCTTGTAACTATAACCAATGCTATACATGCGTTAAATCATATGCTTGAGATGTGTACAAGGGTATAACAGCTTTAGTGAAGAAGGTGAACTTTCCAAGTTACCTAATACATGTATTCTCTGCGCAGGCGCTAATACTTAGATAGTCTTGTAATTATAACCAATGCTATACATGCGTTAAATCATTTGCCTGAGATGTGTACAAGGGTATAACATCTTTAGTGAAGAAGGTGAACTTTCCAAGTTACCTAATACATGTATTCTCTGCGCAGGCGCTATTACTTAGATAGTCTTGTAATTATAACCAATGCTATACATGCGTTAAATCATTTGCTTGAGATGTGTACAAGGGTATAACAGCTTTAGTGAAGAAGGTGATTTTCCATGTTACCTAATACATGTATTTTCTGCGCAGGCGCTAATTCTTAGATAGTCTTGTAATTATAACCAATGCTATACATGCGTTAAATCATTTGCTTGAGATGTGTACAGGGGTATAACAGCTTTAGTGAAGAAGGTGATTTTCCATGGTACCTAATACGTGTATTCTCTGCGCATTCGCAAATACTTAGATAGTCTTGTAATTATAACTAATGCTATACATGCGTTAAATCATTTGCTTGGGATGTGTACAGGGGTATAACAGCTTTAGTGAAGAAGGTGATTTTCCGTGTGACCTAATACATGTATTCTCTGCGCATGCGCAAATACTTAGATAGCCTTGTATTTAAAACCAATGCTATACATGCGTTAAATCATTTGCTTGAGTCGTGTACAGGGGTATAACAGCTTTAGTGAAGAAGGTGATTTTCTATGGTACCTAATACGTGTATTCTCTGCGCATGCGCAAATACTTAGATAGTCTTGTAATTATAACCAATGCTATACATGCGTTAAATCATTTGCTTGAGATGTGTACAGGGGTATACCAGCTTTAGTGAAGAAGGTGATTTTCCATGGTACCTAATACGTGTATTCTCTGCGCAGGCGCTAATACTTAGATAGTCTTGTAACTATAACCAATGCTATACATGCGTTAAATCATTTGCTTGAGATGTGTACAAGGGTATAACAGCTTTAGTGGATAAGGTGATTTTCAATGTTACCTAATACATGTATTCTCTGCGCATGCGCAAATACTTAGATAGTCTTGTAATTATAACCAATGCTATACATGCGTTAAATCATTTGCTTGAGATGTGTACAGGGGTATAACAGCTTTAGTGAAGAAGGTGATTTTCCGTGTGACCTAATACATGTATTCTCTGCGCATTCGCAAATACTTAGATAGTCTTGTAATTATAACTAATGCTATACATGCGTTAAATCATTTGCTTGGGATGTGTACAGGGGTATAACAGCTTTAGTGAAGAAGGTGATTTTCCGTGTGACCTAATACATGTATTCTCTGCGCATGCGCAAATACTTAGATAGCCTTGTATTTAAAACCAATGCTATACATGCGTTAAATCATTTGCTTGAGTCGTGTACAGTTGTATAACAGCTTTAGTGAAGAAGGTGATTTTCTATGGTACCTAATACGTGTATTCTCTGCGCATGCGCAAATACTTAGATAGTCTTGTAATTATAACCAATGCTATACATGCGTTAAATCATTTGCTTGAGATGTGTACAGGGGTATACCAGCTTTAGTGAAGAAGGTGATTTTCCATGTTACCTAATACATGTATTCTCTGCGCAGGCGCTAATTCTTAGATAGTCTTGTAATTATAACCAATGCTATACATGCGTTAAATCATTTGCTTGAGTCGTGTACAGTTGTATAACAGCTTTAGTGAAGAAGGTGATTTTCTATGGTACCTAATACGTGTATTCTCTGCGCATGCGCAAATACTTAGATAGTCTTGTAATTATAACCAATGCTATACATGCGTTAAATCATTTGCTTGAGATGTGTACAGGGGTATACCAGCTTTAGTGAAGAAGGTGATTTTCCATGTTACCTAATACATGTATTCTCTGCGCAGGCGCTAATTCTTAGATAGTCTTGTAATTATAACCAATGCTATACATGCGTTAAATCATTTGCTTGAGATGTGTACAAGGGTATAACAGCTTTAGTGGATAAGGTGATTTTCAATGTTACCTAATACATGTATTCTCTGCGCATGCGCAAATACTTAGATAGTCTTGTAATTATAACCAATGCTATACATGCGTTAAATCATTTGCTTGAGATGTGTACAGGGGTATAACAGCTTTAGTGAAGAAGGTGATTTTCCGTGTGACCTAATACATGTATTCTCTGCGCATGCGCAAATACTTAGATAATCTTGTAATATTAGGCAATGCTATACATGCGTTAAATCATTTGCGTGAGATGTGTACAGGGGTATAACAGCTTTAGTGAAGAAGGTGATATTCCGTGTGACCTAATACGTGTATTCTCTGCGCATGCGCCAATACTTAGATAATCTTGTAATATTAGGCAATGCTATACATACGTTAAATCATTTGTTTGAGATGTGTACAAGGGTAAAACAGCTTTAGTGAAGAAGGAGATTTTTCTTAGTACATGTACTCCTTGCCTATGTACACATACTTTTGTAATAGTAAGCAATACGATACAGTCGTTAACTCAATTGTTTGAGAGTTTTGTGTGATAAAACTTAGGTGTGTTGTGTAATAGTAAACAAAGCGTTAAAACCGTTAAGCCAATCATTGACAAACACTCAACACATACACACACACACGCGCGCGCGCACGCACGCACACACACACACACGCGCGCGCGCGCGCGCACGCACGCACATACACACACACACACATTTAATTTAAAGGAACACACTTTCTACTAAACAAAATTAATCTCACGGCATTTCAACTTTGATTTTAGAACCTGTTACGCTGCTGCTAAGTGGAGAACGGGTAAGAGCTTGACATAATGGCTGTAAGGCTTATATCTAGTAATGAATCATATGTAAAAAAGTTCCGTATGTACGGAAATAGTTTTTTGTTCAAATTTAATTTACCACCTGGGATGTGGAGGAAATTGACTGGGTTAGAAAAGGGTTTGCCGATATTGTCGACAAGATGAAATCAGACACGAATGAAGAGGATCAACTGGGGTTCACGATGACAAGTTTAAATTTCAAAAATCGAGAACCAGGCTATGTTTCATTTCGTCAGGCTGATCAAATCACTTCTGATATCCTTTGGCAAGTATTTGGTGGGATTATTCAAAGTAATTCGACAAGTTTTGGTTCGAGTGACACCTTCAAGATTACCTGTACCAAAGTCAGAGTACCACGGGGTCGAGGACGTATAGCGCCAAATAATAGCTACGATGAAGAGTGTCGCAGGAGAAGAGGAATAGTGGCTATTAAAAATACCGACTCGCTCCCGTGTTCGCTTGTTGTTGCAAAAGCGTACGTCGACAAAGATCCTGAATATCGTGACATCAGACGCAACGTGAAAAATATACAGGTGATCAAAGCTGAACAGTTAAGGAACAATGCTGACGTTCAGACATCTGATGATTTACAAAAATTTTTTAATTTTCTCTCTGGATATAAAATTTACAGTGTATAAGTACGGGAACCAAGGACGTGACATTTTTTCGAAGGTGACAATGCTGCGAAAAAAATAAACTTGTTGTATCATGACGGACATTTTAATGTCATTACCAGTTTGACATCAGCATTTCATTGTAATCATTATTGTGAATCTTGTCATAATCCGTTTAACGTTAACCATCACACATGTCCTCAACCAGCAAATAGAAGTGGGCGTGTCAGACCAGGTTTCTATAATAACTACGAAGAGGAATGTCACGAAAGGAGAGGTATCGTAGTAATTAAAAATTCCGATGCTCTCTGCTTGCCTCGCTCGATTGTTGTAGGAAAAGCAAATGTCGACAGAGATAATGAATATATTGCAATAAGAAAAAACTACGGTAATATACAGACATTAAAAGCACAGCAGTTAATGGTCGCTGCAGGAGTTCAAATTTCCGACAAGGGCTCTGGTCTAGAGGAGTTACAAAAGTTCCAGACTTTTCTCAGTGGTTATACAATTACTGTGTATCAGTACGGCAGTAAGGGTCGCACCGTTTTTTTCGAAGGAGAAAATGCTGAAAAGAAAATCAATCTAATATTTCACAACGATCATTTCAACGTGATTACAAGTCTGACAGCTGCGTTCGCTTGTGGTTACTATTGCGAAACCTGTCATACTCCTTTTGACCATCGTGTGAAGCACAGGTGTTCGGTAACATGTTACTCTTGCAAACGGTCTCCCCCATGTACTCAGACTGACAGTGGAATTGATTGTAGCGCTTGCAATATACAATTTAAAAACCGTAACTGCTTCACTAATCATCTTGTTGATGTTTGTAATTCCATAAAAAAGTGTTCATCATGTATGAAAGTAATATATCAGTCTAATCGCAGTTCACTTCATGAGTGCGGTGAGGTATATTGCAAGACCTGCAAATCATATATGCCTTCATCACACTCATGTTACATGAAGGTCGATTCTCGTAGTCCTATGAAGAAAGATTTCCTCTTTGTATTCTTCGATATGGAAACCAGACAAGACGAAAATATTCAGAACGAGGATACTAAGGTTCATCGAGTTACCTTGTGTGTTTCTCAGCAGTATTGTTTCCGTTGTATAGAAGGACATTCTTGTGAATGTTACAGAACTAGAGACTTTAAAGAGGATCCTGTCAATGAGTTCATGACATACGTGATGAACGTGAGGAAACAGTACAAGAAAGTAGCTGTTATAGCCCATAATGGCCAGTGTTTTGATTTTCAGTTTATACTGAAGTATGTACTGGAAAAGACACAATTTACACCCACTCTGATCACGCGTGGGACAAAGGTGATTCTAATGGAGATTGATAACACAAAGTTCATCGATTCCCTAAACTATATGCCCATGGCCTTATCTGAACCACCCAAGTCTTTTGGTCTTCCGCCAGACAAGAAAAAAGGCTACTTCCCCCATCTCTTCAACACCCTGGCCAACCAATCGTATGTGGGCCCTATCCCTCCTAAAGAATTCTATTGTCCTGATTCTATGATGGACAAAACTAGTTATGATCATTTCGTTACCTGGCACGATGAACAGATAAGTAACGGGTATGTGTTTGATTTCCAGAAGGAGATAGTCGAATACTGTTGTTCCGATGTTGAGATCCTGGCTTTAGCTTGCAAAAAGTTTAGATCGATATTTTTGAGCATATGTAATGTGGACCCCTTCCTCGAGGCCGTAACCATCACCAGTGCTTGTAACCTTGCGTTTAGAAGAAACTATTTAAGACCCAATATCATTGGAATTGTTCCTAAAAGAGGATACAGACTAGTAAACAGACATCCGAAATAGCTTTGCAATGACTGACAGGGTTAGAAGATCAGAGAGGAATTCGTATTGAACACGCAGGTCGAGGACGCGAGGTGAAAGTAGGAGGATTGAGAGTGGATGGATATTTCGAAGGAGAAATATTTGAGTTCCACGGATGCTACTGGCACGGGTGTCCCAAGTACTTCTCTAATGGACGTGACAAACCTTTAGAAGATGATCCATCCGACACCCTTAATTTACATTTAGAGAGGACGAAGGTCAAATCGGCTAAACTCTCCAATGTCGTGGAGATGTGGGAGTACGAATTTAAATAGATGAAAAAAGGAAACACGGCCATGACCTACCTGGACACACACACACCATTCTGAACAAAGCACCCCTCAATCCACGTGATGCGTTTTTTGGAGGGCGAACCGGAAACACTAAATCCTATCACGCGTGTAAAAATGATGAGACTATACATTATGTTGATATATGTTCGCTCTATCCTTGGGTGTGTACGTATGGAAAGTATCCTATTGGCCATCCAAACGTACACGTGGGTGACAATGAGTGCAGACAACGTGGAATAGACGCTGAAGGACTTTAGAAGTGTAAAGTCCTTCCTCCGCGTGTTCTGTATCATCCTGTGTTACCTATTAAACTTCATCAGAAATTAATGTTTGTCCTCTGCAGAACATGTGCACTCAAACTGAGCACAACCGACTGTGACTACAATACCGAAGACCGAGCGTTGGTAGGAACTTAGGCCATGGACGAAATAAGGAAGGCTATAGAAAAAGGTTACACTGTATTAGAAATGTACGAGATGTGGGAGTACGAAGTAGCTAGTTTCGACAAGGGTAATGGCCTCTTTGTCGAATACATTAATCAGTTCTTGAAGATCAAACAGGAAGCTTCAGGATATCCAGGGTGGTGTGTCAGTTTAGAGGAGAAAAAGAATTATGTCACAGATTATCTCAACCATGAAAACATAAGATTTGAATCCACAGAGAAGAACGAGGGCCTTAGATCCCTGGCCAAGTTGATGTTGAACTCGTTTTGGGGAAAATTTGAACAAAGGGAAAATAAGACTAAAACTACAATATTTCGTCAACCGTCCGAATTTGTTAAAATGATGAGATCACCTTCTATACAGGTAAACAATATTCAAGAAATCAATGACGACGTGATCATAGTTAACTGGCAATTCGTAATTGCAAATGTTGTAATTGCTGCATACACTACAGCTCAGGCAAGATTGAAACTGTACGAACATTTGAACGATTTGGGGAGACAGGTATTGTATTATGACACTGATAGTGTTATATATTATCACAGACCAGGAATGCATAAGGTACAAACAGGTGACTACCTAGGACATATGACTGACGAGCTTGCTACATACGGACAGGGATCATACATTACAGAATTTGTATAGGGAGGTCCAAAGACGTATGGCTTCAGAGTACTCTCTACAGCTAGGAACTCAATAGAGACAGTTTGCAAAGTAAAAGGACTGACTTTAAACCTTCGCACATCTGGTTTGGTTAATTTTCAATCTCTAAAGTCAATGGTCACAGACAAAGACGAATCCTTGGAGGTGCCCGCTTCACGTATTCGTAGAACAAAAGATCGTGAGGTGATTACTATCGAGGAATCGAAACAATTTAAAATAACAGGATTCAAAAGAAAAAGGGAGGGTAAGTATGACTCCTTTCCTTATGGTTATAATAAAAAAGTACGACGTACATAAACGTACGATCAGTTCAAATGAGTTTTAAATTTTCCACGTAGACCATGTTTAAAGGGTAACATCAGAGCAAATGTAAATTATTTTTATTTCTTAGCTGAAAAATTTCATAAAAAATGTTTGAGATCCCCGTTAAAAAGGAGATACGTAATTATTATTAAATCGAGTTTGAACAGTGTGATCTTTATCCTGTCTCTTGCTACAGTCACTGGCGCGAAATTAATTTTTCCGTAATCAAAGGCAAGAACAAAAGCTTAGAGATTAAGTCACGTTGTGTAATACGATAAGGTTAGGCATGAAAGGTCAAAATCAGTGTATTATTATACAATAAGAAATGATTGTCGCTTCTTGTTTTTGTCAGCGGCTTGAAGTTAATTCTTGTGTGTTTGGGTCACTGGCGTGAAGTTAATTCTTCCCTAAACCAAAGTGTGTCTGGGTCACTGGCGTGGATTTAATTCTTCCGTAAACCAGTGTGTTTGTCTGGGTCACTGGCGTGGTGTTAATTCTTCCGTAAATCAAAGTGTGTCTTGGTCACTGGCGTGGAGGTAATTCTTCCGTAAACCAAAGTATGTCTGGGTCACTGGCGTGGAGTTAATTCTTCCGTAAACCACGGTGTTTCTGGGTCACTGGCGTGGAGTTAATTCTTCCGTAAACCAAGGTGAGTCTGGGTCACTGGCATGAAGTTAATTTTTCCGTAAACAAAGACAAGTATAATATAAAAATTTAAAAAATTTAAAAATGAAAAATAAATAAAAAATTGTTATCTGATTTTTGATACCTGAAGTGTTAACCTTAAAGTAGATTTGCGCATCAAACATAGTTACGTATCGTCAACGAGATTTAATTGATACTTCTTGCTTTCGTCATTGCCGGGAAGCTAATTTTTAGTAAACAAGAGTGATTAATCTGCACTTTTAATCGCGTTGAGTAGTAAAATAGGTTTATTCGTGTTCTATGTGTTACCCTAAAACCTGTTTTACTATTGATAGTACAAGTAATGTAAACACAGCAATAATAAAAATTTTCAAAATTGATGCTCATTGCAAGCGCTTTTCAAACTAAGCTCATGCAATATGCTAACCTGGTGATGTAGGCCTACAGGGATGTCCGCCAGGTAAAAAAACGGACAGCGCATCGAAGGCTATACCTCTAGGGTGATGGGGAAATTTGCCTATAAAGCTTTGTCTTTTGAAAAATTATAGTCTATATTATTGCTGATGAAATACTTCATAATTTATGTTTACTTAGTTTTAAGTTACTCTGTGTTTACTATAATCCTGCCTATACAGGTTTTTCTAAAAGAATTACGTTTCAGGAATAATTCTGAAGGATGAAATAATATCCAGGTTTTTAACCACAGCTTGTTATCTGATTATGAAAATAACCGGTCGTATCCGTTTGTATTTATAAACTGCGGTTAGTTTGTATTTTTCAGATATACTCTGTCGGCCCTACCTCTCTTAAAGTTATTTGTCTAATGTAATAGTAAACTACAGAAGTAGAACAAGAAGATGGAGGAAGTGACGGGGCTGCACTTAGGATGAGCGGTGGCTCAAATGGCTCGGGCAATCAATGCGGTATGTATTTTAGCATGGAATCTGACAGAGTCTGTCAGGAATGTTCAAGATATCAGTGCAATATAGATATCTTAAGGGTAGGGGAAGTGGCGGGGCTGCACTTGGGATGAGCGGTGGCTCAAATGGCTCGGGCAATCAATGCGTTATGTATTTTAGCATGGAATCTGACAGAGTATGTTCGGAATGTTCATTATATCAGTGCAATATAGATATCTTAAGGGTAGGGGAAGTGGCGGGACTGCACTTTCTTTTTTGACTACTACTCCATACGAGATAACATTGATCCTGACGGTTTTGAGGTCGTCAGTTTAGGTAGTTGAAATGATACAAGGAGGTCAGTCTTTTTTTTATGTAGGGGAGGTATCCGAGGTCAGCGCCTCTGAGGGGTGTATTTGCAACCCCTTTTTCCGTAGGGATGTGTAGGTCTTAGCAGGTGCTTCGAGACTAACCTTATGCTAAGAGATATTTGAGTTATTATTATTTCACCTCTACACATACCGGTTAGGAGTGCAGGTGTCTAGATAACAATAAACTTGTATATTTGCTACACACAGTATTACGCATTACAGAGAATCAACCTTGTTATACGGTACACCTGTAAACAGACATAGAGTTCGGTGTACTGATATTCATCCTCTTCACACATCTCCCTTCTGCGGGTTCGCCTGCAGCAACGCGTCCGTGTGTTGCGTGTCATCGAACTAACATACACCACTTTTTCTTAGGTTAGGACACTACAGCGAGACGCCATCTTGTTCGCGCGCTTGTGGGCGCTGCCATCTTTTTCCCGCGCTTACGGGCTCCGCCATCTTGTTCCCGCCATATGGGCGCCGCCATCTTGGAAAGGGGTTGGGGTAGCAAATCCGGCTTTCCTATTGGCTCCCGCCCAAGCGCTCCACCTCAACGATAGCCTTCTCTACTCACTTCTCTGCTCAGTAACGTGTTCTGGGCAGTGGAAAGAAAATCGGATTTCATCCTTATAAAATTATGCAATTATAATTTACACGACTTTACTAGCATTTAAATTTAGGATGTAGTTAATAGTCCTAGCTTATAAAATATGTATAGCAACAATACAAAATACATTTTGCTAAAGTCCTTAGTCGCAACAACGAGTAAATAACAGAAGTAGAAATCACGTGTTATCAACGTTCAATAATAAATCAATTTCTATTCTCATAACTAATAAGTTACTACTTAGAGTCACAGTTTTGACTTTATAAATGCCAAATTGAAATTGTTATCTCAAGATTGACTCATGTACGTTATTCAAGGTCTGTTCAGCAACCATCGAAATCCCCTGCCTGTTTTAATAAATGAGGAAAAAATATAATTCAAGTATAGTCACCTAAATCCCCTACCTGTTCTATTAAATGAGGATTAAATATAATTTACGTATAGTTATGCCCTAGATTTACCTTTTTACTTTTACCATTACCCGTATACACTTTCTCATAATTTGTACACAAGGCATAGGTTTATTCCCGTAATTGTTTATTCAACTAATATATTACGGGTGTTTAATTTTTATTTGTTTTACTCGTAATTTGTAAATATTTGATTCGGGCGTTTGTGCCTTTATTTGATCCGTACATCAACTATCTTCTATTCCCTTTAGTTTTAAATTATTTGAAATCAATTACTAACTCAATCATAAAATATACGTCTTTAAATGTAAGCCTAATTGTTTCCTTCTGATTGTTACTATCCATTAAGCTGGAGTAAACAAATTGTTATTTTAAGTATACTTACAGTAGTACGGATAAGGTCAGTAAAAAAGGCTGCCAAAACACGTTCTTAGGTTATTCATCTCCTTCTTACAAATCTCTTCGTCCAAGCACTTTCCCTTTTGTATTGTAGCTCGTAATAAATTCTTTTCTCATTCATGTCTCGAAGTACTTGAATCGGCTCGACAATATAATAGGCCTATTTATTACCTTTTTCTATTTTTGTAATTTATTAACGTCTTCATATCTGTTATATCTGATTTAAATTCAGAATTGTAACCGCACTCCAATGGTATCTCATACTATTTAGTTCGTGTTGCATTGTAAAGTGACTTGTTATAAGAAATGTCGTACCTACATTAAAAAGAAACCAAACGTGTACTTTGTAAGACACCAGAACCCATTTTCGTGGTTGAAATATTTTTGTGTTAAATTCTATCTTCTTTACTTTCAAAGAGTTATCGATGCCTGGTAACAAACTGTAGCTCAGAGTGGGTTACCGATTACTACATGGAAGTTTAACCTTTTACCATTTCAACGGCTAGCAGCTTACATCGCCAATAACTCCAATAAAAACGTTGCATAAAATTTAACCGAGACGTGAGAAAAACGTACGACTTGTGTTGCAAATTGGAAACATTAATTGTTTAATTAGTGAAGCTCTACCATTACATATTCTAATACTCGATCTCTGGAGCAATATTGCCTAACTTGTATAAGATTTATACATAAGGGGTGACTATATACAAAAAAATAATTTATTGTAAAATAAAATATTTATATGGTGGTATACTTAAATGTTGCATACATCAATAATAGTTTATGTCTATTACTAAAAAGAAACTTATTGCAAGCTTAGAACTTTTCATTTCCAACCGTATCCAACCGTATTTAAACTTTTTCGAATTTAAAATTCAGTCTTTTAATAATACATCGTGATCACAATGAACCTCTAGAAAGTGTTGTATATTTATGAGACAGGAATACAAAGCATCAAATATCAACCTTTCATTGTAATCTTATCGGCTTACGCTCTAGAAGGGTTTTTACAACTTGTCTAAAGCCGGGCAAGAGCGGGACGTATACACTACACCAGGGTTTCACCCACCGCCACTTCATTCACTTTCTCGTTTCTCTTTCCTCTCTCTCTCTCTCTCTCTCTCTCTCTCTTTCTCTCTCTCTCTCTCTCCCTCTCTCTGTCTCTCTCTCTGTCTCTCGGTCTCCCTCTCTCTGTCTCTGTATCTCTCTCTCTCTCTCTCTCTCTCTCTCTCTCTCTCTCTCTCTCTCTCTCTCTCTCTCTCTCTTCTCTCTCTCTTTCTGTCTCACGTGCTCTCACCATCTATTTTTTTCTTGTCGTGTTGATTTTAATTACACATCCGTCAATTTACGGGTATTCTTGTCTATTTTTTAATTTTCTAAATGGCCGTTTTTAACTCCCGGATATAAGCTATTATCATCAAAATATATTTGTTAAGGCCCCTTTAACCGTATAGATAAGCATTCATAAAATCCAATTTTTCCTTTCACCGTGAAGATAAACAAACCTTATGGTTTCCCTTAAAGCGTTGTTCTCAAACACTTCAGAGTTTTAAATTGTATAGCAAAATTTAAAAAAAATGATAAACAAATAACTAACTACACAAATCAAAATTCATATCTATTAGAAATTTTCATTCTTTAACAAACTAGAAAAAACTAATTTAAGAATTAGTACTTTACCAATAATAATATCTAAATGACGTCTTCGTATAAGGGTTTTAGGCTGATTCTTATGATGTTTGAAAAGTTAGCCTATATGAACGTGTACAGGTAAATATTATGAATAGAACTGCAAACCCTCTTTCACCTATTCAAGACTAATGTTACTTAATTATTTTATTTAATTTGTGAAAAGTAATAGAAACATTTTTTTTGCTTATAAATTGTAATAGGTTAATAAGAAAATATACAATAAGGGAAGATGATATCATACTCATATATTTCGAGACATCAAATAATACCACTTATAAATTGCATAAAAGTAGGCAACAAATTGCGTACACTACTAACAATATACTGTAATACATTATGGACACAAAAAAGGAAAACTGAAAACACTGGTAAATTTAGACTAAACTGGACTCAATGTAACAAAACTATATTAAAAATTCTTAATGTGCTCATCTTCGTTTCTATTAGGATTTGTAACTTATCTATCTCTTTGAAAGCAGTGAAGTTTGTATTTGAACGAACAAAAAAGAAACAATAAAGTTGCATTCGTGTAATTTAATTTTACACTGAATTATCCTTGATGCCTATATTATTTTCTCATAAATATTAATTTTTGATTTGTATTTGTCCTAAAAGGTGTCTTTCGTGAAACATACCACTTCTCAATTCAATTAGAATAGATCATCCATTATCTTACACAATATTACACTCTCTTTTGTAGTACTCGTCCAAAAGGATCATTCTGTTCCTTCGTGACACTCTGCACATGGGTGTAAAGGGAGAACATCACCTAATGATTGCGATACATTTTCCCCTGCCACCCGGCATCTAATATGTAGACGACATTTTAATATTATACAACGGCAACAAACGGCAATTCAAACAACTACACAATTACATTAATACCATACACCAAAACCTCACATATACCCTCGAATTAAAAGTAAACAAGAAAATAAACTTTCTAGACCTTATCATCAGCAAACACAACACCAGACATAATTTCAAAATATACAGAACACCAACAACTACCAATATTGTCATACATATTATATTACCGACACGACACAAACACGCTGCATTTAACCATATCTTACACCGCCTAATCAACATTCCAATGCTACAGAAACACTACGACGAAGAACTTAATACCATAAAATACATCGCTCAACAAAACGACTACCAACACACACTCATAGACAACATACTCAGGAAAATTAAACATAAACTCCATCAAACAGCCACTCAGGCAGACCACACAAAAAACAACAAATACATAAACCTCACCTACCACAACAAAAACACACACAAAATAGGCTCCACATTTAAAAAACTCGATTACGAAATATCCTCCAAAACTATAAAGATTTTAAGACATCCACATACAACCTTTTAAAAAATAAACTGACCATTACAAACTCCCAGGTATTTACAAATTAACTTGTAATGATTGTCCCAACTATTACATCCGCCAAACCGGCAGGTCATTGTATACACGCTTCGAAAAAACAATTACCCAAAAAAAACAAACACACCCTAAATGCAGCTACGCGAAACACCTAAAAAACACCCACACACACACACACCGACATACATACTAATTTAGTGTTCTACGCACATTAAAACAAAGTAAAACACTAACAACCTTAGAAAAATATGAAATCTACAAACACTACGCAACAGATAAAGAAAACTTATTAAATGATCAGGTACACTTTGAAGCCAACAGCCTTTTCTATTATATAACAAACAACTCAAACAACTCACCCCATTCCACGGTCATATATCCATTCACGTTAGAGCCTTTAAACCTAACCGATGCCGCCAGTAGAGGATTAGCTTCGGAAAAGAACGAATGTTTTGAAACGCGTCAGCAAGTAAGCAATTACGTATTCAATTAGTTAAGTATTTTTAAAACTAGTTTAATCAGCGAATTCAAGATGATTACATCTAACAACTTCATGTGTATATATATATATATATATATATATATATATATATAAATATATATATATATATATTTAGATCTCTCTCTTTCTCTTATATATATATATATATATATATATATATATATATATATATATATATATTAATAAAAATTAAAATTGAAAAATGATAGTAAAGTTATAATTGTTATTCATCTGTAGACTTTTAGTGAAGTAATGAAGTTAGTGAGAATCCTATTTACAGTATAAGGACTAATTCGTATTTTCAGTATATTTATTTTTAACCTATTTCAAAAAAGGATGAAAGAAGCAGAAATACATATGCTCTGTATTCGTTTGATATAATTTCTCGTCCCACGATCATTGTGTAAATATCTAACCGATCAAATTAGTTTTGCTTACAAGTGAAAGGTGAACCAATCTGGTTCTGTTTCCAAAGTGGGCTCTTATAAAAAAACTTATGTTATGTCCTATGTCTCATGGATCGAATTCAAATTTGTTTGATAACAATAATTTCGGAGGACCAATAATTATTATAATTATATAAATTAATAGTTTGTACTTACGTGCACCGTGGAATACACACTTATGACACTCGCGTATTAAATAAGCGATTTCTGGCCAGAAAACTTGTTCGTATTCCCCGCACTGATCACATTCGGTATAAACATTAATAAAATATTTACATTCACGTATTCTAGTACCTAAGGTACGGAGATTGGAAAGTATAATAGTATACTAGAAAGTAGGGGTATCTGTCTACACTCCCGAAAGGTCTAACTTGCTCTGCTCGTTCAAACTGCAGAACCAATCTTATCACGGGTGAGCTTTGTCTGACTTTGGCGGCGGGTTTTAAATAAAGGAAACGAGTCTATATTAATTTTAAATACGTGACATACCGGGGGCCTTGAATCCTTCTAGGATTCAAAGAGAACTAACACAAATATAATATTTTGAGAGTTTATAAAAATAAAAAGTTCATAAAGGAAAATAAAAATATCTCTTTTTACAAAAATTGAGCGCACTATGGCGCAAGTTCAGTATGAGCGTAGAGGTAGAGGGAAACCCTTGTGAGCAGGTCTTGTCAAGGTTCCCTGCGTTGTCTTCAAATGAACCACTCTTACTACACCATCCTTTCCTGGAGAAACAATACTTATCCTAGCCAGAGGCCATGCGAGAGGTGGTGCAGGTTGATGCACTAACACGAGGTCACCGACGCGCAGGTTGACAGTTGGCACGTTCCACTTCCCCCGTTGCTGAAGAGTATGGATATATTCTAGATGCCATCTCTTCTAAATACGCTGGTGAAAGGCCTTGACTAGCTGCCAGTGCTTGAGTCGGTTGGCAGGAACGTTGAAAAGATCCTCTTTTGGAACTGAAACCTATGAAGATCCTATTAAGAAGTGACCCGGGGTAAGTGCATTGAGGTCTGAGGCGTCGTTTGACAGAGGTGTGAGAGGTCTCGAATTCAAAATAGCCTCTACTTTAGTTGTGAGAGTGGAAAATTCACATAGAGTTAAAATATGTTCACCGATGACACGTCGGAGGTGATGTTTTGCACTCTTGATTGCTGCTTCCCAAAGACCACCTTGATGAGGAGCTGCAGGCGGGTTGAAATGAAAGTTGATATTGTGTTGTGATAAGAATTCAGCAAGAGGGGTTCGGCCTGAAGAGATGATGAGATTTTGTAAAGCATTATTCGCTCCAACGAAATTCGTTCCACAGTCAGAATAAATATTTGTGCTAAGACCGCGTCTAGACACAAATCGGGTGAGAGCGGCAATAAACCCATCTGTCGACAGGTCCGATACTACTTCAATGTGTACAGCCTTTGTTACAAGGCAAACAAAGATACAAATATATGCTTTTGTCAAGCGAATCGAGCGCAAATTGTGCATCTTGATGTTAAAAGGACCTCCGTAGTCAATTCCGGTGTTGAGAAACGGACGAGAAGGAGTTAATCTTGCTTTTGGTTAATCACCCATGAGCTGAGATTTATTGTGAGGCTTGTGTCGAAAACATACAACACATTGAAAAATGCGAGAGCGTATTACACTTCGGGCCGAGAGTATCCACACATCCTGTGCAAGAAGTGATTGAGTCAATTGAGCGCCCGAGTGTAAGTATTTTCGATGATAAAAATCAATAAGAAGGTTGACGACATGATGTCGTTTGGGTAAAATCACAGGATGTTGCACATCCGTAGGAAGTTTTAAAGCGTTGAGACGTCCTCCCACTCGTAGGATATCATCCTTGTCGAGAAAAGGAGATAGTCGGCGGAGTTGTGACGAGGTAGGTGTAGTTGGATCCTTCTTCATGGCAACGATGTAGTCTCTGAACGCTGATTCTTGAACCATTTTGAAAATTGCCAGTCTTGACGCCCTCATTTCCAGAGTGTTGAGAGGACCATCGAGCTTTCTTGAATGACGAGCGTTATGAGTAAATCGCAAAATATAAGCCATCACACGCTGGAGTCGGCTAAAGTGAGAAAACTGAGTGAGGAGCTCCCATTCATGAGGAGCAGTTGATATGAGAGATATAGGTGAAATGGGTTTCTCTTCTCCTGTGTCAGTAAGTTTTGTAGGCATAAAATGAGATACCGGCCAGTTATCATTAGATTTTTGTAGCCAAAGTGGGCCGTACCACCATAATGAGTGCTGTGGTAAATCTTTAGGAAGTAACTAACGCGACGCGCAATCAGCAGGATTATCTTCACTCGCTACGTGTCTCCAGTAATGAGAAGGCACTAATTCTTGTATCTGGGCTACCCGGTTGGCAACAAACGTCTTCAATCGATGAAGAGGTGTTTGTAACCATTTCAGTGTTACTGTCGAATCACACCATAGAAATACAGAAGAAAATTCCACCCTTTTTTCAAAAAGAGAGATAATATGTCCCACTAGTTGGGCGAGTAAATGAGCTGCACTTAGCTTTAATCGAGGTACCGTGAGCCTTTTCAGAGGGGCTACCCGAGTCTTCGATATTACTTGCCGAATTAACACAGACTCGTCGCTAAGTTGTATATTTAGCGCCCATTAAAATATGAAAATATTACTAATTTGCAAAGTACTATAGAGAAGCACGATATCATATTCTTGTAACAATGCACTTGACGATTTAGGAATATTTTTTTTTGTATGGAATAGTTGATTTTGTTTACCAATATGGCTTACACTATATTTGTATGTGCTAAAGATTCAGTTTTACAATGCTCGTATAATTATAAGGAATGTAAGATATTGTGAAAAGTTCTGATTTAATAATATAATGAATAATGTTTAATCCTATTGTATTATTATATAATAAACACACAGCAATAATTAAGCATTGTAATAAGACACTTGCTCTACATAAGACTGATATATAAATTAATGGTTGAAGGGAGTTGTTGCTGGAAACTAATTGGTAACAGGAAACTTTGAAATATTACTTATTTAATTCTTTGGCAGTGAGTTATGTTTACCAGACTATCTCTTAAAAATGAGCATTCTATTGTTATTATAAATACACGTATGTTCACTATTTTTGTAATTATTTATTTTATAATTTCAGTGAATAGAAATATTTTTTCCAAATTATTGTAGGTGTGCTTGTTTGTTTCTTCTTACCACTAAAAATAGTAAATTCACTACCCCCGACCCTTGACCAAGTGCATAAATTGCTCTAATATTTCCAACGACAGGATCGTTTCAAGAATTTGCAGAAAACGTTACAATTTATTTCAACTTTGTAGTGGTTATATTTGCTTTCCGTTCTAACCTAATAGAGACGGATCAACCTTTATTAGTCTAGGTTTTAGGTTTTGAAGATATAAGGGGTTCTTGCCTAGAGCAAGAAAAGTTAACTTTTTACGAAACTGTAAATTGAATTCAACTGTAAGCTATAAAATATATCACATTTCCAAGTACAACATATGAGATCAATATTTCTAATAAATATAGAAGGATCTAATATATAAAATAAACCAAGTAAGGATATAATTAAAACTATTTACTCTATTTTCTTGCAATAATATTAGCTTACGAAATTCATAATAAATATTGTGAGAAGATGTTGATATTAAAAGATCGAATTACCCTGTACATATTGGGGACACAACCAACCAAAAACTTCAATAATCATAATGTAAAACCTTTTGTTTGTCAAGTATTTTGCCCTTCCCCTGCAGATGAGTTCGTGGTTAACACATTTGAAAGTAGTATTATTGTTGAATATTTGTGATAGTGGAATTTATGTTGTGCAACATGAATATGTAGGTTAATCTACAGAAAGTAGGAAGAATCCTGGTAATGCTTGAGGCCACAAATACATTGAACAGACAAAATTCAATAAGTTGGTGGTAATTGTGACAGTTATAATTGAGGACAGAAAGATTTCATCTAACAAAGAGCAGGAACAAAAGTGGCAACACTGTGATTTCACCAGCACAATTAATTTCATTTACTAAATTTAGTATAAATAAAAAATAGTTAAACGTACATATACCACCAAGAAAGGTGCAAAGCTTCATTTCAGAGACATGTGTAGGTAGGTTAGGGCTTTTAGAGGTTTCACGTAAAAATGACAGGTAAAAAAGGGGACAGATTAGCTATTCTGAGATATCAATTAATGAGATAAATAAAATACATAATAAAATACAATTTACACACGAAATAGAAAAGCACAATGCAATAAACCTTTTAGATATAACTATTTACAAAGAGAATAATAAATTAAATTTTTCAATTTATAGAAAACCCACACAAACTGATAAAATTATACCAAATTATTCAAACCATCCATATAATCAAAAAATGTTATGTTTTTATAACTTATTGTATAGAATGAATAAAGTTTCATTAAATCAAAACAATAGAACTAGGGAGTTAAATATTATATATCAAATTGCAGTGAATAATCGATATAGAAGGGAAACAATTAATAAACTAAATAATAATGTGCTTCAAAATTTGGCAAATAATATTAGTAAAATTTAGAATGCAACATATAAAAATAAAACAAAAATTTGGTCCAAATTCTTATTTACGGGGTTTGAAGTTATACCTATAAATTATTTAAAAATACTAATATCAAGATGGTTTATTATACAAATAATATAATAAATAAGTTATTAATGACAGATGTTGAATCTAAATATTATAATATGAATGGAGTTCATAGTATAAAATGTAATGATTGCCAAAAATATTATGTAGGACAAACTAAAAATAAAATAAAAGCGATACAAAGAGCATTTGAATGCATTAAAAAAACCGGGATATTATAAGTCTAATCTTGCGACACATTGTTTTCTAAATATTCATGAGCTCCCAAAAATAGAGAATATAACGCAAATTAAACACGTGGAGAAGGGATTAAAAATGAACATCTTGGAAAATATGGAAATATACAAACATAGAATTACAGATAGACGAATTCATGATCAAGTACAGACAAAATCTAAGCACAACACAATCATTAGCATATTTAATGATATTCTGAAGATTAAAGAGTATTTGAATGAGAATCAATATTTTCTATTTGTTCAGGCACAGTAAGTCAATAAAATTATCTGTTTGAACGTAGTACAATTTGTATAGGAGTAGTCTTAATGTAGGTACAGTATAAGTTAGAAGTGTGGTAAGTTAGTTTTGATAATGCCGATACTGCTAATCGGCGAAAAGCTTAAACTTTATAATAAAATAAAAAAAGGTTTTATCCTTGTATGAAAGTGGTTTTATTAAACATATATATATATATATATATATATATATATATATATATATATATATATATATGAAAGTGGTTTTATTAAACATATATATATATATATATATATATATATCAAAAACCATTCAGGTGATTCAAATTGAGAAATATTTATTATTATTTCTTAAGTGCTTTCACTGGTGTTGATAAACAGTTCCAACATCAGGATTGATTAATACAATAATGCATTCATAATAATGTTTATCAACGAAAAGCTTGGAATAAATATTATTTAATATATCTTGTATTTGAATGACTTCAGTGGTTTTGTATTTTAATGCAAACAAAAAAATTTAGGTTTATATATATATATATATATATATATATATATATATATATATATATATATAAGTGTTATCTAGTTTAATATTTTCTTCTCTTTCCCTTTCTCTATTTTTCCCTCTCGTTCTTTTAGTTTAAAAAGGTTTACATATAAGTACGGTATTTCGTAAATATTATTTACTCATACTTTCAGAAAAATATTGCTGTTAGGGAATTATCTTATAGTGAAAATAAAAAACCAACGGAGTCCTTAACACCTTTACAATATGAATGAGTTTAACTTCAAAGTACAAAACCCGGATATACATTTTTTCTCAAACTTCTGCAATAAAATTATTTCTACCAAGCCAGGTGATTTTCACTGAAATTGAGCTGTTCTTCTAAGAATGTTTTCTGTAAAGTGAATTATTTCTTTAATAGTTATCAGTGGTTATCTTTAAACAAACATGCCCAGAAATAATACAGTGAAAATCTCCAATTACGTAACTATGATTGTAGAGTATTTTGTATTCCACTCACAATGTCATATACAGTGCAGTTGGTTTACTATACAGCACTATTTCGTTATTGGTTCGTGAATATTTAATTATTATTATTTAAAAAGGTTTTACACGTTACTTTAAACTCTTATTTAAAATAAAACATAACCAACCTAATCTCAAAACTTTAGATTGATTTATTGTTTTTGGTGGTATATTATTTTAACTATCGATTTATATGCTATCATTGAGAAAATACATACATAAATACATATTTTATGAGTGTTTAATATGTATATATATATATATATATATATATATATATATATTATACTTTAATAGTTGTATTAGTACAAATATTCTTTGATCTTAGCTTGTGAGGTTATGTTAAAAACAAAAACATACACAAAACTCACAAATTATTCATTTATTTATTCATATGAGTAAATAATTGAATTATTTGTAAGTTTTGTGTATGTTTTTATTTGTTTTTAGTTTTATTAGTATTAAAAAAAATGGAATAAACTGTCTTTAGATAAAAAGATTAAAGTTCTTTATTAATTTTTCAAAATTTTGTTAATATAACACCCATACAGTGCTATATTTTGAGTTACAGCAAACCTTATAATATTTGAAACAGCGTTAATGTAAATAAGAGTTATTTATAGTAACTAATTTTATTAATAGCCTTTACGAATATGAAATTATAAAACAATTAAAATACTATTAAAAGAATCCGAACAATAAATAAATAATTATTTTGTTTTATACCAATAAGACATATTAAAACAATATTAGGGGGCTATTAATATTTCAAGTGATTATAATATATATATATATATATATATATATATATATATATATATATATATATATATGTCTGTGTGTATAAATGCAAATGTATATATTATAAATATTCATAACATTAGCTCTACATTTGTTTGCATGGCTGCAATTGTCTGTGGAATATTAATGATAATAATAATTATAAAAATAATTATAAAGTAATCATAAATACAAGTATAATATTACGCCTTATAAAAACATATATTATTGTTTTCTTTACTACTTCTACACACTCATTACCTTGTGCACTTGGGAATAACATATTTTGTTTAATATCATTCGGCTTTCGGAGATTAAAGATTAGAGAGAAATAAAACCTCCAATATCCAAGCGTACTTTTTTTTGAAACAAATAATTGATCTTAATTTTTAATTCAGGCTAACCTACAAATCATGCTAATGTGTTTTAAATGATTGTAAATGATATGTAAAAGATATATGCATATATAAAACATTTGACTTTAAGTTCGTCCTAGAATGGTAAAGAAAATTAGTGAGTCATCTTACACTACATTTCTCTTCATTATTTTTCCAGTAAGGGAGGACGGAAGCAAACCAATGTTAAATAGCAGTAAATTTAATGTTTTACAATAATACTAATAAATGACCTCGTGTGTTTGAATATGATATTGTTTAAACACTATGGAAATATTCTATTTCATTAAATGTTTTAAATATAGGGGATTTTTCGTAGACCTAATGATAAGCTGTGGTATGTATGCAGGGCATTAAGATCTAACCCTAAGTTATGACGAAGTAAGAGTATTGTATATCTCAGGAAATTTCGCCCGAGGGATTAATTCAAGGATTAGCCGTAGCACAGCAGCATTTATCGGATATTTACGAATACAATTACTACGACCCCTTTGAGGTTTCCTTGGCTTGGCGGTTGCCTGATTATTTGCCAATAAGTACCGGAATATATAAACCACTCAATAAATTGTTAAGTTATGTTATTCACGCAAGCTGAAAATAATAACCCCTTCGTAATAAAAAAATGATTTTCATAGTAATATCATAATCGAACGTTATTCTTTAAAAACTTTTTAATTTGATTGAAATTCATCATTTCTAAAATTGTCTGAAAAAAATTGCTTGCTAGGTACAGAATAGTAATAATGTTTAAAATTTACGGTCTAAGGGTATAAAATAATCTTACTAGACCCTTACAAAATAATGATATCCTCTGTAGGAATGTTGTGCAGGCTATGTTCATCTCTTTTTTTTTAAATCGTAATAAACTTTCTAACATCTTGCTCTGAAGTTACGGTTCTAACTTTAGGTACATATGAAAACCTGTCAGATGTTTGTGACTTTAGTACGAAATAAGACTTTACATAAATGTGTGTTTCCTGACCATCATTAGAGAATTAATAAAGGTAAGGCATATATAAGTTTAAAATTATGTTACTGAGATATAAGTAGTCCTTACTTTTAATAAATCTTCGACTTTTAATAACTTGGTTCGAATGGCAGGTCACCATTTAAGACATGCAGGAGAGGGTAAGACAACGTATCGTACTATAACCGACTACATCTCCTTTACTCTTTCGTTTACCACTTCTTTAAATGTAATCCTTAGGGGAAATTGCATCGGAAGTCTAGGCAGAAGTACGTTATGAAAGAAATAATGGAACAAGTGGCAAAATACTGAACAATTGAGAATATAGCCAAACGTTTGATCAAGGTTTGGCACGACATTCAACATCGGCATTTTATAATACACTACAGTTAAAATATTTTTATAAAAATTGGTATTTATTAAAAACATACATTTGCTATGAAATTAACCTAACTAGAAGGAAATAATATTCTGCCTATAAACTCACACTTTGTTTCTCATAAATCATTATACTCTCATTTTCAGATTATCACATTCTGAAATAGCAGCAGTCTGGAAATTCAAGAGTCTAGATAATGAAGTTGACAGAATTAACTATCTATACAAACAATATTTAGGTTTTATAACTCAACCTTCTTAGCCCTTGTTATAACACATAGTGACTAATATTTAGAAGAAAAAATTTAACTCAACACAATTTTATGTAATTCCTAATTGATTATACTCAATGATGACAAGTTTAGATAATTCTTAGTCTACTAGCATTGCATTCGCTCTGAGCCAAATAATTGCTGTTGCTCTCTTATGTTATAGGGCCTATAGTCACTTATCACTCAGACCGACAATAGGGTTGTTTTTTTGTGTTCCATAAAAGTTTATAATATCTTAATATAGTGAAATATTGTCTGCATAAGGCGAACGCATATTCTGAAAACGGAAAAACAAATTGAAATATATGAACTTATGCTGAAAGAGGGAGGTATAAAATTGTAAAAAGTTGTTTATATTGCGTAAAACGGCTGAACAATTTAAACTTTAACATTTATAAGCTTGCAAAATGTAAAGTGAATAATAATAAAAACTATGATGAACCTAAAATATGTAAAAATGTCAAAGCATTTCCTTACAAGAAGGAGTATAAATAAGAATAGTATAATTTATAGTGTATTTTAAAAGCATAAATAGTTAAAGTCCTATTACTTCTTATCACAAATTTATCCTAAACATATGCAACTGAACCATTAATTTATTTGTCTTTGCTTAAAGAAACAAAAAAAAATATATTTTGCATTTATGGTCCTTTATCTACATATATGAATTGCTCAGTATCTTGAATAATACTATACACTTAAAATAGAGTTGAGGTTTCCAAAATTAAACTATTAGGAGTATATCATAAATCTAAGGTTTCACTAGCCTTATTCGCTATTACAGCAAACAATTATATAATCAAGTTGAAAGAATGAAGTGGAAATAATCGTGAAAGATAGCGGTCGTTTCACAACTCATCTACTCTTTCTAAAAGTTTGGCCGTCATACAGACTACAACTTTCTTCTCAATCATAAGAACATTAAAACAGCGAGTAGGCTTTGAAATGTATGAAAAGCTCTCTAGTGAATAAACGAGCTTCGCTCCAAAAAGTCATGCTACAAGGGATTTCTTAAAAAAATTATTCAGTCAGTGTAATATTTTACGGAGGCCTGCATATAGACACGCCACTAATGCATCTTTGTGTGTACCCATCGTTTTAATTATAATTATATCTAAAGCAATTACGACAAACAAAATATTTGATTTTCTCAATTTTTGAGAAAAATCTTCTTTAAAAATTTGAAGATTTTATCAATATAAATATTTGGAATTTTCTAAACATCAACTTCGACTAATAAACACTGTAACTCCTGTCATTCGTCGGTTCAACTGCTAGTTATCGTGGAAGCATCTTGTATTCGAATAATGCAAGAGTGAGAAAGCACGCATTACGGGTTAGGAAGGAAAGTGGACTAGGCTGACCAACCATATAAGAGGAAAATAGGAATTAGGGATTAATAGAATCTGATTATTACTTGAAGGTCTAAAAAAAATTAATGGTTTTTAATTTAAAATAGATGTAATAACTTCCATATTTTACTATGTCCATAGAATGTCACTAATATTTTTTTTAACTTTTGGCGGTCAAAGCTTTAATGAAACTTAATAAACTATTATAAACTATTTGAATTTATATCAACATTTGTTTAGTAAAATGTAAACTAAGTAATTTTATTATATTTTAATATAGATATATAATAGGTTAAACATCATAGATATGGAGTTATCATTTTTGATTTGAGAAAAAATCGTAAAACCTAAGTTTATTAATCCCTACTTCTAAGCAGTAATGAAACTAAATATACCTTACACAATTCATCTAATAGGGATAAACAAGTAAAAGTACTAATATTTGTAATGTATGGTTACAGTGAAACCTCTGTATAGTTTTAAAATAACAGGAAAAGTGTTTTAAAAACATGAGTGGAATGTGGAGAAGTCAGAGTACGTGTTTTTATTTTCTGTTACTGGACGTTTTGTCGGGTATAGTAGTAAAAAATGGAACAGATAGTTAAGTAGAATAAAGTTTGCGTTTGGGAATTGAATGTGTTCGGATGGTTTTTAAACCAATATTTATAGAGAAATACTATATTACCAGAGCTTAGATTTTTAAAAAAATATAAATTAATAGATTATTTCAGTTGTGTTATCAATAAAACAAAAAAATCAACTATTTCAAAAATTGACTATTGCTATTAATTTTATTTTAACATATTAGGAGGTCTACCCATTACTTTATACTTTTGAGCCAAATAATTTAGTAAGATTTCAGCAGAATACTGCAATTGTATAATTACATTTTATTATTAACTGGAAAGTTAAAATATTTAGGCTTTGGCTCTACGAACTTTTCATATGCCTATAAATACAATTTCTTTTTACTAAAATAGAGAATGGGTCAAGTTCAAGCTACCCTGAGGATGAATTGACAAGTTGCTCTCTAATACCCTACAATGGAAGTACCTTCTGTTTTACATTTTCTCTATACTTGTATGTTATTAAATTTTGTTTTAATTTTGTATTACTGAATATCATGCAAACTTACGGTCACTTTTCGAAACAATAGACTTGACGATTAAGATCTTATTCTTGCGTGTGTCGTTAACAGAAAAGAGTCGTGGCGTAGACTATAAGATGCACATTTTTAAATAAATAAAACCTCTAAACCACAAATAACATTTATTTAAACCGTATGTACATTTTGATTTCCCAGCAATCATCTTCAGAGGTATTTAAAAAATACAATAACTTTAAACAACATAATACAACAAATATATAGGCATAAACCGGCAACTACTTCGCCACGCCCCTTATTTAAAAAACTAGTACGACCAATCACGTTGCAGTAAATTCCCCCTCTACAACTTGGTCCGGTCTTCCTCCTCTCGTGGTGAAGAGTTACCGTTACAACTATTTCAATTTTACTAAAAAACAATAATATTACTTATTAACAAAGTTATAACTATCTCCTAATTAATGAATATAACTGAGATTTAGGGATAGGAACTTTATCACAATTTAATAAATTATTTTCGTCATATTTGTGAATGTACAAACTTTCAAAACTATTCAAAAGACCTTTTGAATTAACAGTTTTCAATAATTTTAGATCATTTAATTCTAAAGTGTGTTTAGTGTTTAGAATATGTTCTGCAACACTAGATTTTTCAGGTCTTTGAAATTTTATATGGCTAATATGATCATTAAATCTGGTTAATATTTTCCTTTTCGTTTGGCCAATATAAATTTTACTACATGAATTACAATTTATTTTATAAATGCCAGATTTATCTATCATCTTAATTTTATCTTTTGGGTTACCTAATACATTTTTTAAGCTATTTAAGCTTTTGTAAGCTACTTCTAAATTTACCTGTTTAAAAACTTTATTTAGACCTTTTGTTAAATCCATATCAAATGGTAGGCTAATGAATTGATTTTTAACAATTTCTCTTTGTGTTATTAAGGTAATAGAATCGTTTCTAAACTTTTTAAATTTTTGTTTCCTCAATATATTATCTATTAATTTAGGATCATATCCATTGAATTTAGCGATGTCTTTAATTCTGGCCAACTCACATTTAAATCTATTTTTATGCAATGGAATAGTAATTAATCTATTAACCATAGTGTTAAAAGCTGCTAATTTATGGGATTTGCAATCGTTAGAATCTACCGGGATATATCTATCATTATTTGTGTGTTTCCTATATATATCAAATTCAATTTTATTATTATTTCTAAAACATAATACATCAAGAAACGGTAAACATTTATTATGCTCTATTTCAAAAGTAAATTTAATGTTTTTATGTTCATTGTTAATTAATGATAAAAAATCTTCTACGTTAAACTCTTTGGTATTAAAAATTGCGAAAACATTATCTACATATCTAATCCATACTCTAGGAAAATACGGGAGTTTGTTTCTTAATTCCTTTTCAAAATGTTTCATAAAAAGTTCGGCTATGAAAGGTGATAAACTATTCCCCATAGCTGTACCATCTTTTTGTTGGTAAAATACATTGTTAAATGAAAAATTATTCTGAGTCATACAACATTTAGTTAATTTTACATATTCGTTAACTTCATTAATCTCTATGTTATTTTCAATTAAAAATTCTTTAAACAAAATTAATGATTCAGCAACTGGTATGCGTGGGAATAGTGAACAAACGTCAAACGATACAAATATTTCGTCTTCTGTCAGTTCAATATTTTTCAATTAATTTATAAACTCTCCTGTATTTTTTATTGAGCTGGATTCTATATTAAATTTAAAATTTCCAAAAACTTTATTTTACGCTCAAAGATGGTTTTAAGAAAGTCTTTGTTAACCTGATATGTAGCACCGCCTGACCGCATTGCCCAAATCACCTTGTGATATTTCTTTGCAATAGTTAGATCACCTGTCTTGTAAACCCGACATCGCCCAAGTTACTTTTAGATGAACTGATGAAATGTCTTGAGGGCTATGCTGCCAGCTATCGAGAAGTCTCGAGAAAACCTAAAAAGTTATGTATATATAGTAAATGAAGAATTATTGATAAGGTAATAGCAGACCTTGTCAAATGGCTGTCATTTATCAGGTGATTAAAGTAAACACACATCATCGTAAAGTACACACAGATTTACTAATATAAGTGACAAAATACCAATTTTGTATTATTTATTAATTATTTTTGACCAAACGGATAATGAATAAAATTCCCTATATAATAACTAAATTAATAGAAACCACTAATCACAATACAAAAATCTTTATTTTCCCAAATAATAAATTACTCCACAGTGCTCAAAATATTTATGAATAACCTTTTATAATAAAAAACATACTTTTTCAGTAATATTACATATTGTGTTGATTGAAAGGATTTGAGTCCTATCCCCAGCTAAATTAAACCCATCAATTAACCGCAACAACTTTATTATACGATATTGGAGCTGGAATTACCGCGGCTGCTGGCACCAGACTTGCCCTCCAATTGGTACTCGTTAAAGGATTTAAAGTGTACTCATTCCGATTACGGGGCCTCGAATGAGTCCCGTATCGTTATTTTTCGTCACTACCTCCCCGTGCCGGGAGTGGGTAATTTGCGCGCCTGCTGCCTTCCTTGGATGTGGTAGCCGTTTCTCAGGCTCCCTCTCCGGAATCGAACCCTGATTCCCCGTTACCCGTTACAACCATGGTAGGCACAGAATCTAGCATCGACGGTTGATAAGTCACACATTTGTAAGATGCATCGCCGGTACAAGGACCGTGCGATCAGCTGAAAGTTATTCAGAGTCACCAAGGTTAACGGGCCCGGCGGATCGGGCACCGATTGGTTTTGATCTAATAAAAGCGTCCCTTCCATCTTTGGTCGGGACTCTGTTTGCATGTATTAGCTCTAGAATTACCACAGTTATCCAAGTAATGGATTGTACGATCTAAGGAACCATAACTGATTTATTGAGCCTTTTGCGGTTTCACCTTAATTCGGCTCGTACTGAGACTTGCATGGCTTAATCTTTGAGACAAGCATATGACTACTGGCAGGATCAACCAGGGAGCAGCCGACTCGACGTCCGTAAACGGAGACAGCTGTCCAGGTCCCGCATAACGGGACCGTTTGTTTCTCCGACCTCTACGCTGGCGCCACCCGCCACGACCGTTTGGCGGGCGGATGGATCCTGCGGAAGCGGAAAAACTTTCGTTCAATTGCCCCCGCTCGCACGAAGTAGGCTGGACCCAGCGCTTGGCAGGAGCCCTTGCAGACGAACGGCGAGCGAGAATCAAAATAGAAAACAACATAAGCGGGCTACAGGACCCTGTTGCCGCGCCTTCTGCCGGTTTTCATCACACACAACGACTTTTCGCACACCCGGCCAAACTCCGCTAGAGAGTTGGCTGGAGGGTTCGCAATCGGTTTTTACTCATTGTTATAAGAGCGGTGACACCTGGGAGGGCGAAGCGTTCTCCGTTTGTACGGCCTACCGTGAGTGCCCTTTTAAAGACGCAACAACGGCGGCCGTGTTTGAATGCAATAGTGCCGCATGGTAGAGCTTGACGCCGGTTAACGGCGAAAAATCGCCGTCGCGTGGCGTGCCCGCAGCTACGCTGTGGGTCGGACACTGAAGGCCCGAGTTGAGGTATGCGCCGACAGCGTTACAAACGGCCCCTTTAGAGAACCGGTTGAACGCGACGGCTGTGACCGCTGCGGTTTGACTCGCCTCATTCAAGAGACGGGCCTCCCCGCATCTCTCATCTGCCGGCATCGGCGTCATTCTGGCTCCGGCAGTTCGCACTTGCTGTGTAATATATAGCCACGGTGGGAGTAGAACCCACTCTACGCATCACGGGCGTTCAGTGTGTGTGCCGTTCGTGATAATAATAAACGCGGGTGCACAGTCGACGCAGGCTGTCGGTCAGGATATTTAGCGGATCAACATTCGCTACCCGCTCGTGGAGGCTGGCAATCGAACGGAAGATCTACTGGTTGCCTAAACAACCACCCCTCACGGCACATGAGATCCCGTACTTGCACGGGGACCGCTCGCTCTGCCTGCATGGAGAGAGGCGATAACCCCGCACTTTCCCGCCCCGCCGAATTCACGGGGGACGTGGTCTCATATAGGCGTACCGCATGACCGACCCGCATTATTATTGCGCAAGTGGCACACATGACAGATTTCTGCCTGAATTTTGCGAACTCACCGCAAGCCAAAATAACTGGCCGCAGACGTTTGTGCTGTTCTCGGCTTCAAACAGATTCTGCTGGTGCACTAACCAATTGCCCGAGCGATTGTGTCGACCCTTCAGACTGCACATTTCCCGGCCAGTACCGTCGTCTTAGGACGTATATGTGCCGGCAAGGACGTCGCCGTCCGTCAACAAACCGCCCACAGCACTTGCAATGGTTTCGCCACACCAGCCTATCGAGCCGGTACGGTCCCTCAAAGATAGCTGCGCAAACGTGTGTAAGTGGGCTGTCTGAACAAGCTACTCCTGACCGTGATCATCGGTTATTGTTTATGACTTTTGTCAGCTTATAAATGCTCGCTGGTGTTAACCGTCGCCTGTGAACATCGCTCAGTGGTCATCATCGCCCATTGGTGATCACAGCCGACCGGTGACGATCGCCATTTTTGAGTTTTTCGGACTTTTGTGGTGATCGTCGCCGACCCGTGATCATCGCCGGCCCGTGATCATCGCTTGTCTTTGGTGATCATCGGTGACCCGTGATCATCGCTTGTCTTTGGTGATCATCGGTGACCCGTGATCATCGCTTGTCTTTGGTGATCATCGTCGACCCGTGATCATCGCCGACCGGTGATCATCGCTTGTCTTAGGGGATCATCGCCGACCCGTGATCATCGCCGACCGGTGATCGTCGCCTGTCTTTGGTGATCATCGCCGACCCGTGATCATCGCTCGTCTTTGGTGATCATCGCCGACCCGTGATCATCGCCGACCGGTGATCATCGCTTGTATTTGGTGATCATCGCCGACCGGTGATCATCGCTTGTCTTTGGTGATCATCGCCGACCCGTGATCATCTCTCGTCTTTGTTGATCATCGCCGACCCGTGATCATCGCCGACCGGTGATCATCGCTTGTCTTTGGTGATCATCGCTTGTCTTTGGTGATCATCGCCGACCCCAAGTAAACACTTTGCCTTTTTGTTAGTAATGTAAAAACCCTCCCCGACACTTCCGTAACCCAATAACAAGTATTTCCCTCCTTAGGCCCTAACCTGAATTTTGGCACCATCTTACCACATTAATAAACGAAAAACTAAAAATCTCTCGGTCCATACGCACTTAACCGAACCTAACGTCACCTCACCTAACCCCCTAGCATGTGAAAAAACTACCCCCCCCGGAAACCTAAAGATAGGGACACGCGATTTTGGGCAACGCCCAACAAACCCTCCTCCACCCCTGATGATCAAGTCCTAGACTTATTTCAGCAGGCAACTTGTCCCAAATCTTGATGCTTTCCTCTACCCAGAATGTAATATCTATCTGGACACTTCTTGTCCTTGTTGTCTTTCTCGTCGTTACAGTAGCTTCGTAACGACGGGCGTGTCCCCTCTGCAAGCAGGGGAATAATTCTTCCATTTTCCTTACAATTCCAGTTACCTTTCACGTCCAATTTGATTAACAAATTCTCTAAATACTTCAAATATTTTGGCAGTTTTCACACAAGTTCGTTGTTCCAACGTAAGACCTTCGGTCTTAATTATTTCCACCAGGTCTTTTCTCTGACTGTTATACAATTCACATTTAAATATAACATGTTCCGCCGTTTCTTCTTTTCCACATTTACACATCCCATTAGATTTTAGTCCAAATATCATCAGTTTTTCTTTGAAATTTCCATGTCCGCTCACCACTTGCGTCTCATAATGTCCTATTTTTGTAAAACCACTCTTCAATCTTTCTCTTACATCTCCCCAATACATTTTGGTTTCCTTGACTTTTGTCTCATCGTCCCATCTCCTCTGCCACTTCTCTAGGCTCCGATTTCTCTCCATCCTCTTCTCTATTCCGGTAATCCCACCTCTCATTTTCTTGTCCCATATCCGTATTCTCTCTTCAACCATTATGTCAATTGGGAGCACTCCAACGATAACTGGTAATGCCGCAGTCGAAATGGTTCTGTAACCTTTCACAACACTGATCAAAACCCTCCTCTGTGCTCTCAGGATAGCCTCTCTGCTCTTTACTCTGCATACAATTTCCTCTCCCCAGAACTCACATCCATATAACATAATTGGTTCAGCGATGCCCTTATATAATGTAGTCATTGCTCTACTTGTAATCCCCCAATTTGCTCGAGCGACCCTGCCAAGTTTAGCAAAAATATTATTTACTTTACTGCCCTGTTCTACAATGTGCTTACCAAATTTTAAACCTTCATCGACGATTACTCCTAAGTATTTGTGATCCTCAACATATTCTATTCTGCGTCCCTTCATAAGTATTTTTGGGGCTCTACCCTTGTTAAGCTTTCCTTTTAATAGTGAAATCTTGGTTTCGTCGTACGCAAACGTATCGGTAGAGGGTGACCAGTGAAGACCTAATATAGTATAATGTGGTTGTTTACTGCTTTGAAGGAATACAGGGGTCTCTAAATGAGCATCAGGAAGATCTTGCAGCAGCTGACTGGAGTTAGATGTCCATTTGCGTAGTTCAAAGCCTCCGCGAGCCAGGAGCGAGATGAGTTGCTTACGGAGGCTCAAAGCCTTTTCTTCAGAGTCAGCTCCAGAGATGATGTCATCTACGAACGTCTGCGTGCGTAGAATATTTGCAGCTTCAGAATAGGAGTCACTTTCGTCTGCAGCGAGCTGATGTAAGGTTCTAATGGCAAGATACGGTGAACAATTCACTCCGTAAGTCACTGTCGTGAGCTTGTAGATTAAAGAGGGCTGATCTGGACTTTCACGTCATAAGATCATCTGATAGCACTGGTCATCAGGGTGCATTTTTACCTGTCTATACATTTGACGAATGTCACAAGAAAAAACAACGTTATGAATCCGAAAATTTAGTAATAAATCACAAATATTCGTTTGCATCTTTTTGCCTGTTAATAAAATATTATTAAGAGAAATACCATTAGAGGTTTCAGAACTAGCATCAAATACAGTACGTAAACGAGCTGTGCTGCTATACTCCTTTAAAACACCATGGTGAGGAAGGAAGTAATGAGTTACAGTTAGATCAGTATTATGAGCGTATATCATGTGACCAGAGGCTAAGTAGTCAGCCATAAAATCAGTATATAGGGATTTAAATTGAGGTTAAGCACTAAATTTCTTTTCTAGAAAGTGCAGTCTTTTTTCTGCATTTAAACGAGATTGACCCAGAGGAGGATGTTCAGTCTTGAATGGTAGTCGGACGCAATATCGGCCAGATTGGTCCCGAGTATAAGTGGCGAGAAAGTGATCTTCACATAATGTATCTTCTTGAGAAAGCTTAGACACAGCAGGGGGTTCTTCCTGTTGCCAAAACCTTTGAAGTGAGTCGTGAAGGTCAATGTCGTTGACAACTAGAAGTGTAGTTGATAATTGAGAGCTGGAGTTACTATGAAGTTCACTGCCAGATAGACATGGTGCGTTACCCATTACTAAAAAGCCAAAGTGTGTGCCTATTAGCCTGGGTAAACCAGGTCCGAGGTTATAAGATTCTTGAGTAAGTATGAGTGGAAATAAAGCACCACCAAGAAGAACGTCTATGCCTCCTGGCAAGTGAAATGTAGGGTCTGCCAAAACATAAGGACGAACCTTGGAAAGAACTTCAGAGTCTACTTGTGTGCTTGGTAGGTTAACACATATTTTTTCCAATATTACAAATCTTTCATTAATTGAAATAACCTTGCCCCCAAGAGTTTCAACAGCAACTGAGGTGAGACCTTTTGAGCGTAAGGGTACCTGAGACAATCCTACCACACTATGAGTGTTCTTAGTACGAGGAGCACACAATAATTGAGCAGCACGCTCGGTGAGAAAACAAGATTGACTGCCAGAGTCAACAAGAGCACGAAATACATGAGTAATACCGTTAGACGAGGTAAGCTTAACAAGTAGAGTGCCTAAGAGAACAGTATTAGAGATTTGAGACGTATTCTGCTTTTCTTGACAGGTCATAGTGATTGGAGAAGGGGTTATTTCCTGTTGAAGTTTTTGACGCGAAGTTTGAGGTGTGGTCCGTTGCAGCGTAGAGTAATTTTCAAAATGTAATAATGTATGATGATTTTTGTGGTATTTGTAGCAACTAAACTTTGACCTACAGTCGTTAAGATGGTGAGTACCTAAGCATGAGGTACAACGCCCCTTTTCCTTTACAATTTTGAGACGGGATTTGGCGTCCTGACTCTTGAAGTCCGGACACGAATATACCTTATGGTCAATTTTATTGCATATAAAGCATGGATGAGATTTAACTTTAATGGAGGAGCCTTCTCCATAATTGTAGGACATCAGTGATACTTTTTGTTTAGAGTATTTATTTTGGGAACCAGAGGGGGTGCGTGATCCTCCAGACGAGGAGGGTTTCGAGGTGAAAGGAGAATGAAGATTGGCATCTTCAACTTCATTACATTCTTTACTTAAAAACTTAATAATTTCCGCTGCATCAGGTATTGTAGTGGAGTCAACTCTCTCTTGAGTAACACTTGATGAACGGAAGTTTTCAAAACGATTCCTAAGTTCACTATCCATTTTTCGTAAAAGCATAGCAGATAACAAAGGATTTTTACTAGTGATATCGATGTCAAGACCTTTAAGAGCTTGTATATTTTCTGAGTATAAATTTACAAAATTTCTCATTTGTTTAGGCGTGTTGTTTACAGAGGGCAAATCTAAAATTTGATTGAGGTGTAAAGTAACTAACCGCCTCGGCGAGTGATATCTTTCTTTTAATAAGTCATAGGCCACTTTATAGTTAGCGTCAGAAATAGGGAGAGATTTAATTAAATTTAGCGGTTCTCCTGAGACAACGCTCAATAAATATTGAAGTTTAGAAACTGCTGGTAAGGTTGCATTTTCATGAATGCTAGCGTTAAATATATTAATGAATGACATCCATTCGAGAAATTCACCATCGAAATGATTGAGTTCAAGCTTAGGCAGTCGTATATGTAACTGAGGAGTAACTATTTCACATTTAGGCCTTGTTGATGACATCTTACTTTCTATCGAATATACGGTAGAATTAATATAATCGACTAATTCGTTGATGCTGTCAAGAGGAGCGTAGTTGGGTTGAAAATTCGGGTTAGCCTGTATTTCTAGTTCATGATAAATGTCTAAAATATCAGAAAATTCTTCACGAAGCCTATTTATAGATTTAGCGCGCACCAACAATTTTTGCAGAATTGACTTATCAGATGTTTTTTTTGTTAGATCAAAAATCTCTTGAATTTGACTAAATATATTGTCTTTCTTTGATTTAATAACTGCCAAAGATTTTGCCATGATTAAATAATAGTTTTATAGTAGAAGATGAGATATCTGCTTTAATTTTTAAATTACAAAATGTTTTAAAGAGATTAGACCTACGAGCGTATATGTTTAACGGAGAGATAAATAAGCCTAAGTAAACAACAAATCGACGTAGGCTCAATGAGATAACCTTCTATAAACAACTGAAATCACTTTTCATAAACTTTTACAATTAATTTAAACCAACATATTAATGCACGCCAAAGCCAAACAAAGATGAGAGAGGATCAGCTGTTTCATATACTGCGACATGAAACTAGTTTTCCAGTGTTTGCATGCACAGACAAAGTTTGAAAAAACTTGTAGAAATTGTAGAATGAACACATATAATGAATTGTATTTTATTTTATTTTTTATATAGGTCTTAAGGCTCAAGATCCGGCCCGGCTGGACCAAATTTGTTTGGTAACAATAGTTTATGAGGACCAATAATTATTATAATTATATAAATTAATAGTTTGTACTTACGTGCACCGTGGAATACACACTTATGACACTCGCGTATTAAATAAGCGATTTCTGGCCAGAAAACTTGTTCGTCTTTCCTGCACTGATCACATCCGGTATAAACATTAATAAAATATTTACATTCACGTATTCTAGTACCTAAGGTACGGATATTGGAAAGTATAATAGTATACTAGAAAGTAGGGGTGTCTGTCTACACTCCCGAAAGGTCTAACTTGCTCTGCTCGTTCAAACTGCAGAACCAATCTTATCACGGGTGAGCTTAGTCTGACTTTGGCGGCGGGTTTTAAATAAAGGAAATGAGTCTATATTAATTTTAAATACGTAACAAAATTATTTTGTAACACTTTGCCATAAAGTACACCGAGATTCGGTAGTGGGAGTTTATAAGGCAGTTACTTTTAAATGGTCTTATTAATTTCACCTAAAGCTGCATTATCTCCGCTTGGAACAGATGTTGAGTACATGTTAAATGAAATATGTTGGTTTAGCGGGAAGGCAAAAGTCAATGTAGTTTTGAGCTATTCGTCGTTATAGACTTATTTCCCAGTAACATGACAGAGCTCATTCAATTAGTTGCACTTGTTAGTTAATGAAACGTTAGGGTAATTGGTAAGTAATGGATGTTTAGAAATTAGGAGAACCGAAGACAAGTTACATTTAATTAATGAGACATATTCATGTTAATATTTCGCAACATATTCTGATGCTTGAAGCCAGAAAAGCTCTAAAGACGCAATTCCACTCAAAACCCTTTACCAGGTAGATGTTTAAATGCAAGTAATATTTATAGCCTCTGTCGAGACTTTCTGATTATGTTTTTCGGCTTTTTTTAAGAAGCTAATGATTCATGGTCAATGGTTTTTCTAAAACGCAGTCAATAGTCATTTTGAATAAGTAAAATGAGTTATATCCTGTCCTTAGCATTTGTTTTTTTTTTCAATTTATAAAAATTGATTTCGTGTGAGAACGTAAAACTCTCTTCAGCAGTATGTTGTCTATAATTTATCGAAACGACAAAATAAACTTCAACTTTAACTCCTAAAAACTGACAAAAATCAAAGAACCACGTACAATAGGCCTTCTTTGAAAAGATTTAAGTAAATTGCCTAAATTTCTATTTAATATCAAAGATAAGGCTCATCTCAAACGGTGAAATAAAACCGAATCTGCTACGTAAACAACAAATCCTCATACCAACATCGGCCATATTGCGAAATGTCATCCTTCAAATACCCTGAGCCAACATACTTTAGTTTTCACATAACGTCTTTCGTCTGATTAGTTTACTTTAAAGAGAACATTTCTTTCATAAAATATATCTTCGTCTTTTAATCAAACAAATATAATTATTTATGTCTTGTATTTTTTAGAGTGATTTATTTCCGAAAGTTTATTTATATAGCCACAGTTAAATAATAGCAATGACTGCACATTTATTACAAGTTGCAAATATAGGTTTTATAAATGCATAAATTATATCCGGCGAAATACCAAGTATTTGTTAGTAGCTGAATCTTTATTTTTGTAAAAAGATTTACTGCTCTTTTGTGAAAAATATTTCTGACAGGTTTGTATAGGCCTAAACAGGATTAATCATTGGATAGAACAAGAACGTATACAAACCAGCAAATAAATGGAAGGAAAGAAAAAGGATCTATATAAGTGGTTACCGACGGAGGTGCAAGAATTGACGTATTGTGGGAAACTTAGTGACAAATTGAGTGAAGTAATAAAAAGAGTGACAGGATGTTTGTCTTCTACTTCACCTACTTTTTTTATCAACTTCCGAAATGCGAAATGGGCCTTCCTGGGAAAATGCGATACACAGCTGCTATTGCATCTCGAGAAGGTTGTGCTGTGACGCCATTTTCCTGGAAATAAACATTTTTTTGTGAGTTAACGGAACCATTTAAATCAACATGAACCTCATCACTCATAATGATTACTAAAATTACTTGTTCATCAAGTAACACATGCATACGAGTAACTGCAATAAGCCTCTGTTAGTTATAACTTCAATGAACTGTTAGTTATAGTCGCGTTTTTTTAATATTTAAGTCACGAAAATCTTGTAGGGATGAAATAATTAGTCAATTTTCAAAATGGTTCTAACTGATTCACGCGATAGGCCTAAGTCATGGGCGTGTCATCTTGCCGACGGACTTGGGCTTCGAGTCAAATCTTGCTTAAGCATTTCTTTCTCTCGGATTTATTGCATCACCTGTATATAGTACTATAGTATTAAAAATAGCATTCTCTCATAGTAAAACTTATAATTATTTAGTTTTATTTGATATTTATTAGAGCCGTTCATATTCAAATGCATTATTTGGGTAGAATTTACTTCCCTGTATAATTTGTCCATTTTAAATTTAATAATATCTAAGGGATTTTGGTCTATGAAAATTAGTAACTTTTTTTATATTCAACTAACATATTACACATCAAATCAAAAACTTAGTATTTCTATATTAATTTTATGATAGTTTTTTACATTTGCTAATTCGGTTTTACCATTTTCTAATAAGAAAATAAATAACGAACAAGTACTTAAGTAATATCAGTAGGTCACTGGAGACAATTAACAATATAAATTAAAGAACATTTGATACCTATATATAATATGTTAGATGCATAATTCTTCCGCATAAGGTTCTTATATTTACAAAAGCTATATTATGTTATTTCTTTGAAAATTTTATTCGAAATCTTTGTTCACTTCTTCAGAAGAATATATGATAGTAAAACGGTGTACGATAACTCCTATAACTATTACTTTATAAAATTTACTTCCCTTTTTTTAATCAAAAACAAAATTTTGTTTTGAAATTATGAGCTTAAATATTTCACTGAATTTAAATTGTTAAAACATCTTCGCCGACTTAAAATTTTTATTATTCCATATGTACATATCAATTGCCAAGCAATCATTGTCAGGTAACATTATAAATAAATGTTTTTTTATATATATCTATAATAAAACAAAGAAGTTCACGAAATAGGTTTTAATAAATAAGAATAATCTATGTATTCATTTCTTCTAGAGATTGTTGTTTTGCAAATGAAATAAAGATATGCATGAAACAAAAGTTTTATTTATACGAAAGAGGTTGTATTTATTTTTAATAGAAATTACGATACACTTGTTCTATATTGTTAGGTAGACTTTAACTGATTGTTATTAAATAATACAACATTTATTACTTATACAACATATATTACATCACTTATTTATTACGATTTATTACGATTTATTACTTGGTGTTGTTCAGGATTTTCATCCCTATTATATTACTTAAAATCGAGTTATTTATTACGACCCCGATCCTTACCGCAGACTCTCAGCAAATATTAATGTGCTGCTTAGTTTTCTGCATATAGTTGAACATCTTGAAGATACAAAACTTACTTTACTTAGTTACGAGAGACTTACCTCTCACCTAGTTCCAAGCTTTCAGAAGTAATATAATCGCGTTTTTGTCTCCACGCCAGAAGATCTCAGGATGCTGCTCTATTATTCATCATAAGACATGAAATTCGTAACCCAAGCTGTTGTAGCTTGGGGAGACTGAGTTTTCCTGATACTCACCCTTTCCAGGTCATCTTCATATGTCTATAGCGGATGCTATCGTTATTAAGAGCAATAGTGTATTGTTTAGGTGTCTCGTAATGTTATTGTTTAACACGTAGATTATTTGACGAATTACGGTTATACAATATCATCAGGGGATTTTTATTTATTTACCAACTTGGATTTATAAGAGTAATAAAACAAACTATCTAACAGAATTCATGAAAAGGCTATAACGGCTGAGTTTTGCCAAAATAATATATGTGTTTCTACATACCGGAAGTTTTTAGCAATTTAGAAGATGGCTTTAGGATAGGAAATAGGTTTACTTGTTGAAGATATTGCAATACATTTCATGAGGGCAAAGTATTTAGGAAAACATAAAATAGTAAATAAACTGTTACAGTAAATTAGCGAAATAATCATTTATAATACTTCTTACTGCTCATAAGTGATTGATAATGTCGAATAATTTGTAGGACCTACTTCGACACTTCACCTCTTTTAGAAGTACTGGGGCTTAGTATTATTTATTTTCTATCAATATTAGAGTAAACAAATATTTACCATCAAGAATTACATGGATACTAAACCTAATTCTATTGTCTTTAATATCTACAGTTGTTGCATTTCAAATGATAAAGATTTTTAAAAGGGTGAAGTAAGTCCCCTTTTTGTGCAGAGAATCTAGATCACATAGAAACAGCTTTATTTTGGTGCAATTTTTCTACTCTCACTAACAACTTTATTCCACATTGTAATTCCTCGTGTCTCTATGATTTCCTCTCTATTCAACACTCCTTAACTCATGTCTAGTTTCAAAAAGATAATCAATAAACTAAGTAGACAAATACAATCATTGTAAAATGAGTCTCGGGTAGTGAATTTCCCTAGTGGCACATACATCTTCCGTTCCCACTAATTGTTCTGAACGCAAAACAATATAGCTACACACGTAAACTGGGTCATAGCTAAACACTTTGAAAATAAAGTGAGTTTTGTTTAGTCAGAAATGTGTAAAACCTAAGATATTTTGTTGCGGTTAGCTTTGAAAAGAATGACAAAATGTGACACTAACAATGACCATTAACATTAATTTCAAAAGTTGTCACACTAGTATAATAATAACATGTATACAATATTACAAGTATATAACATTTAAACATTATTATAAATATTACAGCTATGAATTGGAAAGTAAATTAAAAACAATATGAATAAATAGTTACATAATAGATTCTGCTGGAAACTATTACCTTGTAATAAAAGTAATTTGGTAGTATTAAATAATAGATTGAGATTAGACACACACAAGCATTCGTGCTGCTAGGTAATTTCTGCCACTAACATTGTTACATTAGTGGATGGATAACTTAACGGGTGTTTTGGTTTGTGGTTAAAAAAAAAAGGCAGAGAGCGAACATGTTCCCTCCCTAAAAAAAAATAGGAAAATGTACACACGTCCTACAGCTATAGCGGCAGAAAGAGATAAACATTTTTAGAAGTAAATATACCTATTTTAAAAAGTTTCTTTACATTAACTCTCTTAGTGACTAAACTATTATTTTGCATAGCTAAATAGAAGTACATGATACTATGTTCATATAATAAATACCCTACTGGATAAAAACAGAGTACTATTTAAAACAACATTTTTACAATGATTTTGTACAGCTTAGCTAATTATTATTATTTGGAAATTTGAATAACATATAATACGAGGAATAAACCTAAATAAATAATGTACATTTATTCAACATTATTCCTTATAATGAAATTATAACTGAATGCCATTTCTCAACAGAAGATCGGATGAGTTCATCATTGTAATTTGTTAATACGTATACTATAATAGGACTAGGGATATACAAGATTTTACAGCACCCCGGTCAAGTACATTTAGAATGAATAATAAATCGTTCCTTAGAGAGAAAAAACATTAATATATGCCTAATTCTGTGTTTTCAAGGAAAAGAATAATTTTGTTTACATTGAAGTATTTAATTTATTATTGTATGTATATCTTTGTTTTTCACTTTATGTATTTTATCTTTAAAAATAATAACAAGTGAATTCAACTGCATCATTATTGAAAGATTTTTATTACTCAAATCTCTTAAAAGTTTTAGTATGCCAATATTTTTTAAATAATTTAAGTATACAATAAATTGTTTACTTGCTTTGATTAATAAGCTAGTCTCGTATACAACCAAACTCACTTTAAGTCCATATATTTTCAGCACCTAGGCCTATTACATGTTTTGTTAAAAAAAAAAAAAATGCTATCAAGTGTAGTAGATATTAAAAAAAAAGATTTGAATGTGATTTTAGGAAAGATTTTCTGTTAAAATTTGTAAAGCAGTATATAAACTGAATTTAACTGAAAAAATTCCAAATGAGATGCAAATAATGCGATTTCAATGTAGAATGTTTACTTTTCAACTAAATAATACGTTAAAAATTGCTTTAATGTTTATTACGTTACATATTTGAAATTGAAATACTGATTCGTAATTTAAAATTAGATATTCGTGAAACACAAACACTAATTTGATTTGTAGCAGAAATTGTACAGCAATAATTTTTAAATATAAAATTAATTAATTATAAAAATATTTCTCATAAAAGGAAGAAACAGATTTTAACATTATTAATTTTAGTAAACCACGCTGGTATTCAGACTAACAGTAATACATATTTCAAATAAATACATTAAAATATATTCTCAGAGCATATTTCATTTGAACATGAATCACACTTTAATAGGAAATGAAATCCAATTTAATCGAAGAGAAAATACTTCTTTTAGTAATGTTTTTTGTGGTATTGTTATTACTTAAATGGTATTTTTATTTTGAATGTTAAAGTTGCTTTATTACTTTGGAAAGAGATATTTGTCAAACTATTCATTTTAATGGGTATTTTTCTTTTATTTAGTTATGTGTAACTAGTAATAGAACCTGTCTCTTCTTTTCCTTGTTAGTTTCGGGTATGAGATTGTCATTACGCAGTATATATTATAGTTGTGTGATACAGATTATTTCTTATATGACTTGAGTTATACAAAATTTCGATAAATTTAGTGAGTTAGAGAGTAGTTGCTCTGCATTTATGGTATTCAGCAATATAAGTAGCATTTGGTATTTGATTTTGAACAAGATATTCGTATAAGTTATAAAAAGTTATTAGTTAGACCCTGGTGAGGGTTCATGCACTACCGTAAACATGAAAGCTTGCTTTGCATTTATCATAGGAGTCATTTATTTTATCAACTGTTAAGAGTGGGGTGTAGCGCACTTCCCACTGTTACGTCACACTTGGTTTCGTTGATTCAATGAGCAATTACTAAGTAACACCAATAGTCAGTAACGGCTACTTGAGAGCAGTTTTTTAGAACAAATGTTGAAATTTTAGTGTGATATAGCAAAGACATATAGCTTTACCGTTCTGTTGTCGGGTATATTTCTTTTCATTTTTGTTCGTTCTCTATAAGCGCCTCCTTGACACAGTCACAAGAAAGGCATTGAGGTAAAATAATTTACTTAATGATTGTCAGTACATAGGACGTTTATTTCTTCATAATATTTTAGAATTTCTTTTTCATAACGAGTAGTAAATCATCTAATTTATATGTTGGTAAACATAAAGACTTGCAGACTCATATTTCAAGTTTTTTATGAAACACGGACTGAATTAATACTTTAATATTAAATATACTTACTGAAAAATTTCTGAGTATTTACTAATTAATAATTCAAATATTATATGAAATTACAAGTTTTGTAAGATAATGTATTATACTAAAATTATTGTATACATAATATTATTAATAGTTTAAGAGCTATAATCCTAAATAAAATTCCGACAAACATAAAACTGTCTATTTTATAAACTTTTTCCTGAATGTGTGTTTAAAAAAAAACAAACCGTGTGAATATATATTTCATATTAAAGTAAGAGATGTTGCCATAAGGCTGAAATGAGCATGCGCAAGTTAAGCACAGACAAACTGCATTTTGAGTTTGCAACTTATTTACTATGTTTCACGTTTAGTTGCAAAAACCTATTGATTGAAAAGGTAGATATGTTTTGATAGAATCCAGCTATCCAAGAAGTCCTACTTTACAATATTTTTAATATAGTAAAAATATTCTGTTTATTAAATTGAAGAAGGGTAATAGATTGTGTTTATTGAACCAATTTGGCCATTGGCAATTTTATTAGGCTCTTCTGAGGCTTTTTAGAAATCAACCCCAATTGCGTTCGTTAATATAAATTTCTATTCAGTAAGTTATTTTATACCATCTACTTAAAGGTATCACTCTAGCTACATTATTAATGTATTTATGTAATTTTAAAACCCAATAGCTAGAACCGTAATGAAGTGTTTATTCTGTCTGTTAGTCCTGTAACTGCTACACCTTTTAGAAAAATGTTTTTGATATTCTCAAGTAAAAAAATTTCTTTTGAAATTTACATTTTTATTTAAAATAAGTGTTAGTTTTTACCAATAACAATATCAGCACTTAAATAAGATTACGTATATCTCTGGTGCTAAGACGTGACGATTGAATAGTATTACTATTTCTTATAAATTTATTATAGATGCTCAACACATTCTGTACAAGTATATTGTTCTTCAGTAAAGCGTTACTCCAATTGAATCTGGGTTCACGTATCCGAGACTGGCACAAGTTTTGTAAAATGGATTTGCAAAGAGTTCTATCTCGTGAATACTTTACTCTGTATGTGGCTGTTGACATCTGTGAGTAATTTAGTTGTGAGTACAGTTCAAGGATTTATTAAGCTCATTATTGTCTGTCACTAATAGTTTTAATTGTTTATAAATTCTTATGTTATCGTATAATTATAGTATAGTTAAGTAGCATGTTCTCCGTCAAGTTAGGTTTAACTAGCTTCTACATAGCTTTTAAATATTGATGTATAGATTTTTCACTCCACATTCTTGTCATAGATTGCCCTTTAGAATATGTGTCTATTGCCACTGTAGAACAGCTTTATAGTTTTAATATAATATACGAGTATTTGTGTACAATTTACAAAACTACGTACAAGACCGTGGGGAAGTAGAGAGATCACCGCTTACAACTTTCGTTCATCATCTTTTCCAAATGTATTGATGGTTTAAATGATCTACCTAACTTGTATGTGGAAAGTCACCATGATATTCATACACTCTATGAATCTAGACGGGAAATGTAAGCAATAGTTGGTCATAACTGACTGGTCAATGTCTTCATTCAAACAATAAATCCTTTGTACTTAAACAGAAAATACCTAAATACAGAAGAGACTAACGAAAACAAAATAAAATAAATAACTTTTTATCATCAAGCTTTACGTATTATGTGAATTAACTCTTTTATTCAGGCACATTAAATAAATATACTCTGACAAAATTGAAATACTAATGATAGGTCTGTATGGCTCTCCTTATATTTACATTGACTATTAGCTCCTGCAGAATACTGAAACTTTGCATTAGTTTTAACATTTATTTTCCTATTCTCTAATGATTCTTATTTCGTTTCTTGAGACTCCTATACTCTTTAGGAAATAACCTATCGATTTTGAATCAATACTATTTTGATTGATTATAGAGAGTAATATATATATATATATATATATATATATATATATATATATTAACCAATTCGTACTTATTCGTACAATTCGTACAAAGAATATTTTATTTTAGTTTTTATTACAAATAATATAAATATGTAAATACATATTTGTCTCTATAACAACATTAAGTGCAAAATTAGAAATAGAATTTCCTTGCAATTTTCCATTTGTTTTTCTATGTATGGTGCTGGGCTATTTTTTTTTTTACTATTTAAAGGCTCTCTTTTTTGTCACTTGCATTGTGCCACTGTTTTTGTTCCCTTTCCTTTCACATTGTTCATTCGTGAAATGGTTTGGCAACTATAATCCAGTTTGCTAGTTAATTTTATTATTTTCATTAATTTTCCATCCTAAGACACTACTTATCGTGTAGTAAACATGGCAACAATTGAAGGTTCTACGATGAAAGAATTCATATAGATCTTAGAAAAGTTTAATAACAGCCATGGAAAGATTGTTCAGTCCTAAAAAGCACCTGACTTCGAACATAAAGAACCTGAGTTCGAATCCAATCTATACCTTCCAAATTGTTATAATTTAGTTATTAAAAAAATATTATAAAATCTGTATTACCATCAATTGCCATCCTTTGCAGGTTTGTAAAAATGTATTAGAAATTGATTGGATTATTAAAAAGTAATTATATTAATGATTGAAAATTTGTACAAGAGATATATCAGGAGAGTGTGAGCTAATAGAAGAGATGTAATAAACATACTTAAGGAAGGTATAATGCAAAAAGTATACTAAAGGATTGTTTGTGTAATATTCCTTATATCTACCTTTACTATGAGCTCTTACAGAATACTAATACTTTGCATTAGTTTTCCTTTTTTTCTAATTCTTCTCATCTCTTAGAATTCGTATTCTTTTTAGAAAGGAAAAGATTGATTTTAAATCAGTAATATATTGATTTATGTTAGAGAGCTCCTTCTATCGCCTACTAATTACGCTCATTTGAACATAAAATATGTGTAGGTTTTTATTTTGATTGATTATATTTTCTATGGGTACCTTAGTTGAGCTGGTTACGTCACAGTCCTGATCAGGCTGGTTAAAAACGACGAAAAAAAAGAAAATTGCAGATTTTTTCAAGTATTTAGTATTGAAAGAAGTGAAAAATAGATAGTGTAAGCTGGTTGGACATTTTTAGTAAATAATGTTCACCTAATACCACAATATTTTTTAATATTTAAAATAAGATATGAAAATAATATATTGCTAAAACATAATTGTATGTTTATTAAACTCGTATATTTCTTTGTGATCACTTTAAGTGAAAAGTAGAAAGTTAATTTCACAAACGGTGTTGCATCGTAAATCTACAAATATCCAATGTTAGTGTTGATATCATAATTTTACAGTTTAATGTGTCAACAGTATATCTTTTGTTAGTGTCGAGTTAGCTCTTATTTTATTGTTAAAATAATATTTTACAAATATTTTAAAATTTAATTTAAAATATAAGTTTCTCTCTCAACGATATTTAGGACCTAGTATTATTTTTATTAGGACCTAGTATTAAAATTTTGTTGTGATACAATTTTAATAAAATTATTTTATTCAATATGTTTCTGTGACAAATGCGTATGTGGAACGATCTTGGATTTTCCACATTCGACAGTTTTATTTCCGTTTAAATTATATGTACATATAATATACATATAATTCATATAAATACAAAACATACATATACATAGGTATAATGTGTGTGTTTGTGTGTCTATAACATTCAAATAATAAAAATACATGAAGGACGGAGTATTTAAGGTGAGGGGTGATTGAAAGATTAACTACAAATGTCGTTTAGTGGGGAATCTAGATTTACTCATCATTACTGCTTGACTGGTGTTTGAATGTGGTCACTGTTCTGCAACGCATAGTCCTCAATGAAAAATGTTCGATTTACGTGTTTCACTCATAATGTATTTTATTCTAATGTTCGATACTTTATTTTAACGATATCAATTAGGTGAAAAACATAAATAGGACTACGTGTTGTTCATAGTAAAAATACTATTTTAATGTGAACTTCAGTTACGATTTAAATAAATCAATAAATTAATTGCTCAGTAAAATATGGCCTAAACGTGATGGGGATAAATTTCATGCACCACATTACGACATTTCTAAACCTACTTGTTTATTATTTTATAACTGATACGAATCTAGCATAAATGTTCTAGTGTTATGTCAGAGCTAAAACTATGTTTCACCATATACGAGTATGGGCGAGCAGTAGTAGGCTACATACAGGACGAAGTAACGAAAGACATCATATTATCATAATTTTATTTGGGTATCATAACGTAGAGTAATGTTGCCAGGCCTGCATGGAGGACATAAATAAACCTCTGTTGGCAGCACCTGTAAGAAATGCAACAAATAAATCCAATACTAAATTCTCATAGAACAATAACAATATCTTGTCGTATATGAATTACCAAGTAATCCGCTCTATATATTAAATATCTTTAAAATGTTTAATATCACAACCACTTTTCAAGCTGTATGGAGAAGTACATATACGTTTAAAATTATTTTTAATATTTAGTTAGTATTTAAACCTAAGAAGTTTAATTATTCATAGACGTAATGGCAAAACCTAAAAATAGATTTCATTCATAAATGAAAACCTAATTAGCTCTCTAAATATATCCACTGAAGGTGGTACCACCTGAAGGTAAAATACCATCCAATTTATAAGTCACTTCAAAGTAAACTTCAATTTAATGTAAACAACCATGTTAGTGAGCCGTGCATACAGTACTCAGTTTTTTAATAAACATTTTAAATAATTACGTTATTGTTTATTCAGAGACAGGGATATTCAGTTTGTTCCAATTAAAAATGAACTAAAACGTTTTCATTGACGACCAATACATATAAGTTATATAAACATTTTGTGTGAACATTTCATAATTAAATGCGTGCTAGGAAAATTCCTGCTTACGCAGCTTTAGTATTATATAGGTGTGAGAACAGAGCCCCGGCAGTGTGTAAGTCGCCTCTGTATCGCACAGACGTTTTCCACTCCGATTGAGTGCATATCAATTGTATTGTTTTATTAAGTAAAATTTATGTAACAGTTTTCTAAATTAATTGTTTATTAAATTCAAAGGTTTGTTAAAAATAAAAATCATTTTTAAAAACCTTTCTTGCTTAATATAAAACGTAACTGGCGCAGTCGGTAGGACACCTCAAGGAAGTTAGTGAATATAACGTCCGTCGGTTTTAACCGTTAATTGAGGAAACCTTAAGTAGAGTGAATATCTACAACCACTTAATAGAGCGCATATCTATTAAGAACACGAGCGAATATCGTGTAGGTGAAAAGTGAAAAGTGAAAGTTGTTCAAATGAGCAAAGTATTTTGGATCAACTTGTAAGTAGATCTTAAGATATAGAATTAAGAAAAAGTAGAGTAAATACTTTTTAATTTTATATAATTGATTTTTAATTTTTATTATTTTGAAAAATAATATTAAATAATGGCAACGCCAACATTAAAAAAGGAGTATCTTGACATGATACCCGAGTATAGTGGAGAGCCCACTATGCTCCACAGATTTATCTCGATATGTGATAAGATAGTGAATAAGTTTTATGTAAGCGAAAATCCAGAGGATTTTCAAAATGAGTATCTGTTCTCCTCTATTCTTTCTAAATTAAAAGGCCAAGCACTGGAAATGGTTGTAAACTCTAACTCTTACAATTGGCACGAAACTAGAAAAGTATTATTAATTAGTTATTCAGACAAAAGGGATTGTTTCACATTAAACTTAGAGATGTCAGAATTAAAACAAGAAAGTAACGAATCACCATTTCAATTCTATGAGAAAATTCAAAAGTTACTAAATTTACAAATTTCATTTTTTATGAATAAAGAGCCTCAAAGGCAGATGGCTAAAGACATTTTAATAGAATACGTTCAGAAACTAGCTTTAAGAGTCCTCCTTAGGGGTTTGCATGAACCCATCGGGTCACTAATGCGTACCAAGAACCCTAACACTCTTAGTGAAGCACTTAATATGCTCACAAACGACTTCCAATTTAAAAATAATAAAATGTTTACTCAGCCAAGCAAACAACCAGTCTTTCAGAAAAGCCAAACTCATAACGTAAGAAGACCAATACATACTGAATTTAAATACCACCAAATACCTAAACAACTTTATCAACACCCAAATCCTTCCTATAGACCATCAACTTTTGCTAATCAGGGTCAGCCTCAAAGGGGACAACCAAACAACAACACTACTAAACCTCAGTATCCTCAGCGAAATACGGGTTATCAACCTACCCCTATGAGTATTTCCACCAGACAGACAGATAGGCCTTCTAGACAAACGAATTTGTATCAAATGACCGGACAAGGAGCCGAAAAAGACGATTACACTATGTACCAGACTAATGGACAAGAATCATTCGCTTTTGAAGAAGATCTCGGGAAAGAAGAGTACTTCGAAGAATCCCAAAATTTAACCGACAACTACGAAGAAGAGACCGCTAAAATCGATCAGGACGATTTTTTAGGACATACAAGCCTCGGAATCGATTTTCAATAATGAATCTACAAAGCGAAAATAACGAGCTACCATTTATATACGACACAAACACCAAATCTAGAATATTAATTGACACAGGCAGTACTAGATCATTTATGCGAAAATCTTTAGGCTGGAAAAATTTTAAAACAAGCATTAAAAAAGAGCCGTTTGAAGTAATCACCGCACACGGCACTTCAAAAGAAAATTTTTGTTGCACCATACCTCTGTTGTCTAAAAAAGCAATTAAATTTTATTTATTTGACTTTCATCAGAATTTTGACCTATTACTAGGGCTAGACAATATAAAGGATTTAGGAATAAGCTTAGACTTTATAAATAATAAATTAATACTTTGTGATGAGGAAATCCCTATTCAATATTTTAACACTGAAAAAGGAAGTTGTAATAAAACAGACAGCACGTCAATAAAGCAGGAACAATTTAGTTATGTTATACAAGCCCGCACTAGCCAAACAGTTAAATTAAAAATACAAAATATTCATAATGGAGAAGGTATTTTACCACACAAACAAGTGAACGGATTAGAAATCCCGCAGTGTATAGTTTCAGTGCATAAGGGTGAAGCCTATTGCCCTATTATAAACAATACGGAAGAAAATGTAAAATTAACAATAAGTAAACCATTAGAAGTAAAATCTTTAGAGGAATATAATATTTTCAGACCTGATGCAATGCAAATGAACGCTAATTTCAATTTATTAGATTATAAACAAAAAAATTCGAGAAGAAAAAATTTAGATTTATCAAAATTTAGAATGGAACATATGAACTCGGAAGAAAAATCCGCTATAACAAGTTTAATAAAAGATTATGCAGATTTATTCCATATTGAGGGAAACGATTTAACTTTTACCAACCAAATAAAACATGTTATTAGGACTACTGATGAAATTCCCGTATACTCCAGAAATTATAGATATCCAGAGATTTACAAGAACGAAATTAATAAACAAACTGAGGACATGCTGGAACAAGGAATTATTAGACCTTCAAATTCTCCATGGAACTCTCCTGTCTGGATTGTACCCAAAAAACAAGACGCTTCTGGCAAAAGAAAATTTCGATTAGTAATAGATTTTAGAGGATTAAACAAGAAAACAATTGACGATAAATTTCCCTTGCCAAACATTACCGACATATTAGATAAATTAGGACGATCTCAGTATTTTACAACTTTAGATTTAGCCTCAGGATTTCACCAAGTAGAAATGGATAAAAATAGCATAGAAAAAACAGCGTTTTCAACAGAAACGGGACACTATGAATTTTTAAGAATGCCTTTTGGACTAAAGAATAGCCCCCCTACGTTTCAAAGAATTCTGAATAACATTCTGAGAGGAATCCAAAATGAAACATGTTTAGTTTATTTAGACGATATTATAATTTACTCCACTAGCCTCCAAGAACATATACAAAGACTTAAAGAAGTATTCGACAGATTACGCAAAGCCAACTTTAAAGTACAGCTGGATAAAACAGAATTTTTAAGAAAAGAAGTAGCGTATCTAGGGCATGTTGTTACACCGGAAGGCGTAAAACCTAACCCAGCAAAGATTTTGGCAATCAAAAACTATCCAATACCCAAAACCACCAAACAAATTAAAGGATTTTTAGGACTAATAGGCTATTATCGAAAATTTATTAAAAACTTCGCCAAGATAACAAAACCGTTTACTAACTGTTTAAAGAAAAATGCAAAAATAAATATAGAAAATCCAGACTTCATTGAATGTTTTGAAACATGTAAAAATATACTGACTAATGAGCCCCTTCTGCAATACCCAGATTTTGAAAAGGAGTTTACTCTAACAACAGACGCTAGTAATTTTGCACTAGGAGCAATTTTAAGCCAGGACAATAATGGGAAGGACCTTCCTATAGCGTATGCCAGCAGAACTTTAAATGACAGCGAAACTAATTACTCCGCGATTGAAAAGGAATTACTAGCAATCGTATGGGCCACTAAACACTTTAGGCCTTATTTATTTGGAAGAAAGTTTAAAATTTATACAGACCATAAACCTTTACAATGGTTATTTTCAGTTAAAGAACCAAATTCCAAGCTTTTAAGATGGAGATTAAAATTAGAGGAATATGATTATGACATAAGATACAAAAAGGGCAAATTAAACCAAAACGCCGATGCCTTGTCTAGAATACAATTGAACATTACTAATAAAAGGTCAACAAACACCCAACACACTGTAGAACCAGACCTTGATTTATCTCCAGCTGGATTAATCCAACGTTTCTTCCCGGAATTAAATGAAGATAACGAGTCTATGGTCGTACAACTCGACGCAACAGATAATGCCAACTTAGAGTACGATCAAGAAAGTGACAGTCAAACCGTGCATTCCAACTTCGAAGGGAACACCCAAATTGAAATACCAATTTCCGACGAACCTGTAAACTTTGGGAGAAATCAAATATTTTTGTCACTAGTAAAATACGAACCAAAGAAAGTAAAAATTATAAAACTATTCGGAACTTCAAAAATTCGTTTAATGGTCGAAATATCAGAAAATAACTTTAAAGAAGACATAGTTAACTTTGTAAAATCATATTTGGTACCCAAAATAAAATATAATCTATATTTTGAAGACGATTTTTACGAGAAATTTGCATCATGCGTAGCCAAAAATTTCAAACAAACTGAACTAAATTTGGTTAAGTGCAATAACAAACTCTTAGACCTAACTTCGGAAGAAGATACCTTAGAAACGATAAGTAATTATCATGTCAGCAAAACCAATCACCGAGGGATACAAGAAACATACGAACAAATTAAGCGAAGATATTATTGGCCTAATTTAAAATCACTAATCCAAAATTTCATAAATCAGTGTGACATATGTCAAAGAACCAAATATGACAGAATGCCCTTACAATTAGAGATGAACTTGACGCCTACAGCTTCAAGGCCTTTCCAGATAATTCACATCGACACTATCTCTTTAGAAAAGAATGCGTTTATCAGCATTGTCGACAGTTTCACAAAGTATGCTCAAGCTTATCGCTTGGGAAGCTCTCAAGCTACAGAGATTGCAGACAAGCTATTAGATTACTTTGCGCAGTTCTGCGTACCAACAGTTATTATCTCAGACAATGGAACGGAGTTTAATAACAGGATTGTGAAGGAGATATTAGACCTGCATAAAATCAAAATCCATTTTATCAGTACACAAAACCCCCAATCAAACGGATTATGTGAAAGATTTCATTCCACCTTAATAGAACACATAAGGCTGTTAAATAATCAAATCGAATTTAAAAAAGACAGTATAATTAAGAAAGTAAAATATGCTATAATTGCCTATAACAATAGCATTCATTCAGTCACAAAATTAACGCCGTGCGAAGTCTTATTTGGACACATAAATTCAAACTCTTTATTAGATATAGATTTAGAAAAACAAATTGTAAATGACTACGTTTTAAACCATAAGGAAAAAACAAAAATACTTTACGAAAACATTAGGGATAGCAATCAAAGAATTAAAGAAAAAGTTTTAGAAAAAAGGAATGTAAACAAAGAACCACTTCCAGAAATACCATCTGAAGTTTATATAAAGTCAGTTCAGAAGCAAAGCAAAACTAAAAACAGATATAGCAAGGAAGAAATAGCTTCGATAGATAAAGAAAGAAAAACTGGAAAAATAAAGCCTAGACATCATAACACAAAAGACAAAATACATTTGTCGAAAATTAAAAGGCCTAAGAAGATAAAAAATGTAATTAATGACCAAAATCCTTCTTGTTCATATTCCACACAATCAAATTAAAATCCCAACCATACCTTTGTCCATTAATTCTATGCAAGAAACTTTATTAAACCTTTAAACAACATTGTTTTATTAATTGTATGTGTTACAAACTGTTGTAATTTATTAAATGATATGTAACTAATTATGGTAATAAATATTGTTAATTATTTGAAATATGTTAATCACAAAAAGAAATGTAATTGAAGAAAATTAGAAACTATACTCTTAAAGAGATAACAAAACAAAAAAGAATTCTTATAAACTGACTAGAATCCTTATCAAATCTATAACAGGCAAGTTGAATGTAAATGATGGTAAAAATTATGAAAAATTATATAAAACTTTTATTGTAATCAATGTAAATTTTGTAGAACAAAAATTAGATTCTAATAACAATTGTATATGTTATAAACATTTTGTATCTATCCTATGATAGAAAAGACTCATTATAAATTTTATTAATCGATTCCAAATACTTTTGCTCAGTTGAATTATAATGAACAGAAAATTAGACTGTAAAATGCCCATCATCAAAAACAATAACGCCTACAAACTACGAAGATACTGCGTTGGAAATCGCAGACAACCCATTTAACTGGATCTTGGAAATCAACCTTTGCCTGGTGACTTTCTCCAGTGAAGAGGACTTCAACCCATGCCGAAAATTGCCCTTTACGGAGGCCTATTCAGCAGCTTATATACTTCGCCCTCATCAGGAAGAAGAAGAAGACTTCAACCAACGCCGAAACTTCGCCAACCCCCGAAGTTTTCTTTAGGGATGGAGGAGTTATATAAACATTTTGTGTGAACATTTCATAATTAAATGCGTGCTAGGAAAATTCCTGCTTACGCAGCTTTAGTATTATATAGGTGTGAGAACAGAGCCCCGGCAGTGTGTAAGTCGCCTCTGTATCGCACAGACGTTTTCCACTCCGATTGAGTGCATATCAATTGTATTGTTTTATTAAGTAAAATTTATGTAACAGTTTTCTAAATTAATTGTTTATTAAATTCAAAGGTTTGTTAAAAATAAAAATCATTTTTAAAAACCTTTCTTGCTTAATATAAAACGTAACTTATATGTACTTGAATGTTTTGCTGGATAATCTTCACTCCACAAAACTCTATTTATTTTAACATTTCTTAGATTTCCCCGTGGTCTGTTTTAGTAAATGTTCTCATACGTTTTTGTTCATTGAAGCAGATGTATTTTCAATGTCAAGGGAATCCAGTGCGGTAGGTCAGTTAAACTTGGTAGCTGGTTGCTTTCATTGAACGATGAATATTTATTGCGAGGTCCGAATTATTTTGTAGTGTCAACGGGATTCATCTGTTTTATAAATGACTGATGATATAGATATTTGGTGCACAGTTGAACGTTAGAAATGTAGTGAGTTTTACCAGAAATGCGGGTATGGACATGAATTTCTCCTTCAACCGTTAGTATCTTTTCGAAACATTGCTTTTGTAGTAACAGTGCCTACCACCATAAACTCAGTCAGATAAATATTTTGTCCCTTGATTGGTAGACTAGTAGTAACGGTAATTAGAAATAAAAATAGGGTCATGATTCTCTCCTAACAATATGATCACGCTCTGGTATACGATGTTATGGAGCCAGAGAGTAGCATTTAAAAATTACATATCACAACACACTAAATAACATATCACGGGCATGTCCACTAATTTTGTGAATCTTGATGTGCAGACGGGGTAGGTATTACAAAAAATAAGCATAAGGGCATGACTCTTTGAGCACAGCTTTGGACATACAAAAATGTAGATTGATTGCGTTACTGACAAAATAGTATCGCAAACCCCCTCAAAATGTAAGAAACCCTACGTCTAACATTATAATTAATTTACTAGGGCTAAAGGTAAATGTAAAATATTGAAATACTCGCCAGAAGCATGGGGTAAGTTGATCTATAATGACTTAATTCATTACATTGTGTCTTGCACAAATAAATAATTACAGATAAAAGGCTAATTTTGCTAATTAGACAGATGCAAATGAAACTAACAGTAAATCACCATACATAAACATATGACTTTAAATTTTTCAAAAATAATTTGCAAAGGAAACGTTTTAGCTAAAAACTTTGTATATTGTGTTTGTAAGCTAATGTTAACATTTCTTTAGAAATGTTGAAAAAATATATTTTGTTTACCAAATTCATGAAAGCGTTGCTAGGCATTTTAAAAAGTTGACAAAATATATTTTGTTCGCACAATTATTGAAAGCGTAGCTAGGCATTTTAAAAAGTTGAAAAAATATATTTTTTTTACAAAAGTCATGAAAGCGTTGCTAATCATTTTGAAATGTTAAAAAGATATATTTTTTTTACAAAATTCATGAAAGCGTTGCTAGGCATTTTGAAATGGTGAAAAAAACTATTTTTTTACAAACTTCTTTAAAGCGTAGCTAGGCATTTTGAAATGTTGAAAAAATATACTTTTTTTTACAAAATTCGTGAAAGAGTTGCTAGACAATATGAAATATTGAAAAAATAAATTTTTTTCATATTATTCATAGCAGCGTTGCTAGGCATTTTGAATTGTGGGAAAAATAATTTGTTTGCACAAAACTCATGAAAGCGTTGCTAGGCATTTTGAAATGTTAAAAAAATATATTTTTTTTACAAAATTCATGAAAGTGTTGCTTGGCATTATGAAATGTTGAAAGAATTAATTTTTTTTCACATTATTCATAACAGCGTTGCTAGGCATTTTGAAATGTTGAAAAAATATATTTTTTTTCAAAAATTCATTAAAGCGTTGCTAGGCATTTTGAAATGTTGAAAAAATATACTTTTTTCACAAAATTCGTGAGAGAGTTGCTAGGCAATATGAAATATTGAAAAAATAAAATTTTTTCACATTATTCGTAGCAGCGTTGCTAGGCATTTTGAATTGTGGGAAAAATAATTTGTTTGCACACAAAACTCAGGAAACCGTTGCTAGGCATTTTGAAATGTTGTTAAAATATTTTTTTTCGCAAAATTCATGAAAGCGTTTCTATGCATTTTAAAATGTTGAAAAAATATATGTTTTTCACAATATTCATAAAACCGTTGCTAGGCATTTTGAAATGTGGAAAAACTATACTTTTTTTTACAAAATTCGTGAAAGAGTTGCTAGGCAATATAAAATATTGAAAAAATAATTTTTTTTCATATTATTTTTAGCAGCGTTGCTAGGCATTTTAAATTGTGGGAAAAATAATTTGTTTGCACAAAACTCATGAAAGCGTTGCTAGCCATTTTGAAATGTTGAAAAAATATTTTTTTCACAAAATTCACGAAAGCGTTGCTATGCATTTTAAAATGTTGAAAAAATATTTTTTTTTTACAAAATTCATGAAAGCGTTGCTAGGCATTTTGAAATGGTGAAAAAAAATATTTTTTTTACAAAATTCATTAAAGCGTAGCTAGGCATTTTGAAATGTTGAAAAAATATACTTTTATTTACAAAATTCGTGAAAGAGTTGCTAGGCAATGTGAAATATTGAAAAAATTAAATTTTTTTCATATTATTCATAGCAGCTTTGCTAGGCATTTTGAATTGTGGGGAAAATAAAAAGATTGCACAAAACTCATGAAAGCGTTGCTAGGCATTTTGAAATGTTGAAAAAATATAATTTTTTATAAAATTCGTGAAAGAGTTGCTAGACAATATGAAATATTGAAAAAATAAATTTTTTTCATATTATTCATAGCAGCGTTGCTAGGCATTTTGAATTGTGGGAAAAAATAATTTGTTTGCACAAAACTCATGAAAGCGTTGCTAGGCATTTTGAAATGTTGAAAAAATATATATTTTTTTAAAAATTCATAAAAGAGTTGCTAGGCATTTTGAAATGTTAAAAAAATATATTTTTTTTTACAAAATTCATGAAAGTGTTGCTTGGCATTAAGAAATGTTGAAAGAATTAATTTTTTTTTACATTATTCATAACAGCGTTGCTAGGCATTTTGAAATGTTGAAAAAATATATTTTTTTAAAAAAAATTCATGAAAGAGTTGCTAGGCATTTTGAAATGTTAAAAAAATATATTTTTTTTTACAAAATTCATGAAAGTGTTGCTTGACATTATGAAATGTTGAAAGAAATAATTTTTTTCACATTATTCATAACAGCGTCGCTAGGCATTTTGAAATGTTGAAAAAATATATTTTTTTTACAAATTTCATGAAAGCGTTGCTAGGCATATTGAAACGTTGAAAAAATATACTTTTTTTTACAAAATTCGTGAAAGAGTTGCTAGGCAACATGAAATAATGAAAAAATAAACTTTTTTCATATTATTCATAGCAGCGTTGCTAGGCATTTTGAAATGTTGAAAAAATATTTTTTTTCACAAAATTCACGAAAGCGTTGCTATGCATTTTAAAATGTTGAAAAAATATACTTTTTTTTTACAAAATTCGTGAAAGAGTTGCTAGGCAATGTGAATTATTGAAAAAATAAAATTTTTTTTATATTATTCATAGCAGCTTTGCTAGGCATTTTGAATTGTGGGGAAAATAAAAAGATTGCACAAAACTCATGAAAGCTTTGCTAGGCATTTTGAAATGTTGAAAAAATATAATTTTTTACAAAATTCGTGAAAGAGTTGCTAGACAATATGAAATATTGAAAAAATAAATTTTTTCATATTATTCTTAGCAGCGTTGCTAGGCATTTTGAATTGTGGGAAAAATAATTTGTTTGCACAAAACTCATGAAAGCGTTGCTAGGCATTTTGAAATGTTAAAAAAAAATATTTTTTCACATTATTCATAACAGCATTGCTAGGCATTTTGAAATGTTGAAAAAATATATTTTATTCGCACAATTATTGAAAGCGTAGCTAGGCATTTTAAAATGTTAAAAAAATATATTTTTTTTACAAAAATTCATTAAAGCGTTGCTAGGCATTTTGAAATGTTGAAAAAATATACTTTTTTCACAAAATTCGTGAGAGAGTTGCTAGGCAATATGAAATATTGAAAAGATAAAATTTTTCCACATTATTCGTAGCAGCGTAGCTAGGCATTTTGAATTGTGGGATAAATAATTTGTTTGCACAAAACTCATGAAAGCGTTGCTAGGCATTATGAAATATTGAAAAAATATATTTTTTTTACAAAATTCGTGAAGGCGGTGCTAAGCATTTTGAAATGTTGAAAAGATATATTTATTTTACAAAATTCATGAAAGTGTTGCTTGGCATTACGAAATGTTGAAAAAATATATTTTTTTCACATTATTCATAACAGGGTTGCTAGCCATTTTGAAATGTTGAAAAAATATATTTTTTTTACAAAATTCGTGAAAGTGTTGCTTGGCATTATGAAATGTTGAAAGAATTAATTTTTTTCACATTATTCATAACAGCGTTGCTAGGCATTTTGGAATGTTGAAAAAATATATTTTTTTTTACAAAATTCATGAAAGTGTTGCTTGGCATTTGAAATGTTGAAAGAATTAATTTTTTTCACAATATTCATAACAGCGTTGCTAGGCCTTTTGAAATGTTGAAAAAATATATTTTTTTTACAAAAATTCATTAAAGCGATGCTAGGCATTTTGAAATGTTGAAAAAATATACTTTTTTCACAAAATTCGTGAGAGAGTTGCTAGGCAATATGAAATATTGAAAAAATAAAATTTTTCCACATTATTCGTAGCAGCGTAGCTAGGCATTTTGAATTGTGGGATAAATAAGTTGTTTGCACAAAACTCATGAAAGCGTTGCTAGGCATTATGAAATATTGAAAAAATATATTATTTTTACAAAATTCGTGAAGGCGGTGTTAGGCATTTTGAAATGTTGAAAAGATATATTTATTTTACAAAATTCATGAAAGTGTGCTTGGCATTACGAAATGTTGAAAAAATATATTTTTTTTATAAAAATTCGTGAGAGAGTTGCTAGGCAATATGAAATATTGAAAAAATAAAATGTTTTCACATTATTCGTAGCAGCGTAGCTAGGCATTTTGAATTGTGGGAAAAATAATTTGTTTGCACAAAACTCATGAAAGCGTTGCTAGGCATTATGAAATATTGAAAAATATATTTTTTTTTACAAAATTCGTGAAGGCGGTGCTAGGCATTTTGAAATGTTGAAAAAATATATTTTTTTTACAAAATTCGTGAAAGTGTTGCTTGGCATTATGAAATGTTGAAAGAATTAATTTTTTTCACATTATTCATAATAGCGTTGCTAGGCATTTTGGAATGTTGAAAAAATATATTTTTTTTACAAAAATTAATTAAAGCGATGCTAGGCATTTTGAAATGTTGAAAAAATATACTTTTTTCACAAAATTCGTGAGAGAGTTGCTAGGCAATATGAAATATTGAAAAAATAAAATTTTTCCACATTATTCGTAGCAGCGTAGCTAGGCATTTTGAATTGTGGGATAAATAAGTTGTTTGCACAAAACTCATGAAAGCATTGCTAGGCATTATGAAATATTGAAAAAATATATTTTTTTTACAAAATTCGTGAAGGCGGTGCTAGGCATTTTGAAATGTTGAAAAGATATATTTATTTTACAAAATTCATGAAAGTGTGCTTGGCATTACGAAATGTTGAAAAAATATATTTTTTTTATAAAAATTCGTGAGAGAGTTGCTAGGCAATATGAAATATTGAAAAAGTAAAATGTTTTCACATTATTCGTAGCAGCGTAGCTAGGCATTTTGAATTGTGGGAAAATAATTTGTTTGCACAAAACTCATGAAAGCGTTGCTAGGCATTATGAAATATTGAAAAAATATATTTTTTTTACAAAATTCGTGAAGGCGGCGCTATGCATTTTGAAATGTTGAAAAAATATATTTTTTTTACAAAATTCGTGAAAGTGTTGCTTGGCATTTGAAATGTTGAAAGAATTAATTTTGTTCACAATATTCATAACAGCGTTGCTAGGCCTTTTGAAATGTTGAAAAAATATATTTTTTTTACAAAAATTCATTAAAGCGATGCAAGGCATTTTGAAATGTTGAAAAAATATACTTTTTTCACAAAATTCGTGAGAGAGTTGCTAGGCAATATGAAATATTGAAAAAATAAAATTTTTCCACATTATTCGTAGCAGCGTAGCTAGGCATTTTGAATTGTGGGATAAATAAGTTGTTTGCACAAAACTCATGAAAGCAATGCTAGGCATTATGAAATATTGAAAAAATATATTTTTTTTACAAAATTCGTGAAGGCGGTGCTAGGCATTTTGAAATGTTGAAAAGATATATTTATTTTACAAAATTCATGAAAGTGTGCTTGGCATTACGAAATGTTGAAAAAATATATTTTTTTCACATTATTCATAACAGGGTTGCTAGGCATTTTGAAATGTTGAAAAAATATATTTTTCACATTATTCATAACAGCGTTGCTAGGCATTTTGAAATGTTGAAAAAATATATTTTTTTTACAAAATTGATTAAAGCGTTGCTAGGCATTTTGAAATGTTGAAAAAAATATTAATTTTACAAAAATCATTAAAGTGTTGCTAGGCATTTTGAAATGTAGAAAAAATAAACTTTTTTTTACAAAATTCGTGAAAGAGTTGCTAGGCAATATGAAATATTGAAAAAATAAATTTTTTTCATATTATTCATAGCAGCGTTGCTAGGCTTTTTGAATTGTGGGAAAAATAATTTGTTTGCACATAACTCATGAAAGCGTTGCTAGGCATTTTGAAATGTTGAAAAAATATATTTTTTTCACATTATTCATAACAGCATTGCTAGGCATTTTGAAATGTTAAAAAAATATATTTTTTTTTACAAAATTCATGAAAGTGTTGCTTGGCATTATGAAATGTTGAAAGAAATATTTTTTTTCACATTATTCATAACAGCGTTGCTAGGCATTTTGAAATGTTGAAAAAATATATTTTTTTTTACAAAAATTCATTAAAGCGTTGCTAGGCATTTTGAAATGTTGAAAAAATATACTTTTTTTTACAAAATTCGTGAAAGAGTTGCTAGGCAATATAAAATATTGAAAAAATAAATTTTGTTCATATTATTGTTGGGCAATTTGAATTGTGGGAAAAATAATTTGTTTGCACAAAACTCATGAAAGCGTTGCTAGGCATTTTTAAATGTAGAAAAAATATATTTTTTTACACAATTATTGAAAGCATTGCTATAGATTTTAAAATGGTGAAAAAATATATTTTTTTTACAAATTTCATGAAAGCGTTGCTAGGCATTTTGAAACGTTGAAAAAATATACTTTTTTTTACAAAATTCGTGAAAGAGTTGCTAGGCAATATGAAATAATGAAAAAATAAACTTTTTTCATATTATTCATAGCAGCGTTGCTAGGCATTTTGAATTGTGGCAAAAATAATTTGTTTGCAAAAAACTCATGAAAGCGTTGCTAGGCATTTTGAAATGTTGAAACAATATATTTTTTTCACATTATTCATAACAGCATTGCTAGGCATTTTGAAATGTTGAAAAAATATTTTTTTCACAAAATTCACGAAAGCGTTGCTATGCATTTTAAATCGTTGAAAAAATATTTTTTTTTTACTATATTCATGAAAGCGTTGCTAGGCATTTTGAAATGGTGAAAAAAAATATTTTTTTTACAAAATTCATTAAAGCGTAGCTAGGCATTTTGAAATGTTGAAAAAATATAATTTTTTACAAAATTCGTGAAAGAGTTGCTAGACAATATGAAATATTGAAAAAATAAATTTTTTCATATTATTCATAACAGCGTTGCTAGGCATTTTGAATTGTGGGATAAATAATTTGTTTGCACAAAACTCATGAAAGCGTTGCTATGCATTATGAAATATTGAAAAAATATATTTTTTTTACAAAATTCGTGAAGGCGGTGCTAGGCATTTTGAAATGTTGAAAAAATATATTTTTTTTACAAAATTTGTGAAAGCGTTGCTAGGCATTTTGAAATCTGGAAAAAATATATTTTGTTTACCAAATTCATGAAAACGTTGCTAGGCATTTAAAAAGTTGAAAAAATATATTTTGTTCGCACACTTATTAAAATCGTAGCTAGGCATTTTAAAATGTTAAAAAAATATATTTTTTTTTACAAAATTCATGAAAGTGTTGCTTGGCATTACGAAATGTTTAAAAAATATATTTTTTCACATTATTCATAACAGGGTTGCTAGGCATTTTGAAATGTTGAAAAAATTTTTTTTTTACAAAATTGATTAAAGCGTTGCTAGGCATTTTGAAATGTTGAAAAAAATATTTTTTTTCACAAAATTCATGAAAGCGTTTCTATACATTTTAAAATGTTGAAAAAATATATTTTTTTTACAAAATTCATGAAAGCGTTTGTTAGGCATTTTGAAATGTTGAAAAAATATACTTTTTTCAAAAAATTCGTGAGAGAGTTGCTAGGCAATATGAAATAAAGAAAAAATATATTTTTTTCATATTATTCATAGCAGCGTTGCTAGGCATTTTGAATTGTGGGAAAAATATATTTTTTTTACAAAAATTCATTAAAGCGATGCTAGGCATTTTGAAATGTTGAAAAAATATACTTTTTTCACAAAATTCGTGAGAGAGTTGCTAGGCAATATGAAATATTGAAAAAATAAAATTTTTCCACATTATTCGTAGCAGCGTAGCTAGGCATTTTGAATTGTGGGATAAATAAGTTGTTTGCACAAAACTCATGAAAGCGTTGCTAGGCATTATGAAATATTGAAAAAATATATTTTTTTTACAAAATTCGTGAAGGCGGTGCTAGGCATTTTAAAATGTTGAAAAAATATATTTTTTTTACAAAATTCATGAAAGCGTTTGTTAGGCATTTTGAAATGTTGAAAAAATATACTTTTTTCAAAAAATTCGTGAGAGAGTTGCTAGGCAATATGAAATATTGAAAAAATAAAATTTTTTCACATTATTCGTAGCAGCGTAGCTAGGCATTTTGAATTGTGGGAAAAATAATTTGTTTGCACAAAACCCATGAAAGCGTTGCTAGGCATTATGAAATATTGAAAAAATATATTTTTTTTACAAAATTCGTGAAGGCGGTGCTAGGCATTTTGAAATGTTGAAAAAATATATTTTTTTTACAAAATTCGTGAAAGTGTTGCTTGGCATTTGAAATGTTGAAAGAATTAATTTTGTTCACAATATTCATAACAGCGTTGCTAGGCCTTTTGAAATGTTGAAAAAATATATTTTTTTTACAAAAATTCATTAAAACGATGCTAGGCATTTTGAAATGTTGAAAAAATATACTTTTTTCACAAAATTCGTGAGAGAGTTGCTAGGCAATATGAAATATTGAAAAAATAAAATTTTTCCACATTATTCGTAGCAGCGTAGCTAGGCATTTTGAATTGTGGGATAAATAAGTTGTTTGCACAAAACCCATGAAAGCGTTGCTAGGCATTATGAAATATTGAAAAAATATATTTTTTTTACAAAATTCGTGAAGGCGGTGCTGGGCATTTTGAAATGTTGAAAAGATATATTTATTTTACAAAATTCATGAAAGTGTGCTTGGCATTACGAAATGTTGAAAAAATATATTTTTTTCACACTATTCATAACAGGGTTGCTAGGCATTTTGAAATGTTGAAAAAATATATTTTTCACATTATTCATAACAGCGTTGCTAGGCATTTTGAAATGTTGAAAAAATATATTTTTTTTACAAAATTGATTAAAGCGTTGCTAGGCATTTTGAAATGTTGAAAAAAATATTTATTTTACAAAAATCATTAAAGCGTTGCTAGGCATTTTGAAATGTAGAAAAAATAAACTTTTTTTTACAAAATTCGTGAAAGAGTTGCTAGGCAATATGAAATATTGAAAAAATAAATTTTTTTCATATTATTCATAGCAGCGTTGCTAGGCTTTTTGAATTGTGGGAAAAATAATTTGTTTGCACATAACTCATGAAAGCGTTGCTAGGCATTTTGAAATGTTGAAAAAATATATTTTTTTCACATTATTCATAACAGCATTGCTAGGCATTTTGAAATGTTTAAAAAATATATTTTTTTTTACAAAATTCATGAAAGTGTTGCTTGGCATTATGAAATGTTGAAAGAATTATTTTTTTCCACATTATTCATAACAGCGTTGCTAGGCATTTTGAAATGTTGAAAAAATATATTTTTTTTTTCAAAAATTCATTAAAGCGTTGCTAGGCATTTTGAAATGTTGAAAAAATATACTTTTTTTTACAAAATTCGTGAAAGAGTTGCTAGGCAATATAAAATATTGAAAAAATAAATTTTGTTCATATTATTGCTAGGCATTTTGAATTGTGGGAAAAATAATTTGTTTGCACAAAACTCATGAAAGCGTTGCTAGGCATTTTTAAATGTAGAAAAAATATATTTTTTTACACAATTATTGAAAGCATTGCTATAGATTTTAAAATGGTGAAAAAATATATTTTTTTTACAAATTTCATGAAAGCGTTGCTAGGCATTTTGAAACGTTGAAAAAATATACTTTTTTTTACAAAATTCGTGAAAGAGTTGCTAGGCAATATGAAATAATGAAAAAATAAACTTTTTTCATATTATTCATAGCAGCGTTGCTAGGCATTTTGAATTGTGGCAAAAATAATTTGTTTGCAAAAAAACTCATGAAAGCGTTGCTAGGCATTTTGAAATGTTGAAACAATATATTTTTTTCACATTATTCATAACAGCATTGCTAGGCATTTTGAAATGTTGAAAAAATATTTTTTTCACAAAATTCACGAAAGCGTTGCTATGCATTTTAAAATGTAGAAAAAATATTTTTTTTTTACTATATTCATGAAAGCGTTGCTAGGCATTTTGAAATGGTGAAAAAAAATATTTTTTTTACAAAATTCATTAAAGCGTAGCTAGGCATTTTGAAATGTTGAAAAAATATACTTTTTTTTACAAAATTCGTGAAAGAGTTGCTAGGCAATGTGAAATATTGAAAAAATAAAATTTTTTTCATATTATTCATAGCAGCTTTGCTAGGCATTTTTAATTGTGGGGAAAATAAAAAGATTGCACAAAACACATGAAAGCTTTGCTAGGCATTTTGAAATGTTGAAAAAATATAATTTTTTACAAAATTCGTGAAAGAGTTGCTAGACAATATGAAATATTGAAAAAATAAATTTTTTCATATTATTCATAGCAGCGTTGCTAGGCATTTTGAATTGTGGGATAAATAATTTGTTTGCACAAAACTCATGAAAGCGTTGCTATGCATTATGAAATATTGAAAAAATATATTTTTTTTACAAAATTCGTGAAGGCGGTGCTAGGCATTTTGAAATGTTGAAAAAATATATTTTTTTTACAAAATTCGTGAAAGCGTTGCTAGGCATTTTGAAATCTGGAAAAAATATATTTTGTTTACCAAATTCATGAAAACGTTGCTAGGCATTTAAAAAGTTGAAAAAATATATTTTGTTCGCACACTTATTAAAATCGTAGCTAGGCATTTTAAAATGTTAAAAAAATATATTTTTTTTTACAAAATTCATGAAAGTGTTGCTTGGCATTACGAAATGTTTAAAAAATATATTTTTTTCACATTATTCATAACAGGGTTGCTAGGAATTTTGAAATGTTGAAAAAATATATTTTTCACATTATTCATAACAGCGTTGCTAGGCATTTTGAAATGTTGAAAAAATATATTTTTTTACAAAATTGATTAAAGCGTTGCTAGGCATTTTGAAATGTTGAAAAAAATATTTTTTTTCACAAAATTCATGAAAGCGTTTCTATACATTTTAAAATGTTGAAAAAATATATTTTTTTTACAAAATTCATGAAAGCGTTTGTTAGGCATTTTGAAATGTTGAAAAAAAATATTTTTTTTACAAAATTCATTAAAGCGTTGCTAGGCATTTTGAAATGTTGAAAAAATATACTTTTGTTTACAAAATTCGTGAAAGAGTTGCTAGGCAATATGAAATAAAGAAAAAATATATTTTTTTCATATTATTTATAGCAGCGTTGCTAGGCATTTTGAATTGTGGGAAAAATAATTTGTTTGCACAAAACTCATGAAAGCGTTGCTAGGTATTTTGAAATTTTGAAAAAATATATTTTTTTTACAAAATTCATGAAAGCGTTTGTTAGGCAATTTGAAATGTTGAAAAAATATACTTTTTTCAAAAAATTCGTGAGAGAGTTGCTAGGCAATATGAAATAATGAAAAAATAAACTTTTTTCATATTATTCATAGCAGCGGTGCTAGGCAGTTTGAATTGTGGGAAAAATAATTTGTTTGCACAAAACTCATGAAAGCGTTGCTAGGCATTTTGAAATGTTGAAACAATATATTTTTTTCACATTATTCATAACAGCATTGCTAGGCATTTTGAAATGTTGAAAAAATATTTTTTTCACAAAATTCACGAAAGCGTTGCTATGCATTTTAAAATGTTGAAAAAATATTTTTTTTTTTACTATATTCATGAAAGCGTTGCTAGGCATTTTGAAATGGTGAAAAAAAATATTTTTTTTACAAAATTCATTAAAGCGTAGCTAGGCATTTTGAAATGTTGAAAAAATATAATTTTTTACAAAATTCGTGAAAGAGTTGCTAGACAATATGAAATATTGAAAAAATAAATTTTTTCATATTATTCATAGCAGCGTTGCTAGGCATTTTGAATTGTGGGAAAAATAATTTGTTTGCACAAAACTCATGAAAGCGTTGCTAGGCATTTTGAAATGTTGAAAAAATATATTTTTTTTACAAAATTCATGAAAGAGTTGCTAGGCATTTTGAAATGTTAAAAAAATTTATTTTTTTTTACAAAATTCATGAAAGTGTTGCTTGGCATTATGAAATGTTGAAAGAATTAATTTTTTTCACATTATTCATAACAGCGTTGCTAGGCATGTTTAAATGTTGAAAAAATATATTTTTTTTATAAAAATTCGTGAGAGAGTTGCTAGGCAATATGAAATATTGAAAAAATAAAATTTTTTCACATTATTCGTAGCAGCGTAGCTAGGCATTTTGAATTGTGGGAAAAATAATTTGTTTGCACAAAACTCATGAAAGAGTTGCTAGGCATTATGAAATATTGAAAAAATATATTTTTTTTACAAAATTCGTGAAGGCGGTGCTAGGCATTTTGAAATGTTGAAAAAATATATTTTTTTTATAAAATTCGTGAAAGTGTTGCTTGGCATTATGAAATGTTGAAAGAATTAATTTTTTTCACATTATTCATAACAGCGTTGCTAGGCATTTTGAAATGTTAAAAAAATATATTTTTTTTACAAAAATTCGTGAGAGAGTTGCTAGGCAATATGAAATATTGAAAAAATAAAATTTTTTCACATTATTCGTAGCAGCGTAGCTAGGCATTTTGAATTGTGGGAAAAATAATTTGTTTGCACAAAACTCATGAAAGCGTTGCTAGGCATTATGAAATATTGAAAAAATATATTTTTTTTACAAAATTCGTGAAGGCGGTGCTTGGCATTATGAAATGTTGAAAGAATTAATTTTTTTCACATTATTCATAACAGCGTTGCTAGGCATTTTGAAATGTTAAAAAAATATATTTTTTTTACAAAAATTCATTAAAGCGTTGCTAGGCATTTTGAAATGTTGAAAAAATATACTTTTTTCACAAAATTCGTGAGAGAGTTGCTAGGCAATATGAAATATTGAAAAAATAAAATTTTTCCACATTATTCGTAGCAGCGTAGCTAGGCATTTTGAATTGTGGGATAAATAATTTGTTTGCACAAAACTCATGAAAGCGTTGCTAGGCATTATGAAATATTGAAAAAATATATTTTTTTTACAAAATTCGTGAAGGCGGTGCTAGGCATTTTGAAATGTTGAAAAGATATATTTATTTTACAAAATTCATGAAAGTTTTGCTTGGCATTTTGAAATGTTGAAAAAATATATTTTTTCACATTATTCATAACAGGGTTGCTAGGCATTTTGAAATGTTGAAAAAATATATTTTTCACATTATTCATAACAGCGTTGCTAGGCATTTTGAAATGTTGAAAAAATATATTTTTTTTACAAAATTGATTAAAGCGTTGCTAGGCATTTTGAAATGTTGAAAAAAATATTTATTTTACAAAAATCATTAAAGCGTTGCTAGGCATTTTGAAATGTAGAAAAAATAAACTTTTTTTTACAAAATTCGTGAAAGTGTTGCTTGGCGTTATGAAATGTTGAAAGAATTATTTTTTTTCACATTATTCATAACAGCGTTGCTAGGCATTTTGAAATGTTGAACAAATATATTTTTTTTTACAAAAATTCATTAAAGCGTTGCTAGGCATTTTGAAATGTTGAAAAATATACTTTTTTTTACAAAATTCGTGAAAGAGTTGCTAGGCAATATGAAATATTGAAAAAATAAATTTTTTTCATATTATTCATAGCAGCGTTGCTAGGCTTTTTGAATTGTGGGAAAAATAATTTGTTTGCACAAAACTCATGAAAGCGTTGCTAGGCATTTTGAAATGTTGAAAAAATATATTTTTTTCACATTAGTCATAACAGCATTGCTAGGCATTTTGAAATGTTAAAAAAATATATTTTTTTTTACAAAATTCATGAAAGTGTTGCTTGGCGTTATGAAATGTTGAAAGAATTATTTTTTTTCACATTATTCATAACAGCGTTGCTAGGCATTTTGAAATGTTGAACAGATATATTTTTTTTTACAAAAATTCATTAAAGCGTTGCTAGGCATTTTGAAATGTTGAAAAATATACTTTTTTTTACAAAATTCGTGATAGAGTTGCTAGGCAATATAAAATATTGAAAAAATAAATTTTTTTCATATTATTGCTAGGCATTTTGAATTGTGGGAAAAATAATTTGTTTGCACAAAACTCATGAAAGCGTTGCTAGGCATTTTGAAATGTAGAAAAAATATATTTTTTTACACAATTATTGAAAGCATTGCTATAGATTTTAAAATGGTGAAAAAATATATTTTTTTTACAAATTTCATGAAAGCGTTGCTAGGCATTTTGAAACGTTGAAAAAATATACTTTTTTTTACAAAATTCGTGAAAGAGTTGCTAGGCAATGTGAAATATTGAAAAAATAAATTTTTTCATATTATTCATAGCAGCTTTGCTAGGCATTTTTAATTGTGGGGAAAATAAAAAGATTGCACAAAACACATGAAAGCTTTGCTAGGCATTTTGAAATGTTGAAAAAATATAATTTTTTACAAAATTCGTGAAAGAGTTGCTAGACAATATGAAATATTGAAAAAATAAATTTTTTCATATTATTCATAGCAGCGTTGCTAGGCATTTTGAATTGTGGGGAAAATAAAAAGATTGCACAAAACTCATGAAAGCTTTGCTAGGCATTTTGAAATGTTGAAAAAATATAATGTTTTACAAAATTCGTGAAAGAGTTGCTAGGCAATATGAAATATTGAAAAAATAAAATTTTTTCACATTATTCGTAGCAGCGTAGCTAGGCATTTTGAATTGTGGGAAAAATAATTTATTTGCACAAAACTCATGAAAGCGTTGCTAGGCATTATGAAATATTGAAAAAATATATTTTTTTTACAAAATTCGTGAAGGCGGTGCTAGGCATTTTGAAATGTTGAAAAAATATATTTTTTTTACAAAATTTGTGAAAGCGTTGCTAGGCATTTTGAAATGTGGAAAAAATATATTTTGTTTACCAAATTCATGAAGGCGTCGCTAGGCATTTTAAAAAGTTGAAAAAATATATTTTGTTCGCACACTTATTGAAAGCGTAGCTAGGCATTTTAAAATGTTAAAAAATATATTTTTTTTACAAAACTCATGAAAGAGTTGCTAATCATTTTGAAATGTTAAAAAGATATATTTTTTTTACAAAATTCATGAAGGTGTTGCTTGGCATTACGAAATGTTGAAAAAATATATTTTTTTCACATTATTCATAACAAGGTTGCTGTTCATTTTGAAATGTTGAAAAAATATATTTTACAGATTATTTATAACAGCGTTGCTAGGCATTTTGAAATGTTGAAAAAATATATTTTTTTTACAAAATTGATTAAAGCGTTGCTAGGCATTTTGAAATGTTGAAAAAAATATTTTTTTTACAAAATTCATTAAAGCGTTGCTAGGCATTTTGAAATGTAGAAAAAATAAACTTTTTTTTACAAAATTCGTGAAAGAGTTGCTAGGCAATATGAAATATTGAAAAAATAAATTTTTTTCATATTATTCATAGCAGCGTTGCTAGGCATTTTGAATTGTGGGAAAAATAATTTGTTTGCACAAAACTCATGAAAGCGTTGCTAGGCATTATGAAATATTGAAAAAATATATTTTTTTTACAAAATTCGTGAAGGCGGTGCTAGGCATTTTGAAATGTTGAAAAAATATATTTTTTTTACAAGTTTCATTTAAGCGTTGCTAGGATTTTGAAATGTTGAAAAAATAAAATTTTTTCACATTATTCGTAGCAGCGTAGCTAGGCATTTTGAATTGTGGGATAAATAATTTGTTTGCACAAAACTCATGAGAGCGTTGCTATGCATTATGAAATATTGAAAAAATATATTTTTTTTACAAAATTCGTGAAGGCGGTGCTAGGCATTTTGAAATGTTGAAAAAATACATTTTTTTTACAAAATTCATGAAAGCGTTGCTAGGCATTTTGAAATCTGGAAAAAATATATTTTGTTGACCAAATTCATGAAAGCGTTGCTAGGCATTTAAAAAGTTGAAAAAATATATTTTGTTCGCACACTTATTAAAAGCGTAGCTAGGCATTTTAAAATGTTAAAAAAATATATTTTTTTTTACAAAACTCATGAAAGAGTTGCTAATCATTTTGAAATGTTAAAAAGATATATTTTTTTTACAAAATTCATGAAAGTGTTGCTTGGCATTACGAAATGTTGAAAAAATATATTTTTATCGCATTATTCATAACAGCATTGCTAGGCATTTTGAAATGTTGAAAAAATATTTTTTTTACAAAATTCGTGAAGGCGGTGCTAGGCATTTTGAAATGTTGAAAAAATATATTTTTTTTACAAAATTCGTGAAAGCGTTGCTAGGCATTTTGAAATCTGGAAAAAATATATTTTGTTTACCAAATTCATGAAAGCGTTGCTAGGCATTTAAAAAGTTGAAAAAATATATTTTGTTCGCACACTTATTAAAAGCGTAGCTAGGCATTTTAAAATGTTAAAAAAATATATTTTTTTTTACAAAATTCATGAAAGTGTTGCTTGGCATTACGAAATGTTTAAAAAATATATTTTTTTCACATTATTCATAACAGGGTTGCTAGGTATTTTGAAATGTTGAAAAAATATATTTTTCACATTATTCATAACAGCGTTGCTAGGCATTTTGAAATGTTGAAAAAAATATTTTTTTTCACAAAATTCATGAAAGCGTTTCTATACATTTTAAAATGTTGAAAAAATATATTTTTTTTACAAAATTCATGAAAGCGTTTGTTAGGCATTTTGAAATGTTGAAAAAAAATATTTTTTTTACAAAATTCATTAAAGCGTTGCTAGGCATTTTGAAATGTTGAAAAAATATACTTTTGTTTACAAAATTCGTGAAAGAGTTGCTAGGCAATATGAAATAAAGGAAAAATATATTTTGTTCATATTATTCATAGCAGCGTTGCTAGGCATTTTGAATTGTGGGAAAAATAATTTGTTTGCACAAAACTCATGAAAGCGTTGCTAGGTATTTTGAAATTTTGAAAAAATATATTTTTTTTACAAAAATTCATTAAAGCGTTGCTAGGCATTTTGAAATGTTGAAAAAATATTTTCTTTCACAAAATTCATGAAAGCGTTTCTATACATTTTAAAATGTTGAAAAAATATATTTTTTTTACAAAATTCATGAAAGCGTTTGTTAGGCATTTTGAAATGTTGAAAAAATATACTTTTTTAAAAAAATTCTTGAGAGAGTTGCTAGGCAATATGAAATAAAGAAAAAATATATTTTTTTCATATTATTCATAGCAGCGTTGCTAGGCATTTTGAATTGTGGGAAAAATAATTTTTTTGCACAAAACTCATGAAAGCGTTGCTAGGCATTTTGAAATGTAGAAAAAATATATTTTTTTACACAATTATTGAAAGCATTGCTATAGATTTTAAAATGGTGAAAAAATATATTTTTTTTACAAATTTCATGAAAGCGTTGCTAGGCATTTTGAAACGTTGAAAAAATATACTTTTTTTTACAAAATTCGAGAAAGAGTTGCTAGACAATATGAAATATTGAAAAAATAAATTTTTTCATATTATTCATAGCAGCGTTGCTAGGCATTTTGAATTGTGGGAAAAATAATTTGTTTGCACAAAACTCATGAAAGCGTTGCTAGGCATTTTGAAATGTTGAAAAAATATATTTTTTCACATTAATCATAACAGCATTGCTAGGCATTTTCAAATGTTGAAAAAATATATTTTTTTTACAAAAATTCGTGAGAGAGTTGCTAGGCAATATGAAATATTGAAAAAATAAAATTTTTTCACATTATTCGTAGCAGCGTAGCTAGTCATTTTGAATTGTGGGAAAAATAATTTGTTTGCACAAAACTCATGAAAGCGTTGCTAGGCATTATGAAATATTGAAAAAATATATTTTTTGTACAAAATTCGTGAAGGCGGTGCTAGGCATTTTGAAATGTTGAAAAATATATTTTTTTTACAAAATTCGTGAAAGCGTTGCTAGGCATTTTGAAATGTGGAAAAAATATATTTTGTTTACCAAATTCATGAAAGCGTTGCTAGGCATTTTAAAAAGTTGAAAAAATATATTTTGTTCGCACACTTATTGAAAGCGTATGTAGGCATTTTAAAATGTTAAAAAAATATATTTCTTTTACAAAACTCATGAAAGAGTTGCTAATCATTTTGAATTGTTAAAAAGATATATTTTTTTTACAAAATTCATGAAGGTGTTGCTTGGCATTACGAAATGTTGAAAAAATATATTTTTTTCACAATATTCATAACAGGGTTGCTAGGCATTTTGAAATGTTGAAAAAATATATTTTTCAGATTATTCATAACAGCGTTGCTAGGCATTTTGAAATGTTGAAAAAATATATTTTTTTTACAAAATTGATAAAGCGTTGCTAGGCATTTTGAAATGTTGAAAAAAATATTTTTTTTACAAAATTCATTAAAGCGTTGCTAGGCATTTTGAAATGTGGGAAAAATAATTTGTTTGCACAAAACTCATGAAAGCGTTGCTAGGCATTATGAAATATTGAAAAAATATATTTTTTTTACACAATTCGTGAAGGTGGTGCTAGGCATTTTGAAATGTTGAAAAAATATATTTTTTTTACAAGTTTCATTTAAGCGTTGCTAGGATTTTGAAATGTTGAAAAAATATATTTTTTTTACAAAATTCATGAAAGTGTTGCTTGGCATTATGAAATGTTGAAAGAATTAATTTTTTTCACATTATTCATTACAGCGTTGCTAGGCATTTTGAAATGTTGAAAAAATATATTTTATTTACAAAAATTCATTAAAGCGTTGCTATGCATTATGAAATATTGAAAAAATATATTTTTTTTACAAAATTCGTGAAGGCGGTGCTAGGCATTTTGAAATGTTGAAAAAATATATTTTTTTTACAAAATTCGTGAAAGAGTTGCTAGGCATTTTGAAATCTGGAAAAAATATATTTTGTTTACCAAATTCATGAAATGTTGAAATAACATATTTTTTTTACAAAATTCATTAAAGCGTTGCTAGGCATTTTGAAATGTTGAAAAAATATACTTTTTTTTACAAAATTCGTGAAAGAGTTGCTAGACAATATAAAATATTGAAAAAATAATTTTTTTTTCATATTATTCATAGCAGCGTTGCTAGGCATTTTGAATTGTGGAAAAAATAATTTGTTTGCACAAAACTCATGAAAGCGTTGCTATGCATTTTGAAATGTAGAAAAAATATATTTTTTTACACAATTATTGAAAGCATTGCTATATATTTTAAAATGGTGAAAAAATATATTTTTTTTACAAAATTCGCGAAAGAGTTGCTAGGCAATATGAAATAATGAAAAAATAAATTTTTTTCATATTATTCATAGCAGATTTGCTAAGCATTTTGAATTGTGGGGAAAATAATTTGTTTACACAAAACTCATGAAAGCGTTGCTAGGCATTTTGAAATGTTGAAACAATATATTTTTTTCACATTATTCATAACAGCATTGCTAGGCATTTTGAAATGTTGAAAATATATTTTTTTTTTACTATATTCATGAAAGCGTTGCTAGGCATTTTGAAATCGTGAGAAAATATACTTTTTTTTACAAAATTCGTGAAAGAGTTGCTAGGCAATTTGAAATATTGAAAAAATAAAATTTTTTTCATATTATTCATAGCAGCTTTGCTAGGCATTTTGAATTGTGGGGAAAATAAAAAGATTGCACAAAACTTATGAAAGCTTTGCTAGGCATTTTGAAATGTTGAAAATATATTTTTTTCACATTATTCATAACAGCATTGCTAGGCATTTTGAAATGTGGAAAAAATATATTTTGTTTACCAAATTCATGAATGCGTTGCTAGGCATTTTAAAAAGTTGAAAACATATATTTTGTTCGCATACTTATTGAAAGCGTAGCTAGGCATTTTAAAATGTTAAAAAAATATATTTTTTTTACAAAACTCATGAAAAAGTTACTAATCATTTTGAAATGCTAAAAAGATATATTTTTTTTACAAAATTCATGAAAGTGTTGCTTGGCATTACGAAATGTTGAAAAAATATATTTTTTTCACATTATTCATAACAGGGTTGCTAGGCATTTTGAAATGTTGAAAAAATATATTTTTCAGATTATTCATAACAGCGTTGCTAGGCATTTTGAAATGTTGAAAAATATATTTTTTTTACAAAATGAATTACAGCATTGCTAGGCATTTTGAAATGTTGAAAAAAAATATTTTTTTTACAAAATTCATTAAAGCGTTGCTAGGCATTTTGAAATGTTGAAAAAATATACTTTTGTTTACAAAATTCGTGAAAGAGTTGCTAGGCAATATGAAATAAAGAAAAAATATATTTTGTTCATATTATTCATAGCAGCGTTGCTAGGCATTTTGAATTGTGGGAAAAATAATTTGTTTGCACAAAACTCATGAAAGCGTTGCTAGGTATTTTGAAATTTTGAAAAAATATATTTTTTTTACAAAAATTCATTAAAGCGTTGCTAGGCATTTTGAAATGTTGAAAAAATTTTTTCTTTCACAAAATTCATGAAAGCGTTTCTATACATTTTAAAATGTTGAAAAAATATATTTTTTTTACAAAATTCATGAAAGCGTTTGTTAGGCATTTTGAAATGTTAAAAAAAAATATACTTTTTTCAAAAAATTCGTGAGAGAGTTGCTAGGCAATATGAAATAAAGAAAAAATATATTTTTTTCATATTATTCATAGCAGCGTTGCTAGGCATTTTGAATTGTGGGAAAAATAATTTTTTTGCACAAAACTCATGAAAGCGTTGCTAGGCATTTTGAAATGTAGAAAAAATATATTTTTTTACACAATTATTGAAAGCATTGCTATAGATTTTAAAATGGTGAAAAAATATATTTTTTTTACAAATTTCATGAAAGCGTTGCTAGGCATTTTGAAACGTTGAAAAAATATACTTTTTTTTACAAAATTCGTGAAAGAGTTGCTAGGCAATGTGAAATATTGAAAAAATAAAATTTTTTTCATATTATTCATAGCAGCTTTGCTAGGCATTTTGAATTGTGGGGAAAATAAAAAGATTGCACAAAACTTATGAAAGCTTTGCTAGGCATTTTGAAATGTTGAAAATATATTTTTTTCACATTATTCATAACAGCATTGCTAGGCATTTTGAAATGTGGAAAAAATATATTTTGTTTACCAAATTCATGAATGCGTTGCTAGGCATTTTAAAAAGTTGAAAACATATATTTTGTTCGCACACTTATTGAAAGCGTAGCTAGGCATTTTAAAATGTTAAAAAAATATATTTTTTTTACAAAACTCATGAAAGAGTTACTAATCATTTTGAAATGCTAAAAAGATATATTTTTTTTACAAAATTCATGAAAGTGTTGCTTGGCATTACGAAATGTTGAAAAAATATATTTTTCACATTATTCATAACAGCGTTGCTAGGCATTTTGAAATGTTGAAAAATATATTTTTTTTACAAAATGAATTACAGCGTTGCTAGGCATTTTGAAATGTTGAAAAATAGATTTTTTTTACAAAATTCATTAAAGCGTTGCTAGGCATTTTGAAATGTAGAAAAAAAAAACTTTTTTTTACAAAATTCGTGAAAGAGTTGCTAGGCAATATGAAATATTGAAAAAATAATTTTTTTTCATATTATTCATAGCAGCGTTGCTAGGCATTTTGAATTGTGGGAAAAATAATTTGTTTGCACACAACTCATGAAAGCGTTGCTAGGAATTTTGAAATGTTGAAAAAATATATTTTTTTCACATTATTCATAACTGCATTGCTTGGCATTTTGAAATGTTGAAAAAATATATTTTTTTACAAATATCATGAAAGAGTTGCTAGGCATTTTGAAATGTTAAAAAAATATATTTTTTTTACAAAATTCATGAAAGTGTTGCTTGGCATTATGAAATGTTGAAAGAATTAATTTTTTTCACATTATTCATAACAGCGTTGCTAGGCATTTTGAAATGTTGAAAAAATATATTTTTTTACAAAAATTCGTGAAAGCGTTGCTAGGCATTTCGAAATGTGGAAAAAATATATTTTGTTTACCAAATTGATGAAAGCGTTGCTAGGCATTTTAAAAAGTTGAAAAAATATATTTTGTTCGCACACTTATTGAAAGCGTAGATAGGCATTTTAAAATGTTAAAAAAATATATTTTTTTTTACAAAACTCATGAAAGAGTTGCTAATCATTTTGAAATGTTAAAAAGATATATTTTTTTTACAAAATTCATGAAAGTGTTGCTTGGCATTACGAAATGTTGAAAAAATATATTTTTCACATTATTCATAACAGCGTTGCTAGGCATTTTGAAATGTTGAAAAAATATATTTTTTTTACAAAATTGATTAAAGTGTTGCAAGGCATTTTGAAATGTTGAAAAAAATATTTTTTTTACAAAATTCATTAAAGCGTTGCTAGGCATTTTGAAATGTAGAAAAAATAAACTTTTTTTTACAAAATACGTGAAAGAGTTGCTAGGCAATATGAAATAATGAAAACATATTTTTTTTTCATATTATTCATAGCAGCGTTGCTAGGCGTTTTGAATTGTGGGAAAAATAATTTGTTTCCACAAAACTCATGAAAGCGTTGCTAGGCATTTTGAAATGTAGAAAAAATATATTTTTTTACACAATTATTGAAAGCATTGCTATAGATTTTAACATGGTGAAAAAATATATTTTTTTTACAAATTTCATGAAAGCGTTGCTAGGCATTTTGACCCGTTGAAAAAATATACTTTTTTTTACAAAATTCGTGAAAGAGTTGCTATGCATTTTAAAATGTTGAAAAAATATATTTTTTTTACGAAATTCATGAAAGCGTTGCTAAGCATTTTGAAATGGTGAAAAAAAATATTTTTTTTACAAAATTCATTAAAGCGTAGCTGGGCATTTTGAAATGTTAAAAAAATAAATTTTTTTTTACAAAATTCGTGAAAGAGTTGCTAGGCAATGTGGAATATTGAAAGAATAAAATTTTTTTCATATTATTTATAGCAGCTTTGCTAGGAATTTTGAATTGTGGGGAAAATAAAAAGATTGCACAAAACTCATGAAAGCGTTGCTAGGCATTTTGAAATGTTGAAAAAATATAATTTTTTACAAAATTCGTGAAAGAGTTGCTAGACAATATGAAATATTGAAAAAATAAATTTTTTCATATTATTCATAGCAGCGTTGTTAGGCATTTTGAATTGTGGGAAAATTAATTTGTTTGCACAAAACTCATGAAATCGCGCTAGGCATTTTGAAATGTTAAAAAAATATTTTTTTTTCAAACTATTCATAACAGCATTGCTAGGCATTTTGAAATGTTGAAAAATATATTTTCTTCACATTATTCATAACAGCATTGCTAGGCATTTTGAAATGTTGGAAAAATATATTTTTTTTCACAAAATTCGTGAAAGAGTTGCTAGGCAATGTGGAATATTGAAAGAATAAAATTTTTTTCATATTATTTATAGCAGCTTTGCTAGGAATTTTGAATTGTGGGGAAAATAAAAAGATTGCACAAAACTCATGAAAGAGTTGCTAATCATTTTGAAATGGTAAAAAGATATATTTTTTTTACAAAATTCATGAAAGTGTTGCTTGGCATTACGAAATGTTGAAAAAATTAATTTTTTTCACATTATTCATAACAGGGTTGCTAGGCATTTTGAAATGTTGAAAAAATATATTTTTCACATTATTCATAACAGCGTTGCTAGGCATTTTGAAATGTTGAAAAAATATATTTTTTTTACAAAATTGATTAAAGCGTTTCTAGGCAATTTGAAATGTTGAAAAAAATATTTTTTTTACAAAATTCATTAAAGCGTTGCTAGGCAATATGAAATATTGAAAAATTAAATTTTTTTCATATTATTCATAGCAGCGTTGCTAGGCATTTTGAATTGTGGGAAAAATAATTTGTTTGCACAAAACTCATGAAAGCGTTGCTAGGCATTTTGAAATGTTGAAAAAATATATTTTTTTCACATTATTCATAACAGCATTGCTTGGCATTTTGAAATGTTGAAAAAATATATTTTTTTTACAAAATTCATGAAAGAGTTGCTACGCATTTTGAAATGTTAAAAAAATATATTTATTTTACAAAATTCATGAAAGTGTTGCTTGGCATTATGAAATGATGAAAGAATTAATTTTTTTCACATTATTCATAACAGCGTTGCTAGGCATTTTGAAATGTTGAAAAAATATATTCTTTTTACAAAAATTCATTAAAGCGTTGCTAGGCAATATGAAACATTGAAAAAATAAAATTTTTTCACATTATTCGTAGCAGCGTAGCTAGGCATTTTGAATTGTGGGAAAAATAATTTGTTTGCACAAAACTCATGAAAGCGTTGCTAGGCATTATGAAATATTGAAAAAATATATTTTTTTTACAAAATTCATGAAAGCGTTGCTAGGCATTTTGAAATGTTGAAAAAACATATTTTTTTTACAAAATTCATTAAAGCGTTGCTAGGCATTTTGAAATGTTGATAAAATTTATTTTTTTTTACAAAATTCGTGAAAGAGTTGCTAGGCAATATAAAATATTGAAAAAATAAATTTTTTTCATATTATACATAGCAGCGTTGCTACTCATTTTGAATTGTGGGAAAAATAATTTGTTTGCACAAAACTCATGAAAGCGTTGCTAGGCATTTTGAAATGTAGAAAAAATATATTTTTTTACACATTTATTGAAAGCATTGCTATAGATTTTAAAATGGTGAAAAAATATATTTTTTTTACAAATTTCATGAAAGCGTTGCTAGGCATTTTGACAAGTTGAAAAAACATACTTTTTTTTACAAAATTCGTGAAAGAGTTGCTATGCATTTTAAAATATTGAAAAAATATATTTTTTTTACAAAATTCATGAAAGCGTTGCTAGGCATTTTGAAATGGTGAAAAAAAATATTTTTTCTACAAAATTCATTAACGCGTAGCTAGGCATTTTGAAAGGTTGAAAAAATATACTTTATTTTTACAAAATTCGTGAAAGAGTTGCTAGGCAATGTGAAATACTGAAAAAATAAAATTTTTTTCATATTATTCATAGCAGCTTTGCTAGGCATTTTGAATTGTGGGGAAAATAAAAAGATTGCACAAAACTCATGAAAGCGTTGCTAGGCATTTTGAAAGGTTGAGAAAATATATTTTTTTCAAACAACTATTGAAAGCGTTGCTAGATATTTTAAAATGTTAAAAAAATATATTTTGTTTATAAAAATTCATAAAAGCGTTGCTAGGCATTATGAATTGTTGAAAAAATATATTTTTTTTACATTATACATAAGAGCTTTGCTAGGCATTTTAAAATGTTGAAAAAATATTTTTTTTCACAAAATTCATGAAAGCGTTGCTAGGCATTTTAAAATGTTGAAAAAATATATTTTTTTTACAAAATTCTTGAAAGCGTCGCTAATCATTTTAAAATGTTGAAAAAATATACTTTTTTTTACAAAATTCGTGAAAGCATTGCTAGGCAATATGAAATGTTGAAAAAATATATTTTTTTCACATTATTCATAACAGCGTTGCTAGGAAATTTAAAATGTTGAAAAAATAAATTTTATTCACAAAACACACGAAAGCGTTGCTAGGCATTTTGAAATGTTGAAAAAATATATTTTTTTTACAAAATTCATGAAAGCGTTGCTAGGCATTTTAAAATGTTGAAAAAATATATTTTTTTCAAACAACTATTGAGAGCGTTGCTAGATATTTTAAAATGTTAAAAAAATATATTTTGTTTATAAAAATTCATGAAATCGTTGCTAGGCATTATGAAATGTTGAAAAAATATATTTTTTTCACATTATTCATAACAGCGCTGCTAGGCATTTTAAAATGTTGAAAAAATAACTAATATTCACAAAACACATGAAAGCGTTGCTAGGCATTTTGAAATGTTGAAAAATTATATTTTTTTCACAAAATTCATGAAAGCGTTGCTAGGCATTTTGAAATGTTGGAAAAATATATTTTTTTACAAAATTCCAGAAAGCGTTGCTAGGCATTATGAAATGTTGAATAAATATAATTTTTTCACATTATTCATAACAGCGTTGCTAGGCATTTTAAAATATTGAAAAAATAAATTTTATTCACAAAACACATGAAAGCGTTGCTAGGCATTTTGAAATGTTGAAAAAAAATGTTTTTTTTACAAAATTCATGAAAGCGTTGCTTGGCATTTTAAAATGTTGAAAAAGTATATTTTTTTCACAAAATTCAAGAAAGCGTTGCTAGGCATTTTGAAATGTTGAAAAAATATATTTTTTTACAAAAATCCAGAAAGCGTTGCTAGGCATTATGAAATGTTGAAAAAATATATTTTTTTCACATTATTCATAACAGCGTTGCTAGGCATTTTAAAATATTGAAAAAAAAAATTTTATTCACAAAACACATGAAAGCGTTGCTAGGCATTTTGAAATGTTGAAAAAAAATATTTTTTTTACAAAATTCATGAACGCGTTGCTAGGCATTTTAAAATGTTGAAAAAATATATTTTTTTCAAACAACTATTGAAAGCGTTGCTAGATATTTTAAAATGTTAAAAAAAATATATTTTGTTTATAAAAATTCATGAAAGCGTTGCTAGGCATTATGAATTGTTGAGAAAATATATTTTTTTCACATTATACATAAGAGCTTTGCTATTCATTTTAAAATGTTGAAAAAATATATTTTTTTTAAAAAATTCATGAACGCGTTGCTAGGCATTTTAAAATGTTGAGAAAATATATTTTTTTCAAACAGCTATTGAAAGCGTTGCTACATATTTTAAAATGTTAAAAAAATATATTTTGTTTATTAAAATTCATGAAAGCGTTGCTAGGCATTATGAATTGTTGAAAAAATATATTTTTTTTACATTATACATAAGAGCGTTGCTAGGCATTATGAATTGTTGAAAAAATATATTTTTTTTACAAAATTCTTGAAAGAGTCGCTAATCATTTTAAAATGTTGAAAAAATATACTTTTTTTTATAAAATTCGTGAAAGCGTTGCTAGGCAATATGAAACGTTGAAAAAATATATTTTTTTCACATTATTCATAACAGCGTTGCTAGGCATTTTAAAATGTTGAAAAAATAAATTTTATTCACAAAACACATGAAAGCGTTGCTAGGCATTTTGAAATGTTGAAAAAATATATTTTTTTTACAAAATTCATGAACGCGTTGCTAGGCATTTTAAAATGTTGAGAAAATATATTTTTTTCAAACAACTATTGAAAGCGTTGCTAGATATTTTAAAATGTTAAAAAAATATATTTTGTTTATAAAAATTCATGAAAGCGTTGCTAGGCATTATGAAATGTTGAAAAAATATATTTTTTTCACATTATTCATAACAGCGCTGCTAGGCATTTTAAAATGTTGAAAAAATAACTTTTATTCACAAAACACATGAAAGCGTTGCTAGGCATTTTGAAATGTTGAAAAATTATATTTTTTTCACAAAATTCATGAAAGCGTTGCTAGGCATTTTGAAATGTTGGAAAAATATATTTTTTTACAAAATTCCAGAAAGCGTTGCTAGGCATTATGAAATGTTGAAAAAATATATTTTTTTCACATTATTCATAACAGCGTTGCTAGGCATTTTAAAATATTGAAAAAATAAATTTTATTCACAAAACACATGAAAGCGTTGCTAGGCATTTTGAAATGTTGAAAAAAAATGTTTTTTTTACAAAATTCATGAGAGCGTTGCTAGGCATTTTAAAATGTTGAAAAAGTATATTTTTTTCACAAAATTCATGAAAGCGTTGCTAGGCATTTTGAAATGTTGAAAAAATATATTTTTTTACAAAAATCCAGAAAGCGTTGCTAGGCATTATGAAATATTGAAAAAATATATTTTTTTTACAAAATTCATGAAAGCGTTGCTAGGCATTTTGAAATGTTGAAAAAAAATATTTTTTTTACAAAATTCATTAAAGCGTTGCTAGGCATTTTGAAATGTTGATAAAATTTATTTTTTTTTACAAAATTCGTGAAAGAGTTGCTAGGCAATATAAAATATTGAAAAAATAAATTTTTTTCATATTATACATAGCAGCGTTGCTACTCATTTTGAATTGTGGGGAAAATAATTTGTTTGCACAAAACTCATGAAAGCGTTGCTAGGCATTTTGAAATGTAGAAAAAATATATTTTTTTACACAATTATTGAAAGCATTGCTATAGATTTTAAAATGGTGAAAAAATATATTTTTTTTACAAATTTCATGAAAGCGTTGCTAGGCATTTTGACAAGTTGAAAAAATATACTTTTTTTACAAAATTCGTGAAAGAGTTGCTATGCATTTTAAAATGTTGAAAAAATATATTTTTTTTACAAAATTCATGAAAGCGTTGCTAGGCATTTTGAAATGGTGAAAAAAAATATTTTTTCTACAAAATTCATTAACGCGTAGCTAGGCATTTTGAAATGTTGAAAAAATATACTTTTTTTTACAAAATTCGTGAAAGAGTTGCTAGGCAATGTGAAATACTGAAAAAATAAAATTTTTTTCATATTATTCATAGCAGCTTTGCTAGGCATTTTGAATTGTGGGGAAAATAAAAAGATTGCACAAAACTCATGAAAGCGTTGCTAGGCATTTTGAAATGTTGAGAAAATATATTTTTTTCAAACAACTATTGAAAGCGTTGCTAGATATTTTAAAATGTTAAAAAAATATATTTTGTTTATAAAAATTCATGAAAGCGTTGCTAGGCATTATGAAATGTTGAAAAAATATATTTTTTTCACATTATTCATAACAGCGCTGCTAGGCATTTTAAAATGTTGAAAAAATATATTTTTTTTACAAAATTCTTGAAAGCGTCGCTAATCATTTTAAAATGTTGAAAAAATATACTTTTTTTTACAAAATTCGTGAAAGCATTGCTAGGCAATATGAAATGTTGAAAAAATATATTTTTTTCACATTATTCATAACAGCGTTGCTAGGAAATTTAAAATGTTGAAAAAATAAATTTTATTCACAAAACACACGAAAGCGTTGCTAGGCATTTTGAAATGTTGAAAAAATATATTTTTTTTACAAAATTCATGAATGCGTTGCTAGGCATTTTAAAATGTTGAAAAAATATATTTTTTTCAAACAACTATTGAGAGCGTTGCTAGATATTTTAAAATGTTAAAAAAATATATTTTGTTTATAAAAATTCATGAAATCGTTGCTAGGCATTATGAAATGTTGAAAAAATATATTTTTTTCACATTATTCATAACAGCGCTGCTAGGCATTTTAAAATGTTGAAAAAATAACTAATATTCACAAAACACATGAAAGCGTTGCTAGGCATTTTGAAATGTTGAAAAATTATATTTTTTTCACAAAATTCATGAAAGCGTTGCTAGGCATTTTGAAATGTTGGAAAAATATATTTTTTTACAAAATTCCAGAAAGCGTTGCTAGGCATTATGAAATGTTGAAAAAATATATTTTTTTCACATTATTCATAACAGCGTTGCTAGGCATTTTAAAATATTGAAAAAATAAATTTTATTCACAAAACACATGAAAGCGTTGCTAGGCATTTTGAAATGTTGAAAAAAAATGTTTTTTTTACAAAATTCATGAAAGCGTTGCTTGGCATTTTAAAATGTTGAAAAAGTGTATTTTTTTCACAAAATTCATGAAAGCGTTGCTAGGCATTTTGAAATGTTGAAAAAATATATTTTTTTACAAAAATCCAGAAAGCGTTGCTAGGCATTATGAAATGTTGAAAAAATATATTTTTTTCACATTATTCATAACAGCGTTGCTAGGCATTTTAAAATATTGAAAAAAAAAATTTTTATTCACAAAACACATGAAAGCGTTGCTAGGCATTTTGAAATTTTGAAAAAAAATTTTTTTTTACAAAATTCATGAACGCGTTGCTAGGCATTTTAAAATGTTGAAAAAATATATTTTTTTCAAACAACTATTGAAAGCGTTGCTACATATTTTAAAATGTTAAAAAAATATATTTTGTTTATTAAAATTCATGAAAGCGTTGCTAGGCATTATGAATTGTTGAGAAAATATATTTTTTTCACATTATACATAAGAGCTTTGCTATTCATTTTAAAATGTTGAAAAAATATATTATTTTTACAAAATTCATGAACGCGTTGCTAGGCATTTTAAAATGTTGAGAAAATATATTTTTTTCAAACAACTATTGAAAGCGTTGCTACATATTTTAAAATGTTAAAAAAATATATTTTGTTTATTAAAATTCATGAAAGCGTTGCTAGGCATTATGAATTGTTGAAAAAATATATTTTTTTTACATTATACATAAGAGCGTTGCTAGGCATTATGAATTGTTGAAAAAATATATTTTTTTTACAAAATTCTTGAAAGCGTCGCTAATCATTTTAAAATGTTGAAAAAATATACTTTCTTTTATAAAATTCGTGAAAGCGTTGCTAGGCAATATGAAACGTTGAAAAAATATATTTTTTTCACATTATTCATAACAGCGTTGCTAGGCATTTTAAAATGTTAAAAAAATAAATTTTATTCACAAAACACATGAAAGCGTTGCTAGGCATTTTGAAATGTTGAAAAAATATATTTTTTTTACAAAATTCATGAACGCGTTGCTAGGCATTTTAAAATGTTGAGAAAATATATTTTTTTCAAACAACTATTGAAAGCGTTGCTAGATATTTTAAAATGTTAAAAAAATATATTTTGTTTATAAAAATTCATGAAAGCGTTGCTAGGCATTATGAAATGTTGAAAAAAAATGTTTTTTTTACAAAATTCATGAAAGCGTTGCTAGGCATTTTAAAATGTTGAAAAAGTATATTTTTTTCACAAAATTCATGAAAGCGTTGCTAGGCATTTTGAAATGTTGAAAAAATATATTTTTTTTACAAAAATCCAGAAAGCGTTGCTAGGCATTATGAAATGTTGAAAAAATATATTTTTTTCACATTATTCATAACAGCGTTGCTAGGCATTTTAAAATATTGAAAAAAAAATTTTATTCACAAAACACATGAAAGCGTTGCTAGGCATTTTGAAATGTTGAAAAAATATATTTTTTTTACAAAATTCATGAACGCGTTGCTAGGCTTTATGAATTGTTGAAAAAATATATATTTTTTTTACATTATACATAAGAGCTTTGCTAGGCATTTTAAAATGTTGAAAAAATATTTTTTTTCACAAAATTCATGAAAGCGTTGCTAGGCATTTTAAAATGTTGAAAAAATATATTTTTTTTACAAAATTCTTGAAAGCGTCGCTAATCATTTTAAAATGTTGAAAAAATATACTTTTTTTTACAAAATTCGTGAAAGCATTGCTAGGCAATATGAAAAGTTGAAAAAATATATTTTTTTCACATTATTCATAACAGCGTTGCTAGGAAATTTAAAATGTTTAAAAAATAAATTTTATTCACAAAACACACGAAAGCGTTGCTAGGCATTTTGAAATGTTGAAAAAATATATTTTTTTCACAAAATTCATGAAAGCGTTGCTAGCCATTTTGAAATGTTGGAAAAATATATTTTTTTTCAAAATTCCAGAAAGCGTTGCTAGGCATTATGAAATGTTGAAAAAATATATTTTTTTCACATTATTCATAACAGCGTTGCTAGGCATTTTAAAATATTGAAAAAATAAATTTTATTCACAAAACACATGAAAGCGTTGCTAGGCATTTTGAAATGTTGAAAAAAAATGTTTTTTTTACAAAATTCATGAAAGCGTTGCTAGGCATTTTAAAATGTTGAAAAAGTATATTTTTTTCACAAAATTCATGAAAGCGTTGCTAGGCATTTTGAAATGTTGAAAAAATATATTTTTTTACAAAAATCCAGAAAGCGTTGCTAGGCATTATGAAATGTTGAAAAAATATATTTTTTTCACATTATTCATAACAGCGTTGCTAGGCATTTTAAAATATTGAAAAAATAAATTTTATTCACAAAACACATGAAAGCGTTGCTAGGCATTTTGAAATGTTGAAAAAAAATATTTTTTTTACAAAATTCATGAACGCGTTGCTAGGCATTTTAAAATGTTGAAAAAATATATTTTTTTCAAACAACTATTGAAAGCGTTGCTAGATATTTTAAAATGTTAAAAAAAATATATTTTGTTTATAAAAATTCATGAAAGCGTTGCTAGGCATTATGAATTGTTGAGAAAATTTATTTTTTTCACATTATACATAAGAGCTTTGCTATTCATTTTAAAATGTTGAAAAACTATATTTTTTTTACAAAATTCATGAACGCGTTGCTAGGCATTTTAAAATGTTGAGAAAATATATTTTTTTCAAACAACTATTGAAAGCGTTGCTACATATTTTAAAATGTTAAAAAAATATATTTTGTTTATTAAAATTCATGAAAGCGTTGCTAGGCATTATGAATTGTTGAAAAAATATATTTTTTTTACATTATACATAAGAGCGTTGCTAGGCATTATGAATTGTTGAAAAAATATATTTTTTTTACAAAATTCTTGAAAGCGTCGCTAATCATTTTAAAATGTTGAAAAAATATACTTTTTTTTATAAAATTCGTGAAAGCGTTGCTAGGCAATATGAAACGTTGAAAAAATATATTTTTTTCAAACAACTATTGAGAGCGTTGCTAGATATTTTAAAATGTTAAAAAAATATATTTTGTTTATAAAAATTCATTAAATCGTTGCTAGGCATTATGAAATGTTGAAAAAATATATTTTTTTCACATTATTCATAACAGCGCTGCTAGGCATTTTAAAATGTTGAAAAAATAAATTTTATTCACAAAACACATGAAAGCGTTGCTAGGCATTTTGAAATGTTGAAAAATTATATTTTTTTCACAAAATTCAAGAAAGCGTTGCTAGGCATTTTGAAATGTTGAAAAAATATACTATTTTTTACAAAATTCGTGAAAGCGTTGCTAGGCAATATGAAATGTTGAAAAAATATATTTTTTTCAAATTATTCATAACAGCCTTGCTAGGCATTTTAAAATGTTGAAAAAATAAATTTTATTCACAAAACACATGAAAGCGTTGCTAGGCATTTTGAAATGTTGAAAATATATATTTTTTTACAAAATTCGTGAAAGCGTTGCTAGGCATTTTGAAATGTTGAAAAAATATATTTTTTTTACAAAATTCATGAAAGCGTTGCTAGGCATTTTAAAATGTTGAAAAAGTATATTTTATTCACAAAATTCATGAAAGCGTTGCTAGGCATTTTGAAATGTTGAAAAAATATATTTTTTTACAAAATTCGAGAAAGCGTTGCTAGGCATTATGAAATGTTGAAAAAATATATTTTTTTTACAAAATTCATAACAGCATTGCTAGGCATTTTAAAATGGTGAAAAAATATATTTTTTTCAAACAACTATTGAAAGCGTTGCTAGATATTTTAAAATGTTGAAAAAATAAATTGTATTCACAAAACATATGAAAGCGTTTTTTCACAAAATTCATGAAAGCGTGGCTAGACAATTTGAAATGTTGAAAACATATATTTTTGTACAAAATTCGAGAAAGCGTTGCTACTCATTATGAAACTTTGAAAAAATATATTTTTTTCACATTACTCGTAACAGCTTTGCTAGGCATGTTATAATGTTGAAAAAATAAATTTTATTCACAAAACCCATGAAAGCGTTGCTAGGCATTTTGAAACGTTGAAAAAATATATTTTTTTTACAAAATTCATGAAAGCGTTGTTAGGCAATTTAAAATGTTGAAAAAATATATTTTTTTCACATTATTCATAACGGCGTTGCTAGGCATTTTAAAATGTTGAAAAAATAAATTTTATTCACAAAACACATGAAAGCGTTGCTAGGCATTTTGAAATGTTGAAAAAATATAATTTTTTTATAAAATTCATGAAAGCGTTGCTAGGCATTTTGAAATGTTGAAAAAATACAGTTTTTTCACAAAATTCATGAAAGCGTTGCTTGGCGTTTAGAAATGTTGAAAAAATATACTTTTTTACAAAATTCGAGAAAGCATTGCTAGGCATTATGAAATGTTGAAAAAATATATTTTTTTCACATTAATCATAACAGCGTCACTTGGCATTTTAAAATATTGAAAAAATAAATTTTATTCACAAAACACATGAAAGCGTTGCTAGGCATTTTGAAATGTTGAAAAATTATATTTTTTTCACAAAATTCATGAAAGCGTTGCTAGGCATTTTGAAATGTTGAAAAAATATATTTTTTTTACAAAATTCATGAACGCGTTGCTAGGCATTATGAATTGTTGAAAAAATATATATTTTTTTTACATTATACATAAGAGCTTTGCTAGGCATTTTAAAATGTTGAAAAAATATTTTTTTTCACAAAATTCATGAAAGCGTTGCTAGGCATTTTAAAATGTTGAAAAAATATATTTTTTTTACAAAATTCTTGAAAGCGTCGCTAATCATTTTAAAATGTTGAAAAAATATACTTTTTTTTACAAAATTCGTGAAAGCATTGCTAGGCAATATGAAATGTTGAAAAAATATATTTTTTTCACATTATTCATAACAGCGTTGCTAGGAAATTTAAAATGTTTAAAAAATAAATTTTATTCACAAAACACACGAAAGCGTTGCTAGGCATTTTGAAATGTTGAAAAAATATATTTTTTTCACAAAATTCATGAAAGCGTTGCTAGCCATTTTGAAATGTTGGAAAAATATATTTTTTTACAAAATTCCAGAAAGCGTTGCTAGGCATTATGAAATGTTGAAAAAATATATTTTTTTCACATTATTCATAACAGCGTTGCTAGGCATTTTAAAATATTGAAAAAATAAATTTTATTCACAAAACACATGAAAGCGTTGCTAGGCATTTTGAAATGTTGAAAAAAAATGTTTTTTTTACAAAATTCATGAAAGCGTTGCTAGGCATTTTAAAATGTTGAAAAAGTATATTTTTTTCACAAAATTCATGAAAGCGTTGCTAGGCATTTTGAAATGTTGAAAAAATATATTTTTTTACAAAAATCCAGAAAGCGTTGCTAGGCATTATGAAATGTTGAAAAAATATATTTTTTTCACATTATTCATAACAGCGTTGCTAGGCATTTTAAAATATTGAAAAAAAAAAATTTTATTCACAAAACACATGAAAGCGTTGCTAGGCATTTTGAAATGTTGAAAAAAAATATTTTTTTTACAAAATTCATGAACGCGTTGCTAGGCATTTTAATATGTTGAAAAAATATATTTTTTTCAAACAACTATTGAAAGCATTGCTAGATATTTTAAAATGTTAAAAAAAATATATTTTGTTTATAAAAATTCATGAAAGCGTTGCTAGGCATTATGAATTGTTGAGAAAATTTATTTTTTTCACATTATACATAAGAGCTTTGCTATTCATTTTAAAATGTTGAAAAAATATATTTTTTTTACAAAATTCATGACCGCGTTGCTAAGCATTTTAAAATGTTGAGAAAATATATTTTTTTCAAACAACTATTGAAAGCGTTGCTACATATTTTAAAATGTTAAAAAAATATATTTTGTTTATTAAAATTCATGAAAGCGTTGCTAGGCATTATGAATTGTTGAAAAAATATATTTTTTTTACATTATACATAAGAGCTTTGCTAGGCATTATGAATTGTTGAAAAAATATATTTTTTTTACAAAATTCTTGAAAGCGTCGCTAATCATTTTAAAATGTTGAAAAAATATACTTTTTTTTATAAAATTCGTGAAAGCGTTGCTAGGCAATAGGAAACGTTGAAAAAATATATTTTTTTCACATTATTCATAACAGCGTTGCTAGGCATTTTAAAATGTTGAAAAAATAAATTTTATTCACAAAACACATGAAAGCGTTGCTAGGCATTTTGAAATGTTAAAAAAATATATTTTTTTACAAAATTCATGAAAGCGTTGCTAGGCATTTTAAAATGTTGAAAAAATATATTTTTTTCAAACAACTATTGAGAGCGTTGCTAGATATTTTAAAATGTTAAAAAAATATATTTTGTTTATAAAAATTCATTAAATCGTTGCTAGGCATTATGAAATGTTGAAAAAATATATTTTTTTCACATTATTCATAACAGCGCTGCTAGGCATTTTAAAATGTTGAAAAAATAAATTTTATTCACAAAACACATGAAAGCGTTGCTAGGCATTTTGAAATGTTGAAAAATTATATCTTTTTCACAAAATTCAAGAAAGCGTTGCTAGGCATTTTGAAATGTTGAAAAAATATACTATTTTTTACAAAATTCATGAAAGCGTTGCTAGGCAATATGAAATGTTGAAAAAATATATTTTTTTCAAATTATTCATTACAGCCTTGCTAGGCATTTTAAAATGTTGAAAAAATAAATTTTATTCACAAAACACATGAAAGCATTGCTAGGCATTTTGAAATGTTGAAAAAATATATTTTTTTCACAAAATTCATGAAACCGTTGCTAGGCATTTTGAAATGTTTACAAAATATATTTTTTTCACAAAATTCATGAAAGCGTTGCTAGGCATTTTGAAATGTTGAAAATATATATTTTTTTACAAAATTCGAGAAAGCGTTGCTAGGCATTATGAAATGTTGAAAAAATATATTTTTTTCACAAAATTCATGAAACCGTTGCTAGGCATTTTGAAATGTTGAAAAAACGTTTTTTTTCACATTATTCATAACAGCGTTGCTTGGCATTTTAAAATATTGAAAAAATAAATTTTATTCACAAAACACATTAAAGCGTTGCTAGGCATTTTGAAATGGTGAAAAAATATATTTTTTTTACAAAATTCATGAAAGCGTTGCTAGGCATTTTAAAATGTTGAACAAATATAGTTTTTTCACAAGATTCATGAAAGCGTTGCTAGGCGTTTAGAAATGTTGAAAAAATATATTTTTTTACAAAATTCGAGAAAGCATTGCTAGGCATTATGAAATGTTGAAAAAATATATTTTTTTCACATTATTCATAACAGCGTTGCTTGGCATTTCAAAATATTGAAAAAATAAATTTTATTCACAAAACACATGAAAGCGTTGCTAGGCATTTTGAAATGTTGAAAAAATATATTTTTTTTACAAAAATCATGAAAGCGTTGCTAGGCATTTTGAAATGAGGATAAAATATAATTACTTTTTGTACAAAATTCGTGAAAGCGTTGCTAGGCAATATAAAAATGTTGAAAACATATATTTTTTTCACATTATTCTAAACAGCGTTGCTAGGCATTTTATAATGTTGAAAAAATAAATTTTATTCACAAAATTCATGAAAGCGTTGCTAGGCATTTTAAAATGTTAAAATAATATATTTTTTCACAAAATTCATGAAAGCGATGCTAGGCATTTTGAAATGTTGAAAAAATATATTTTTTTTACAAAATTCATGAACGCGTTGATAGGCATTTTGAAATCTTGAAAAAATAATTTTGTTTATAAAAATTCATGAAATCGTTGCTAGCCATTAGGAATTGTTGAAAAAATATATTTTTTTACAATATTCGTAAAAGCGTTGCTAGGCATTTTAAAATGTTGAAAAAATAAATTTTATTCACAAAACCCATGAAAGCGTTGCTAGGCATTTAAAAATATTGAAAAAATAAATTTTATATACAAAACACATGAAAGGGTTGCTAGGCATTTTGAAATGTTGAAAAAATACATTTTTTTACAAAATTCATGAAAGCGTTGCTAGGCATTATAAAATGTTGAAAAAATATATTTTTTTCACATTATTCATAACAGCGTTGCTTGTCATTTTAAAATATTGAAAAAATAAATTTTATTCAAAAAACACATGAAAGCGTTGCTAGGCATTTTGAAATGTTGAAAAATTATATTTTTTTCACAAAATTCATGAAAGCGTTGCTAGGCATTTTGAAATGTTGAAAAAATATATATTTTTTACACAAATCATGAAAGTGTTGCTAGGCATTTTGAAATGTTGAAAAAATATATTTTTTTCACAAAATTCATGAAAGCGTGGCTAGGCATTTTGAAATGTTGAAAAAATATATTTTTTTTACAAAAATCATGAAAGTGTTGCTAGGCATTTTGAAATGTTGAAAAAATATAATTACTTTTTGTTACAAAATTCGTGAAAGCGTTGCTAGGCAATATGAAATGTTGAAAAAATATATTTTTTTCACATTATTCATAACAGCGTTGCTAGGCATTTTATAATGTTGAAAAAATAAATTTTATTCACAAAACCCATGAAAACGTTGCTAGGCATTTTGAAATGTTGAAATTAATATATTTTTTTCACAAAATTCATGAAAGCGATGCTAGGCATTTTGAAATGTTGAAAAAATATATTTTTTTACAAAATCCATGAACGCGTTGCTAGGCTTTTTGAAATCTTGAAAACATAATTTTGTTTATAAAAATTCATGAAATCGTTGCTAGCCATTATGAATTGTTGAAAAAATATATTTTTTTACAATATTCGTAAAAGCGTTGCTAGGCTTTTTGAAATGTTGAAAAATTAAATATTTTTTTTAAATTCATAAAAGCGTTGCTAGGCATTTTGAAATGTTGAAAAAATATAGTTTTTTCACAAAAGTCATAAAAAAGTTGCTAGGCGTTTTGAAATGTTGAAAAAATATTTTTTTTTACAAAATTAGAGAAAGCATTGCTAGGCATTAAGAAATGTTGAAAAAATATATTTTTTTCACATTATTCATAACAGCGTTGCTTGGCATTTTAAAATATTGAAAAAATATATTTTTTTTACAAAAATCATGAAAGTGTTGCTAGGCATTTTGAAATGTTGAAAAAATATAATTACTTTTTTTTACAAAATTAGTGAAAGCGTTGCTAGGCAATATGAAATGTTGAAAAAATATATTTTTTTCACTTTATTCATAACAGCGTTGCTAGGCATTTTATAATGTTGAAAAAATAAATTTTATTAACAAAACCCATGAAAGCGTTGCTAGGCATTTTGAAATGTTGAAAAATTATATTTTTTTCACAAAACACATTAAAGCGTTGCTAGGCATTTTGAAATGTTGAAAAAATATATTTTTTTTACAAAATTCATGAAAGCGTTGCTAGGCATTTTAAAATGTTGAAAAAATATAGTTTTTTCACAAAATTCATGAAAGCGTTGCTAGGCGTTTAGAAATGTTGAAAAAATATATTTTTTTTACAAAATTCATGAACGCGTTGATAGGCATTTTGAAATCTTGAAAAAATAATTTTGTTTATAAAAATTCATGAAATCGTTGCTAGCCATTAGGAATTGTTGAAAAAATATATTTTTTTACAATATTTGTAAAAGCGTTGCTAGGCATTTTAAAATGTTGAAAAAATAAATTTTATTCACAAAACCAATGAAAGCGTTGCTAGGCATTTTGAAATGTTGAAAAAATATATTTTTTTTACAAAATTCATGAAAGCGTTGCTAGGCATTTTGAAATGTTGAAAAAATATAATTACTTTTTTTTAAAAAATTCGTGAAAGCGTTGCTAGGCAATATGAAATGATGAAAAAATATATTTTTTTCACATTATTCATAACAGCGTTGCTAGGCATTTTATAATGTTGAAAAAATAAATTTTATTCACAAAACCCATGAAAACGTTGCTAGGCATTTTGAAATGTTGAAATTAATATATTTTTTTCACAAAATTCATGAAAGCGATGCTAGGCATTTTGAAATGTTGAAAAAATATATTTTTTTTACAAAATCCATGAACGCGTTGCTAGGCTTTTTGAAATCTTGAAAACATAATTTTGTTTATAAAAATTCATGAAATCGTTGCTAGCCATTATGAATTGTTGAAAAAATATATTTTTTTACAATATTCGTAAAAGCGTTGCTAGGCATTTTGAAATGTTGAAAAAATATAGTTTTTTCACAAAAGTCATAAAAAAGTTGCTAGGCGTTTTGAAATGTTGAAAAAATATTTTTTTTTACAAAATTAGAGAAAGCGTTGCTAGGCATTATGAAATGTTGAAAAAATATATTTTTTTCACATTATTCATAACAGCGTTGCTTGGCATTTTAAAATATTGAAAAAATATATTTTTTTTACAAAAATCATGAAAGTGTTGCTAGGCATTTTGAAATGTTGAAAAAATATAATTACTTTTTTTTACAAAATTAGTGAAAGCGATGCTAGGCAATATGAAATGTTGAAAAAATATATTTTTTTCACTTTATTCATAACAGCGTTGCTAGGCATTTTATAATGTTGAAAAAATATATTTTTTTTACAAAAATCATGAAAGCGTTGCGAGACATTTTGAAATGTTGAAAAAATATAATTACTTTTTTTTACAAAATTCGTGAAAGCGTTGCTAGGCAATATGAAATGTTGAAAAAATATATTTTTTTCACATTATTCATAACAGCGTTGCTAGGCAATAGGAAATGTTGAACAAATTAATTTTTTTCACATTATTCATAACAGCGTTGCTAGGCATTTTAAAATGTTGAAAAAATAAATTTTATTCACAAAACACATGAAAGCGTTGCTCGGCATTTAAAAATGTCGAAAAAATATATTTTTTTACAAAATTCTAGAAAGCGTTGCTAGCCATTTTAAAATGTTGAAAAAATAAATTTTATTCACAAAACACATGAAAGCGTTGCTCGCCATTTTAAAAAGTTGAAAAAATATATTTTTTTACAAAATTCTAGAAAGCGTTGCTAGGCATTTTAAAATGATGAAAACATATATTTTTTTACAAAATTCATGAAAGCGTTGCTAGGCATTTTGAAATGTTGAAAAAATATATTTTTTTACAAAATTCTAGAAAGCGTTGCTAGCCATTATGAAATGTTGAAAAAATATATGTTTTTCACATAATTCATAACAGCGTTGCTAGGCATTTTAAAATATTGAAAAAATAAATTTTTATTCACAAAACACTCGAAAGCGTTGCTAGGAATTTTGAAATGTTGAAAAATTATATTTTTTTCACAAAATTCATGAAAGCGTTGCTAGGCATTTTGAAATGTTGAAAAAATATATTTTTTTTACAAAATTCATGAAAGCGTTGCTTGGCATTATGAAATGTTGAAAAAATATATTTTTTTTACAAAAATCATGAAAGTGTTGCTAGGCATTTTGAAATGTTGAAAAAATATAATTACTTTTTTTTACAAAATTCGTGAAAGCGTTGCTAGGCAATATGAAATGTTGAAAAAATATATTTTTTTCACATTATTCATAACAGCGTTGCTAGGCATTTTATAATGTTGAAAAAATAAATTTTATTCACAAAACCCATGAAAGAGTTGCTAGGCATTTAAAAATATTGAAAAAATAAATTTTATTCACAAAACACATGAAAGTGTTGCTAGGCATTTTGAAATGTTGAAAAAATGCATTTTATTCACAAAACCCATGAAAGCGTTGCTAGGCATTTTGAAATGTTGAAAAAATATATTTGTTTTACAAAATTCATGAAAGCGTTGATAGGCATTTTAAAATGATGAAAAAATATATTTTTTTTCAAAAATCATGAAAGCGTTGATAGGCGTTTTGAAATGTTGAAAAAATATAATGACTTTTTTTTACAAAATTCGTGAAAGCGTTGCTAGGCAATATAAAAATGTTGAAAAAATATATTTTTTTCACATTATTCATAACAGCGTTGCTAGGCATTTTATAATGTTGAAAAAATAAATTTTATTCACAAAACCCATGAAAACGTTGCTAGGCATTTTGAAATGTTGAAATTAATATATTTTTTTCACAAAATTCATGAAAGCGATGCTAGGCATTTTGAAATGTTGAAAAAATATATTTTTTTTACAAAATCCATGAACGCGTTGCTAGGCTTTTTGAAATCTTGAAAACATAATTTTGTTTATAAAAACTCATGAAATCGTGGCTAGCCATTATGAATTGTTGAAAAAATATATTTTTTTACAATATTCGTAAAAGCGTTGCTAGGCTTTTTGAAATGTTGAAAAATTATATATTTTTTTTTTTTTCATAAAAGCGTTGCTAGGCATTTTGAAATGTTGAAAAAATATAGTTTTTTCACAAAAGTCATAAAAAAGTTGCTAGGCGTTTTGAAATGTTGAAAAAATATATTTTTTTTACAAAAATCATGAAAGTGTTGCTAGGCATTTTGAAATGTTGAAAAAATATAATTACTTTTTTTTACAAAATTCGTGAAAGCTTTGCTAGGCAATATGAAATGTTTAAAAAATATATTTTTTTCACTTTATTCATAACAGCGTTGCTAGGCATTTTATAATGTTGAAAAAATATATTTTTTTACAAAATTCTAGAAAGCGTTGCTAGCCATTATGAAATGTTGAAAAAATATATGTTTTTCACATTATTCATAACAGCGTTGCTAGGCATTTTGAAATGTTGAAAAAATATATTTTTTTTACAAAATTCATGAAAGCGTTGCTTGGCATTATGAAATGTTGAAAAAATAATTTTTTTTTACAAAATTCATGAAAGCGTTGCTAGGCATTTTGAAATGTTAAAAAATTATATTTTTTTCACAAAATTCATGAATGCGTTGCTAGGCATTTTGAAATGTTGAAAAATTATATTTTTTTCACAATATTCTTGAAAGCGTTGCTAGGCATTTTGAAATGTTGAAAAAATATATTTTTTTTACAAAAATCATGAAAGCGTTGCGAGACATTTTGAAATGTTGAAAAAATATAATTACTTTTTTTTACAAAATTCGTGAAAGCGTTGCTAGGCAATATGAAATGTTGAAAAAATAAATTTTTTTCACATTATTCATAACAGCGTTGCTAGGCAATATGAAATGTTGAACAAATTAATTTTTTTCACATTATTCATAACAGCGTTGCTAGGCATTTTATAATGTTGAAAAAATAAATTTTATTCACAAAACCAATGAAAGCGTTGCTAGGCATTTTGAAATGTTGAAAATATATATATTTTTTACAAAATTCATGAAAGCATTGCTAGGCATTTTAAAATGTTGAAAAGATATATTTTGTACAAAATTCATGAAAGCGTTGCTAGGTATTTTGAAATGTTGAAAAAATAATTTTGTTTATAAAAATTCATGAAATCGTTGCTAGCCAATATGAATTGTTGAAAAAATATGTTTTTTTACAATATTCGTAAATGCGTTGCTAGGCATTTTTAAATGATGAAAAAATATATATATTTTTCACAAAATTAATGAAAGCGTTGCTAGGCATTTTAAAATGTTGAAAAGATATATTTTGTACAAAATTCATGAAAGCGTTGCTAGGCATTGTGAAATGTTGAAAAATTAAATTTTTTCACAAAATTAATGAAAGCGTTGCTAGGCATTTTGAAATGTTGAAAAAATATATTTTTTTTACAAAATTCATGAGAGTATAGCTAGGCATTTTGAAATGTTGAAAAAATATATTTTTTTCACACAATTATTTAAAGCGTTGCTAGGCATTTTAAAATGTTGAAAAAATATCGTTTGTACAAAATTCATGAAAGCGTTGCTAGGCATTTTGAAATCTTGAAAAAATAATTTTGTTTATAAAAATTCATGAAATCGTTGCTAGCCAATATGAATTGTTGAAAAAATATGTTTTTTTACAATATTCGTAAATGCGTTGCTAGGCATTTTTAAATGATGAAAAAATATATATATTTTTCACAAAATTAATGAAAGCGTTGCTAGGCATTTTAAAATGTTGAAAAGATATATTTTGTACAAAATTCATGAAAGCGTTGCTAGGTATTTTGAAATGTTGAAAAAATATATTTTTTTTACAAAATTCATGAAAGCGTTCCTAGTCATTTTAAAATGTGGAAAAAATATATATTGTTTAATTAATTCAGGAAAGCGTTGCTAGGCATTTTGAAATGTCGAAAAAATATATTTCTTTTACACAATTATTGAAAACGTTGCTAGGCATTTTGAAATGTTGAAAAAATATATTTTTTTCACTTTATTCATAACAGCGTTGCTAGGCATTCTGAGATGTTGAAAAAATAAATTTTATTCACAAAACACATGAAAGCGTTGCTAGGCATTTTGAAATGTTGAACAAATATATTTTTTTACAAAACTCATGAAAGCGTTGCTAGGCATTTTAAAATGTTGAAAAGATATATTTTTTTCACACAATTATTGAAAGCATTGCTAGGCATTTTGAAATGTTGAAAAAATATATTTTTTTCACTTTATTCATAACAGCGTTGCTAGGCATTCTGAGATGTTGAAAAAATAAATTTTATTCACAAAACACATGAAAGCGTTGCTAGGCATTTTGAAATCTTGAAAAAATAATTTTGTTTATAAAAATTCATCAAATCGTTGCCAGCCATTATGAATTGTTGAAAAAATATATTTTTTTACAATATTCGTAAAAGCGTTGCTAGGCATTTTGAAATGATGAAAAAATTTATATATTTTTCACAAAAATCATGAAAGCGTTGCTAGTCATTTTAAAATGTGGAAAAAATATATATTGTTTACCAAATTCAGGAAAGCGTTGCTAGGCATTTTGAGATGTTGAAAAAATATATTTTTGCACACAATTATTGAAAGCGATGCTAGGCATTTTAAAATGTTGAAAAATTATATTTTTTTCACAAAATTCATGAAAGCGTTGCTAGGCATTTTGAAATGTTGAAAAAATATATTTTTTTCACAAAATTCATGAAAGCGTTGCTAGGCATTTTGAAATGTTGAAAAAATATATTTTTTTTACAAAATTCATGAAAGCGTTGCTAGGCAATTTGAAATGTTGAAAAAATATATTTTTTTCACAAAATACATGAAAGCGATGCTAGTCATTTTGAAATGTTGAAAAATTATATTTTTTTCACAAAATTCATGAAAGCGTTGCTAGGCATTTTGAAATGTTGAAAAAATATATTTTTTTTACAAAATTCTTGAAAGCGTTGCTAGGCATTTTAAAATGTTGAAAAACAATTTTTTTTTAAATTCATGAAAGCGTTGCTAGGCATTTTGAAATGTTGAAAAAATATTTTTTTTTCACACAATTATCTAAAGCGTTGCTAGGCATTTTAATATGTTGAAAAAATATTTTTTGTACAAAATTCATGAGACCGTTGCTATGGATTTTAAAATGTTGAACAAATATATTTTTTTACAAAACTCATGAAAGCGTTGCTCGGCATTTTAAAATGTTGAAAAGATATATTTTTTTCACACAATTATTGAAAGCGTTGCTAGGTATTTTGAAATGTGGAAAAAATATATTTTTTTTTACAAAATTCATGAACGCGTTGCTAGGCATTTTGAAATCTTGAAAAAATAATTTTGTTTATAAAAATTCATGAAATCGTTGCTAGCCATTATGAATAGTTGGAAAAATATATTTTTTTAAAATATTCGTAAAAGCTTTCCTAGGCATTTTGAAATGTTGAAAAGATATATTTTTTTGACACAATTATTGAAAGCGTTGCTAGGCATTTTAAAATGTAGAAAAAATAATTTTTGTACAAAATTCATGAAAGCGTTGCTAGGTATTTTGATATGTTGAAAAAATATATTTTTTTTACGAAATTCATGAACGCGTTGCTAGGCATTTTGAAATCTTGAAAAAATAATTTTGTAGGCAATATGTAAAGTTGAAAAATATATTTTTTTCACATTATTCATAACAGCGTTGCTAGGCATTTTAAAATATTGAAAAAATAAATTTTATTCACAAAACACATGAAAGCGTTACTAGGCATTTTGAAATGTTGAAAAAATATATTTTTTCCTCATTATTCATAACAGCGTTGCTAGGCATTTTAAAATGATGAAAAAATATATTTTTTTACAAAATTAATGAAAGCGTTGCTATGGATTTTAAAATGTTGAACAAATATATTTTTTTACAAAACTCATGAAAGCGTTGCTCGGCATTTTAAAATGTAGAAAAGATATATTTTTTTCCCACAATTATTGAAAACGTTGCTAGGTATTTTGAATTGTTGAAAAAATATATTTTTTCCACATTATTCATATCAGCGTTGCTAGGCATTTTAAAATGTTGAAAAAATAAATTTTATTCACAAAACACATGAAAGCGTTGCTAGGCATTTTAAAATGTTGAAAAGATATATTTTTTTCACACAATTATTGAAAGCGTTGCTAGGCTTTTTAAAATGTTGAAAAAATATTTTTTGTACAAAATTCATGACAGCATTGCTAGGTATTTTGAAATGTTGAAAAAATAAAATTTATTCACAAAACACATGAAAGCGTTGCTAGGCATTTTGAAATGTTGAAAAATTATATTTTTTTCACAAAATTCATGCAACCGTTGCAATGCATTTTAAAATGTTGAAAAAATATATTTTTTTACAAAACTCATGAAAGCGTTGCTAGGCATTTTAAAATGTTGAAAAAATATATTTTTTTCAAACAATTATTGAAAGCGTTGCTAGGCATTTTGAAATGTTGAAAAATTATATTTTTTTCACAAAATTCATGCAACCGTTGCAATGCATTTTAAAATGTTGAAAAAATATATTTTTTTACAAAACTCATGAAAGCGTTGCTAGGCATTTTAAAATGTTGAAAAAATATATTTTTTTCAAACAATTATTGAAAGCGTTGCTAGGCATTTTGAATTGTTGAAAAAATATATTTTTTTACAATATTCGTGAAAGCGTTGCTAGGTATTTTGAAATGATGAAAAAATATATATATTTTTCACAAAAATCATGAAAGCGTTGCTATGCATTTTAAAATGTTGAACAAATATACTTTTTTACAAAACTCATGAAAGCGTTGCTAGGCATTTTGAAATGTTGAAAAATATATTTTTTTACAAAATTCATGAAAGCGTTGCTAGCCATTATGAAATGTTGAAAAAATATATTTTTTTCACATTATTCATAACAGCGTTGCTAGGCATTTTAAAATATTGAAAAAATAAATTTTATTCACAAAACACTTGAAAGCGTTGCTAGGCATTTTGAAATGTTGAAAAATTATATTTTTTTCACAAAATTCATGAAATCGTTGCTAGGCATTTTGAAATCTTGAAAAAATAATTTTGTTTATAAAAATTCATGAAATCGTTGCTAGCCATTATGAATAATTGAAAAAATATATTTTTTTACAATATTCGTAAAAGCGTTGCTAGGCATTTTCAAATGATGAAAAAATATATATATTTTTCACAAAAATCATGAAAGCGTTGCTATGCATTTTAAAATGTTGAACAAATATACTTTTTTACAAAACTCATGAAAGCGTTGCTAGGCATTTTGAAATGTTGAAAAATATATTTCTTTACAAAATTCTAGAAAGCGTTGCTAGCCATTATGAAATGTTGAAAAAATATATTTTTTTCACATTATTCATAACAGCGTTGCTAGGCATTTTAAAATATTGAAAAAATAAATTTTATTCACAAAACACTTGAAAGCGTTGCTAGGCATTTTGAAATGTTGAAAAAAAATTTTTTTTTACAAAATTCTAGAAAGCGTTGCTAGCCATTATGAAATGTTGAAAAAATATATTTTTTTCACATTATTCATAACAGCGTTGCTAAGCATTTTAAAATATTGAAAAAATAAATTTTATTCACAAAACACATGAAAGCGTTTGCTAGGCATTTTGAAATGTTGAAAAATTATATTTTTTTCTCAAAATTCATGAAAGCGTTGCTAGGCATTTTGAAATGTTGAAAAAATATATTTTTTTTACAAAATTTATGAAAGCGTTGCTAGTAATTTTGAAATGTTGAAAAATTATATTTTTTTCACAAAATTCATGAAAGCGTTGCTAGGCATTTTGAAATGTTGAAAAAATATATTTTTTTTACAAAATTCATGAAAGCGTTGCCTGGCATTTTGAAATGTTGAAAAATTATATTTTTTTCACAAAATTCATGAAAGCGTTGCTAGGCACTTTGAAATGTTGAAAAAATATATTTTTTTTACAAAATTCATGAAGGCGTTGCTAGTCATTTTGAAATGTTGAAAAATTATATTTTTTTCACAAAATTCATGAAAGCGTTGCTAGGCATTTTGAAATGTTGAAAAAATATATTTTTTTTACAAAATTCTTGAAAGCGTTGCTGGGCATTTTTAAATGTTGAAAAAATCTATTTTTTTCACAAAATTCATGAAAGCGATGCTAGGCATTTTGAAATGATGAAAAAATATATTTTTTTTACAAAATTCATGAAAGCGTTGCTAGGCAATTTGAAATGTTGAAAACAAATATTTTTTTACAAAATTCTAGAAAGCGTTGCTAGCCATTATGAAATGTTGAAAAAATATATTTTTTTCACATTATTCATAACAACGGTGCTAGGCATTTTAAAATGTTGAAAAAATAAATTTTATTCACAAAACCCATGAAAGCGTTGCTAGGAATTTTGAAATGTTTAAAAAATATATTTTTTTTACAAAATTCATGAAAGCGTTGCTAGGCATTTTAAAATGTTGAAAAAATATATTTTTTTCACAAAATTCATGAAAGCGATGCTAGGCATTTTGAAATGATGAAAAAATATATTTTTTTTACAAAATTCATGAAAGCGTTGCTAGGCAATTTGAAATGTTGAAAACAAATATTTTTTTACAAAATTCTAGAAAGCGTTGCTAGCCATTATGAAATGTTGAAAAAATATATTTTTTTCACATTATTCATAACAACGGTGCTAGGCATTTTAAAATGTTGAAAAAATAAATTTTATTCACAAAACCCATGAAAGCGTTGCTAGGCATTTTGAAATGTTGAAAAAATATATTTTTTTTACAAAATTCATGAAAGCGTTGCTAGTCATTTTGAAATGTTGAAAAATTATATTTATTTCACAAAATTCATGAAAGCGTTGCTACGCATTATGAAATGTTGAAAAAATATATTTTTTGCACAAAAATTCATGTAAGCGTTGCTAGGCATTTTGAAATGTTGAAAAAGTATATTTTTTTTACAAAATTCATTAAAGCGTTGCTAGGCATTTTGAAATGTTGAAGAATTATATTTTTTTCACAAAATTCATTAAAGCGTTGCTAGGCATTTTGAAATGTTCAAAAAATATACTTTTTTTCACATTATTCATAACAGCGTTGCTAGGCATTTTAAAATGTTGAAAAAATAAATTTTATTCACAAAACCCATGAAAGCCTTGCTAGGCATTTTGAAATGTTGAAAAAATATATTTTTTTCACAAAATTCATGAAAGCGTTGCTAGCCATTATGAAATGTTGAAAAAATATATTGTTTTCACATTATTCATAACAGCGTTGCTAGGCATTTTAAAATATTGATAAAATAAATTTTATACACAAAACACATGAAAGCGTTGCTAGGCATTTTGAAATGTTGAAAAATTAAATTTTTTTTCACAAAATTCATGAAAGCGTTGCTAGGCATTTTAAAATATTGAAAAAATAAATTTTATTCACAAAACACATGAAAACGTTGCTAGGCATTATGAAATGTTGAAAAAATTATTTTTTTTACAAAATTCATGAAAGCGTTGCTAGGCATTTTTAAATGTTGAAAAAATATATTTTTTTTAAAAAAATTCGTGAAAGCGTTGCTAGGCCATATGAAATGTTGACAAAATATATTTTTTTCACGTTATTCATAACAGCGTGACTAGGCATTTTAAAATGTTGAAAAAATAAATTTTATTCACAAAACACATGAAAACGTTGCTAGGCATTTTGAAATGTTGAAAAATTATATTTTCTTTACAAAATTCATGAAAGCGTTGCTAGGCATTATGAAATGTTGAAAAAATTATTTTTTTTACAAAATTCATGAAAGCGTTGCTAGGCATTTTGAAATGTCGAAAAAATATATTTTTTTAAAAAAAATTCGTGAAAGCGTTGCTAGGCCATATGAAATGTTGACAAAATATATTTTTTTCACGTTATTCATAACAGCGTGACTAGGCATTTTAAAATGTTGAAAAAATAAATTTTATTCACAAAACACATGAAAGCGTTGCTAGGCATTTTGAAATGTTGAAAAAATATATTTTTTTTACAAAATTCATTAAAGCGTTGCTAGGCATTTTGAAATGTTGAAGAATTATATTTTTTTCACAAAATTCATGAAAGCGTTGCTAGGCATTTTGAAATGTTGAAAAAATATACTTTTTTTCACATTATTCATAACAGCGTTGCTAGGTATTTTAAAATGTTGAAAAAATAAATTTTATTCACAAAACCCATGAAAGCGTTGCTAAGCATTTTGAAATGTTGAAAAAATATATTTTATTCACAAAATTCATGAAAGCGTTGCTAGCCATTATTAAATGTTGAAAAAATATATTGTTATCACATTATTCATAACAGCGTTGATAGGCATTTTAAAATATTGATAAAATAAATTTTATACCCAAAACACATGAAAGCGTTGCTAGGCATTTTGAAATGTTGAAAAATTATATTTTTTTCACAAAATTCATGAAAGCGTTGCTAGGCATTTTAAAATATTGAAAAAATAAATTTTATTCACAAAACACATGAAAACGTTGCTAGGCATTTTGAAATGTTGAAAAATTATATTTTTTTCACAAAATTCATGAAAGCGTTGCTAGGCATTTTGAAATGTTGAAAAAATATATTTTTTTTACAAAATTCATGAAAGCGTTGCCTGGCATTTTGAAATGTTGAAAAAATAAATTTTATTCGCAAAACACCTGAAAGCGTTGCTAGGCATTTTGAAATGTTGGAAAAATATATTTTTTTTACAAAATTCATGAAAGCGTTGGTAGGCATTTTAAAATGTTGAAAATATATATTTTTTTCACAAAATTCATGAAATCGTTGCTAGGCATTTTGAAATGTTGAAAAAATATATTTTTTTACAAAATTCGAGAAAGCGTTACTAGACATTATGAAATGTTGAAAAAATATATTTTTTTCACATTATTCATAACAGCGTTGCTAAGCATTTTGAAATGTTGAAAAAGTATATTTTTTTTACAAAATTCATTAAAGCGTTGCTAGGCATTTTGAAATGTTGAAGAATTATATTTTTTTCACAAAATTCATGTAAGCGTTGCTAGGCATTTTGAAATGTTGAAAAAATATACTTTTTTTCACATTATTCATAACAGCGTTGCTAGCCATTATGAAATGTTGAAAAAATATATTGTTTTCACATTATTCATAACAGCGTTGCTAGGCATTTTAAAATATTGAAAAAATAAATTTTATTCACAAAACACATGAAAACGTTGCTAGGCATTTTGAAATGTTGAAAATTTATATTTTTTTTACAAAATTCATGAAAGCGTTGCTAGGCATTATGAAATGTTGAAAAAATAATTTTTTTTTACAAAATTCTTGAAAGCGTTGCTAGGCATTTTAAAATGTTGAAAAACAATTTTTTTTTAAATTCATGAAAGCGTTGCTAGGCATTTTGAAATGTTGAAAAAATATATTTTTTTTACAAAGTTCATGAAAGCGTTGCTAGGCATTTTAAAATGTTGAAAAAATATATTTTTTTCACAAAATTCATGAAAGCGTTGCTAGCTATTATGAAATGTTGAAAAAATATATTGTTTTCACATTATTCATAACAGCGTTGCTAGGCATTTTAAAATATTGATAAAATAAATTTTATACCAAAACACATGAAAGCGTTGCTAGGCATTTTGAAATGTTGAAAAATTATATTATTTTCACAAAATTCATGAAAGCGTTGCTAGGCATTTTAAAATATTGAAAAAATAAATTTTATTCACAAAACACATGAAAACGTTGTTGGGCATTTTGAAAAATTGAAAAATTATATTTTTTTTACAAATTTCATGAAAGCGTTGCTAGGCATTATGAAATGTTGAAAAAATAATTTTTTTTTACAAAAATCTTGAAAGCGTTGCTAGGCATTTTAAAATGTTGAAAAACATTTTTTTTTTAAATTCATGAAAGCGTTGCTAGGCATTTTGAAATGTTGAAAAAATATATTTTTTTAAAAAAGATTCGTGAAAGCGTTGCTAGGCAATATGAAATGTTGACAAAATATATTTTTTTCACGTTATTCATAACAGCGTGACTAGGCATTTTAAAATGTTGAAAAAATAAATTTTATTCACAAAACACATGAAAGCGTTGCTAGGCATTTTGAAATGTTGAAAAAATATATTTTTTTACAAAATTCGAGAAAGCGTTACTAGACATTATGAAATGTTGAAAAAATATATTTTTTTCACATTATTCATAACAGCGTTGCTATGTATTTTAAAATGTTGAAAAAATAAATTTTATTCACAAAACCCATGAAAGTGTTGCTAGGCATTTTGAAATGTTGAAAAAATATATTTTTTTCACAAAATTCATGAAAGCGTTGCTAGGCATTTTGAAATGTTGAAAAAATAATTTTTTTCACATTATTCATAACAGCGTTGCTAGGCATTTTAAAATATTGAAAAAATAAATTTTATTCACAAAACACCTGAAAGCGTTGCTAGGCAATATGAAATGTTGACAAAATATATTTTTTTCACGTTATTCATAACAGCGTGACTAGGCATTTTAAAATGTTGAAAAAATAAATTTTATTCACAAAACACATGAAAGCGTTGCTAAGCATTTTGAAATGTTGAAAAAATATATTTTTTTACAAAATTCGAGAAAGCGTTACTAGACATTATGAAATGTTGAAAAAATATATTTTTTTCACATTATTCATAACAGCGTTGCTATGTATTTTAAAATGTTGAAAAAATAAATTTTATTCACAAAACCCATGAAAGTGTTGCTAGGCATTTTGAAATGTTGAAAAAATATATTTTTCTTACAAAATTCATGAAAGCGTTGCTAGGCATTTTAAAATGTTGAAAAAATATATTTTTTTCACAAAATTCATGAAAGCGTTGCTAGGCATTTTGAAATGTTGAAAAAATAATTTTTTTCACATTATTCATAACAGCGTTGCTAGGCATTTTAAAATATTGAAAAAATAAATTTTATTCACAAAACACCTGAAAGCGTTGCTAGGCATTTTGAAATGTTGAAAAAATATATTTTTTTTACAAAATTCATGAAAGCGTTGGTAGGCATTTTAAATAGTTGAAAATATATATTTTTTTCACAAAATTCATGAAATCGTTGCTAGGCATTTTGAAATGTTGAAAAAATATATTTTTTTACAAAATTCGAGAAAGCGTTACTAGACATTATGAAATGTTGAAAAAATATATTTTTTTCACATTATTCATAACAGCGTTGCTATGTATTTTAAAATGTTGAAAAAATAAATTTTATTCACAAAACCCATGAAAGTGTTGCTAGGCATTTTGAAATGTTGAAAAAATATATTTTTTTTACAAAATTCATGAAAGCGTAGCTAGTCATTTTGAAATGTTGAAAAATTATATTTTTTCACAAAATTCATGAAAGCGTTGCTAGGCATTTTGAAATGTTGAAAAATTATATTTTTTTCACAAAATTCATGAAAGCGTTGCTAGGCATTTTGAAATGTTGAAAAAATATATTTTTTTACAAAATTCATGAAAGCGTTGCTAGGCATTTTGAAATGTTGAAAAAATATATTTTTTTAAAAAAAATTCGTGAAAGCGTTGCTAGGCAACATGAAATGTTGACAAAATATATTTTTTTCACGTTATTCATAACAGCGTGACTAGGCATTTTAAAATGTTGAAAAAATAAATTTTATTCACAAAACACATGAAAGCGTTGCTAGGCATTTTGAAATGTTGAAAAAATATATTTTTTTTACAAAATTCATGAAAGCGTTGCTAGGGATTTTAAAATGTTGAAAAAATATATTTTTTTCACAAAATTCATGGAAGCGTTGCTATTCATTTTGAAATGTTGAAAAAATATATTTTTTTTACAAAATTCATGAAAGCGTTGCTAGGCATTTTGAAATGTTGAAAAAATATATTTTTTTTACAAAATTCATGAAAGCGTTGCCTGGCATTTTGAAATGTTGAAAAAATATATTTTTTTTCACATTATTCATAACAGCGTTGCTAGGCATTTTAAAATATTGAAAAAATAAATTTTATTCACAAAACACCTGAAAGCGTTGCTAGGCATTTTGAAATGTTGAAAAAATATATTTTTTTTACAAAATTCATGAAAGCGTTGGTAGGCATTTTAAAATGTTGAAAATATATATTTTTTTCACAAAATTCATGAAATCGTTGCTAGGCATTTTGAAATGTTGAAAAAATATATTTTTTTACAAAATTCGAGAAAGCGTTACTAGACATTATGAAATGTTGAAAAAATATATTTTTTTCACATTATTCATAACAGCGTTGCTAGGCATTTTGAAATGTTGAAAAAGTATATTTTTTTTACAAAATTCATTAAAGCGTTGCTAGGCATTTTGAAATGTTGAAGAATTATATTTTTTTCACAAAATTCATGAAAGCGTTGCTAGGCATTTTGAAATGTTGAAAAAATATACTTTTTTCACATTATTCATAACAGCGTTGCTAGGCATTTTAAAATGTTGAAAAAATAAATTTTATTCACAAAACCCATGAAAGCCTTGCTAGGCATTTTGAAATGTTGAAAAAATATATTTTTTTCACAAAATTCATGAAAGCGTTGCTAGCCATTATGAAATGTTGAAAAAATATATTGTTTTCACATTATTCATAACAGCGTTGCTAGGCATTTTAAAATATTGATAAAATAAATTTTATACACAAAACACATGAAAGCGTTGCTAGGTATTTTGAAATGTTGAAAAATTATATTTTTTTTCACAAAATTCATGAAAGCGTTGCTAGGCATTTTAAAATATTGAAAAAATAAATTTTATTCACAAAACACATGAAAACGTTGCTAGGCATTTTGAAATGTTGAAAAATTATATTTTTTTTACAAAATTCATGAAAGCGTTGCTAGGCATTATGAAATGTTGAAAAAATAATTTTTTTTTACAAAATTCTTGAAAGCGTTGCTAGGCATTTTAAAATGTTGAAAAACAATTTTTTTTAAAATTCATGAAAGCGTTGCTAGGCATTTTGAAATGTTGAAAAAATATATTTTTTTTTACGAAGTTCATGAAAGCGTTGCTAGGCACTTTAAAATGTTGAAAAAATATATTTTTTTCACAAAATTCATGAAAGCGTTGCTAGCTATTATGAAATGTTGAAAAAATATATTGTTTTCACATTATTCATAACAGCGTTGCTAGGCATTTTAAAATATTGATAAAATAAATTTTATACCAAAACACATGAAAGCGTTGCTAGGCATTTTGAAATGTTGAAAAATTATATTTTTTTCACAAAATTCATGAAAGCGTTCCTAGGCATTTTAAAATATTGAAAAAATAAATTTTATTCACAAAACACATGAAAACGTTGTTAGGCATTTTGAAAAATTGAAAAATTATATTTTTTTTACAAAATTCATGAAAGCGTTGCTAGGCATTATGAAATGTTGAAAAAATAATTTTTTTTTACAAAATTCTTGAAAGCGTTGCTAGGCATTTTAAAATGTTGAAAAAATATATTTTTTTCACAAAATTCATGAAAGCGTTGCTAGGCATTTTGAAATGTTGAAAAAATATATTTTTTTCACATTATTCATAACAGCGTTGCTAGGCATTTTAAAATATTGAAAAAATAAATTTTATTCACAAAACACCTGAAAGCGTTGCTAGGCATTTTGAAATGTTGAAAAAATATATTTTTTTTACAAAATTCATGAAAGCGTTGGTAGGCATTTTAAAATGTTGAAAATATATATTTTTTTCACAAAATTCATGAAATCGTTGCTAGGCATTTTGAAATGTTGAAAAAATATATTTTTTTACAAAATTCGAGAAAGCGTTACTAGACATTATGAAATGTTGAAAAAATATATTTTTTTCACATTATTCATAACAGCGTTGCTATGTATTTTAAAATGTTGAAAAAATAAATTTTATTCACAAAACCCATGAAAGTGTTGCTAGGCATTTTGAAATGTTGAAAAAATATATTTTTTTTACAAAATTCATGAAAGCCTAGCTAGTCATTTTGAAATGTTGAAAAATTATATTTTTTCACAAAATTCATGAAAGCGTTGCTAGGCATTTTGAAATGTTGAAAAATTATATTTTTTTCACAAAATTCATGAAAGCGTTGCTAGGCATTTTGAAATGTTGAAAAAATATATTTTTTTTACAAAATTCATGAAAGCGTTGCTAGGCATTTTGAAATGTTGAAAAATATATTTTTTTAAAAAAAATTCGTGAAAGCGTTGCTAGGCAACATGAAATGTTGACAAAATATATTTTTTTCACGTTATTCATAACAGCGTGACTAGGCATTTTAAAATGTTGAAAAAATAAATTTTATTCACAAAACACATGATAGCGTTGCTAGGCATTTTGAAATGTTGAAAAAATATATTTTTTTTACAAAATTCATGAAAGCGTTGCTAGGGATTTTAAAATGTTGAAAAAATATATTTTTTTCACAAAATTCATGGAAGCGTTGCTAGGCATTTTGAAATGTTGAAAAAATATATTTTTTTTACAAAATTCATGAAAGCGTTGCCTGGCATTTTGAAATGTTGAAAAAATATATTTCTTTTACAAAATTCATTAAAGCGTTGCTAGGGATTTTAAAATGTTGAAAAAATATATTTTTTTCACAAAATTCATGGAAGCGTTGCTAGGCATTTTGAAATGTTGAAAAAATATATTTTTTTACAAAATTCGAGAAAGCGTTACTAGACATTATGAAATGTTGAAAAAATATATTTTTTTCACATTATTCATAACAGCGTTGCTATGTATTTTAAAATGTTGAAAAAATAAATTTTATTCACAAAACCCATGAAAGTGTTGCTAGGCGTTTTGAAATGTTGAAAAAATATATTTTTTTAAAAAAGATTCGTGAAAGCGTTGCTAGGCAATATGAAATGTTGACAAAATATATTTTTTTCACGTTATTCATAACAGCGTGACTAGGCATTTTAAAATGTTGAAAAAATAAATTTTATTCACAAAACACATGAAAGCGTTGCTAGGCATTTTGAAATGTTGAAAAAATATATTTTTTTTACAAAATTCATGAAAGCGTAGCTAGTCATTTTGAAATGTTGAAAAATTATATTTTTTCACAAAATTCATGAAAGCGTTGCTAGGCATTTTGAAATGTTGAAAAATTATATTTTTTTCACAAAATTCATGAAAGCGTTGCTAGGCATTTTGAAATGTTGAAAAAATATATTTTTTTTACAAAATTCATGAAAGCGTTGCTAGGCATTTTGAAATGTTGAAAAAATATATTTTTTTAAAAAAAATTCGTGAAAGCGTTGCTAGGCAACATGAAATGTTGACAAAATATATTTTTTTCACGTTATTCATAACAGCGTGACTAGGCATTTTAAAATGTTGAAAAAATAAATTTTATTCACAAAACACATGAAAGCGTTGCTAGGCATTTTGAAATGTTGAAAAAATATATTTTTTTTACAAAATTCATGAAAGCGTTGCTAGGGATTTTAAAATGTTGAAAAAATATATTTTTTTCACAAAAATTCATGGAAGCGTTGCTATTCATTTTGAAATGTTGAAAAAATATATTTTTTTTACAAAATTCATGAAAGCGTTGCTAGGCATTTTGAAATGTTGAAAAAATATATTTTTTTCACATTATTCATAACAGCGTTGCTAGGCATTTTGAAATGTTGAAAAAGTATATTTTTTTTACAAAATTCATTAAAGCGTTGCTAGGCATTTTGAAATGTTGAAGAATTATATTTTTTTCACAAAATTCATGAAAGCGTTGCTAGGCATTTTGAAATGTTGAAAAAATATACTTTTTTCACATTATTCATAACAGCGTTGCTAGGCATTTTAAAATGTTGAAAAAATAAATTTTATTCACAAAACCCATGAAAGCCTTGCTAGGCATTTTGAAATGTTGAAAAAATATATTTTTTTAAAAAAAATTCGTGAAAGCGTTGCTAGGCAACATGAAATGTTGACAAAATATATTTTTTTCACGTTATTCATAACAGCGTGACTAGGCATTTTAAAATGTTGAAAAAATAAATTTTATTCACAAAACACATGAAAGCGTTGCTAGGCATTTTGAAATGTTGAAAAAATATATTTTTTTTACAAAATTCATGAAAGCGTTGCTAGGGATTTTAAAATGTTGAAAAAATATATTTTTTTCACAAAATTCATGGAAGCGTTGCTATTCATTTTGAAATGTTGAAAAAATATATTTTTTTTACAAAATTCATGAAAGCGTTGCTAGGCATTTTGAAATGTTGAAAAAATATATTTTTTTTACAAAATTCATGAAAGCGTTGCCTGGCATTTTGAAATGTTGAAAAAATATATTTTTTTTCACATTATTCATAACAGCGTTGCTAGGCATTTTAAAATATTGAAAAAATAAATTTTATTCACAAAACACCTGAAAGCGTTGCTAGGCATTTTGAAATGTTGAAAAAATATATTTTTTTTACAAAATTCATGAAAGCGTTGGTAGGCATTTTAAAATGTTGAAAATATATATTTTTTTCACAAAATTCATGAAATCGTTGCTAGGCATTTTGAAATGTTGAAAAAATATATTTTTTTACAAAATTCGAGAAAGCGTTACTAGACATTATGAAATGTTGAAAAAATATATTTTTTTCACATTATTCATAACAGCGTTGCTAGGCATTTTGAAATGTTGAAAAAGCATATTTTTTTTACAAAATTCATTAAAGCGTTGCTAGGCATTTTGAAATGTTGAAGAATTATATTTTTTTCACAAAATTCATGAAAGCGTTGCTAGGCATTTTGAAATGTTGAAAAAATATACTTTTTTCACATTATTCATAACAGCGTTGCTAGGCATTTTAAAATGTTGAAAAAATAAATTTTATTCACAAAACCCATGAAAGCCTTGCTAGGCATTTTGAAATGTTGAAAAAATATATTTTTTTCACAAAATTCATGAAAGCGTTGCTAGCCATTATGAAATGTTGAAAAAATATATTGTTTTCACATTATTCATAACAGCGTTGCTAGGCATTTTAAAATATTGATAAAATAAATTTTATACACAAAACACATGAAAGCGTTGCTAGGTATTTTGAAATGTTGAAAAATTATATTTTTTTTCACAAAATTCATGAAAGCGTTGCTAGGCATTTTAAAATATTGAAAAAATAAATTTTATTCACAAAACACATGAAAACGTTGCTAGGCATTTTGAAATGTTGAAAAATTATATTTTTTTTACAAAATTCATGAAAGCGTTGCTAGGCATTATGAAATGTTGAAAAAATAATTTTTTTTTACAAAATTCTTGAAAGCGTTGCTAGGCATTTTAAAATGTTGAAAAACAATTTTTTTTAAAATTCATGAAAGCGTTGCTAGGCATTTTGAAATGTTGAAAAAATATATTTTTTTCACAAAATTCATGAAAGCGTTGCTAGCTATTATGAAATGTTGAAAAAATATATTGTTTTCACATTATTCATAACAGCGTTGCTAGGCATTTTAAAATATTGATAAAATAAATTTTATACCAAAACACATGAAAGCGTTGCTAGGCATTTTGAAATGTTGAAAAATTATATTTTTTTCACAAAATTCATGAAAGCGTTCCTAGGCATTTTAAAATATTGAAAAAATAAATTTTATTCACAAAACACATGAAAACGTTGTTAGGCATTTTGAAAAATTGAAAAATTATATTTTTTTTACAAAATTCATGAAAGCGTTGCTAGGCATTATGAAATGTTGAAAAAATAATTTTTTTTTACAAAATTCTTGAAAGCGTTGCTAGGCATTTTAAAATGTTGAAAAACAATTTTTTTTTAAATTCATGAAAGCGTTGCTAGGCATTTTGAAATGTTGAAAAAATATATTTTTTTAAAAAAGATTCGTGAAAGCGTTGCTAGGCAATATGAAATGTTGACAAAATATATTTTTTTCACGTTATTCATAACAGCGTGACTAGGCATTTTAAAATGTTGAAAAAATAAATTTTATTCACAAAACACATGAAAGCGTTGCTAGGCATTTTGAAATGTTGAAAAAATATATTTTTTTTACAAAATTCATGAAAGCGTTGCTAGGCATTTTAAAATGTTGAAAAAATATATTTTTTTCACAAAATTCATGAAAGCGTTGCTAGGCATTTTGAAATGTTGAAAAAATATATTTTTTTCACATTATTCATAACAGCGTTGCTAGGCATTTTAAAATATTGAAAAAATAAATTTTATTCACAAAACACCTGAAAGCGTTGCTAGGCATTTTGAAATGTTGAAAAAATATATTTTTTTTACAAAATTCATGAAAGCGTTGGTAGGCATTTTAAAATGTTGAAAATATATATTTTTTTCACAAAATTCATGAAATCGTTGCTAGGCATTTTGAAATGTTGAAAAAATATATTTTTTTACAAAATTCGAGAAAGCGTTACTAGACATTATGAAATGTTGAAAAAATATATTTTTTTCACATTATTCATAACAGCGTTGCTATGTATTTTAAAATGTTGAAAAAATAAATTTTATTCACAAAACCCATGAAAGTGTTGCTAGGCATTTTGAAATGTTGAAAAAATATATTTTTTTTACAAAATTCATGAAAGCCTAGCTAGTCATTTTGAAATGTTGAAAAATTATATTTTTTCACAAAATTCATGAAAGCGTTGCTAGGCATTTTGAAATGTTGAAAAATTATATTTTTTTCACAAAATTCATGAAAGCGTTGCTAGGCATTTTGAAATGTTGAAAAAATATATTTTTTTTACAAAATTCATGAAAGCGTTGCTAGGCATTTTGAAATGTTGAAAAATATATTTTTTTAAAAAAAATTCGTGAAAGCGTTGCTAGGCAACATGAAATGTTGACAAAATATATTTTTTTCACGTTATTCATAACAGCGTGACTAGGCATTTTAAAATGTTGAAAAAATAAATTTTATTCACAAAACACATGATAGCGTTGCTAGGCATTTTGAAATGTTGAAAAAATATATTTTTTTTACAAAATTCATGAAAGCGTTGCTAGGGATTTTAAAATGTTGAAAAAATATATTTTTTTCACAAAATTCATGGAAGCGTTGCTAGGCATTTTGAAATGTTGAAAAAATATATTTTTTTTACAAAATTCATGAAAGCGTTGCCTGGCATTTTGAAATGTTGAAAAAATATATTTCTTTTACAAAATTCATTAAAGCGTTGCTAGGGATTTTAAAATGTTGAAAAAATATATTTTTTTCACAAAATTCATGGAAGCGTTGCTAGGCATTTTGAAATGTTGAAAAAATATATTTTTTTACAAAATTCGAGAAAGCGTTACTAGACATTATGAAATGTTGAAAAAATATATTTTTTTCACATTATTCATAACAGCGTTGCTATGTATTTTAAAATGTTGAAAAAATAAATTTTATTCACAAAACCCATGAAAGTGTTGCTAGGCATTTTGAAATGTTGAAAAAATATATTTTTTTAAAAAAGATTCGTGAAAGCGTTGCTAGGCAATATGAAATGTTGACAAAATATATTTTTTTCACGTTATTCATAACAGCGTGACTAGGCATTTTAAAATGTTGAAAAAATAAATTTTATTCACAAAACACATGAAAGCGTTGCTAGGCATTTTGAAATGTTGAAAAAATATATTTTTTTTACAAAATTCATGAAAGCGTAGCTAGTCATTTTGAAATGTTGAAAAATTATATTTTTTCACAAAATTCATGAAAGCGTTGCTAGGCATTTTGAAATGTTGAAAAATTATATTTTTTTCACAAAATTCATGAAAGCGTTGCTAGGCATTTTGAAATGTTGAAAAAATATATTTTTTTTACAAAATTCATGAAAGCGTTGCCTGGCATTTTGAAATGTTGAAAAAATATATTTTTTTTCACATTATTCATAACAGCGTTGCTAGGCATTTTAAAATATTGAAAAAATAAATTTTATTCACAAAACACCTGAAAGCGTTGCTAGGCATTTTGAAATGTTGAAAAAATATATTTTTTTTACAAAATTCATGAAAGCGTTGGTAGGCATTTTAAAATGTTGAAAATATATATTTTTTTCACAAAATTCATGAAATCGTTGCTAGGCATTTTGAAATGTTGAAAAAATATATTTTTTTACAAAATTCGAGAAAGCGTTACTAGACATTATGAAATGTTGAAAAAATATATTTTTTCACATTATTCATAACAGCGTTGCTAGGCATTTTGAAATGTTGAAAAAGTATATTTTTTTTACAAAATTCATTAAAGCGTTGCTAGGCATTTTGAAATGTTGAAGAATTATATTTTTTTCACAAAATTCATGAAAGCGTTGCTAGGCATTTTGAAATGTTGAAAAAATATACTTTTTTCACATTATTCATAACAGCGTTGCTAGGCATTTTAAAATGTTGAAAAAATAAATTTTATTCACAAAACCCATGAAAGCCTTGCTAGGCATTTTGAAATGTTGAAAAAATATATTTTTTTCACAAAATTCATGAAAGCGTTGCTAGCCATTATGAAATGTTGAAAAAATATATTGTTTTCACATTATTCATAACAGCGTTGCTAGGCATTTTAAAATATTGATAAAATAAATTTTATACACAAAACACATGAAAGCGTTGCTAGGTATTTTGAAATGTTGAAAAATTATATTTTTTTTCACAAAATTCATGAAAGCGTTGCTAGGCATTTTAAAATATTGAAAAAATAAATTTTATTCACAAAACACATGAAAACGTTGCTAGGCATTTTGAAATGTTGAAAAATTATATTTTTTTTACAAAATTCATGAAAGCGTTGCTAGGCATTATGAAATGTTGAAAAAATAATTTTTTTTTACAAAATTCTTGAAAGCGTTGCTAGGCATTTTAAAATGTTGAAAAACAATTTTTTTTAAAATTCATGAAAGCGTTGCTAGGCATTTTGAAATGTTGAAAAAATATATTTTTTTCACGAAGTTCATGAAAGCGTTGCTAGGCATTTTAAAATGTTGAAAAAATATATTTTTTTCACAAAATTCATGAAAGCGTTGCTAGCTATTATGAAATGTTGAAAAAATATATTGTTTTCACATTATTCATAACAGCGTTGCTAGGCATTTTAAAATATTGATAAAATAAATTTTATACCAAAACACATGAAAGCGTTGCTAGGCATTTTGAAATGTTGAAAAATTATATTTTTTTCACAAAATTCATGAAAGCGTTGCTAGGCATTTTAAAATATTGAAAAAATAAATTTTATTCACAAAACACATGAAAACGTTGTTAGGCATTTTGAAAAATTGAAAAATTATATTTTTTTTACAAAATTCATGAAAGCGTTGCTAGGCATTATGAAATGTTGAAAAAATAATTTTTTTTTACAAAATTCTTGAAAGCGTTGCTAGGCATTTTGAAATGTTGAAAAAATATATTTTTTTAAAAAAGATTCGTGAAAGCGTTGCTAGGCAATATGAAATGTTGACAAAATATATTTTTTTCACGTTATTCATAACAGCGTGACTAGGCATTTTAAAATGTTGAAAAAATAAATTTTATTCACAAAACACATGAAAGCGTTGCTAGGCATTTTGAAATGTTGAAAAAATATATTTTTTTTACAAAATTCATGAAAGCGTTGCTAGGCATTTTAAAATGTTGAAAAAATATATTTTTTTCACAAAATTCATGAAAGCGTTGCTAGGCATTTTGAAATGTTGAAAAAATATATTTTTTTCACATTATTCATAACAGCGTTGCTAGGCATTTTAAAATATTGAAAAAATAAATTTTATTCACAAAACACCTGAAAGCGTTGCTAGGCATGTTGAAATGTTGAAAAAATATATTTTTTTTACAAAATTCATGAAAGCGTTGGTAGGCATTTTAAAATGTTGAAAATATATATTTTTTTCACAAAATTCATGAAATCGTTGCTAGGCATTTTGAAATGTTGAAAAAATATATTTTTTTACAAAATTCGAGAAAGCGTTACTAGACATTATGAAATGTTGAAAAAATATATTTTTTTCACATTATTCATAACAGCGTTGCTATGTATTTTAAAATGTTGAAAAAATAAATTTTATTCACAAAACCCATGAAAGTGTTGCTAGGCATTTTGAAATGTTGAAAAAATATATTTTTTTTACAAAATTCATGAAAGCCTAGCTAGTCATTTTGAAATGTTGAAAAATTATATTTTTTCACAAAATTCATGAAAGCGTTGCTAGGCATTTTGAAATGTTGAAAAATTATATTTTTTTCACAAAATTCATGAAAGCGTTGCTAGGCATTTTGAAATGTTGAAAAAATATATTTTTTTTACAAAATTCATGAAAGCGTTGCTAGGCATTTTGTAATGTTGAAAAATATATTTTTTTAAAAAAAATTCGTGAAAGCGTTGCTAGGCAACATGAAATGTTGACAAAATATATTTTTTTCACGTTATTCATAACAGCGTGACTAGGCATTTTAAAATGTTGAAAAAATAAATTTTATTCACAAAACACATGAAAGCGTTGCTAGGCATTTTGAAATGTTGAAAAAATAAATTTTATTCACAAAACACCTGAAAGCGTTGCTAGGCATTTTGAAATGTTGAAAAAATATATTTTTTTTACAAAATTCATGAAAGCGTTGGTAGGCATTTTAAAATGTTGAAAATATATATTTTTTTCACAAAATTCATGAAATCGTTGCTAGGCATTTTGAAATGTTGAAAAAATATATTTTTTTACAAAATTCGAGAAAGCGTTACTAGACATTATGAAATGTTGAAAAAATATATTTTTTTCACATTATTCATAACAGCGTTGCTATGTATTTTAAAATGTTGAAAAAATAAATTTTATTCACAAAACCCATGAAAGTGTTGCTAGGCATTTTGAAATGTTGAAAAAATATATTTTTTTTACAAAATTCATGAAAGCCTAGCTAGTCATTTTGAAATGTTGAAAAATTATATTTTTTCACAAAATTCATGAAAGCGTTGCTAGGCATTTTGAAATGTTGAAAAATTATATTTTTTTCACAAAATTCATGAAAGCGTTGCTAGGCATTTTGAAATGTTGAAAAAATATATTTTTTTTACAAAATTCATGAAAGCGTTGCTAGGCATTTTGAAATGTTGAAAAATATATTTTTTTAAAAAAAATTCGTGAAAGCGTTGCTAGGCAACATGAAATGTTGACAAAATATATTTTTTTCACGTTATTCATAACAGCGTGACTAGGCATTTTAAAATGTTGAAAAAATAAATTTTATTCACAAAACACATGAAAGCGTTGCTAGGCATTTTGAAATGTTGAAAAAATATATTTTTTTTACAAAATTCATGAAAGCGTTGCTAGGGATTTTAAAATGTTGAAAAAATATATTTTTTTCACAAAATTCATGGAAGCGTTGCTAGGCATTTTGAAATGTTGAAAAAATATATTTTTTTTACAAAATTCATGAAAGCGTTGCCTGGCATTTTGAAATGTTGAAAAAATATATTTTTTTTACAAAATTCATTAAAGCGTTGCTAGGGATTTTAAAATGTTGAAAAAATATATTTTTTTCACAAAATTCATGGAAGCGTTGCTAGGCATTTTGAAATGTTGAAAAAATATATTTTTTTACAAAATTCGAGAAAGCGTTACTAGACATTATGAAATGTTGAAAAAATATATTTTTTTCACATTATTCATAACAGCGTTGCTATGTATTTTAAAATGCTGAAAAAATAAATTTTATTCACAAAACCCATGAAAGTGTTGCTAGGCATTTTGAAATGTTGAAAAAATATATTTTTTTAAAAAAGATTCGTGAAAGCGTTGCTAGGCAATATGAAATGTTGACAAAATATATTTTTTTCACGTTATTCATAACAGCGTGACTAGGCATTTTAAAATGTTGAAAAAATAAATTTTATTCACAAAACACATGAAAGCGTTGCTAGGCATTTTGAAATGTTGAAAAAATATATTTTTTTTACAAATTCATGAAAGCGTTGCTAGGCATTTTAAAATGTTGAAAAAATATATTTTTTTCACAAAATTCATGAAAGCGTTGCTAGGCATTTTGAAATGTTGAAAAAATATATTTTTTTCACATTATTCATAACAGCGTTGCTAGGCATTTTAAAATATTGAAAAAATAAATTTTATTCACAAAACACCTGAAAGCGTTGCTAGGCATTTTGAAATGTTGAAAAAATATATTTTTTTTACAAAATTCATGAAAGCGTTGGTAGGCATTTTAAATAGTTGAAAATATATATTTTTTTCACAAAATTCATGAAATCGTTGCTAGGCATTTTGAAATGTTGAAAAAATATATTTTTTTACAAAATTCGAGAAAGCGTTACTAGACATTATGAAATGTTGAAAAAATATATTTTTTTCACATTATTCATAACAGCGTTGCTATGTATTTTAAAATGTTGAAAAAATAAATTTTATTCACAAAACCCATGAAAGTGTTGCTAGGCATTTTGAAATGTTGAAAAAATATATTTTTTTTACAAAATTCATGAAAGCGTAGCTAGTCATTTTGAAATGTTGAAAAATTATATTTTTTCACAAAATTCATGAAAGCGTTGCTAGGCATTTTGAAATGTTGAAAAATTATATTTTTTTCACAAAATTCATGAAAGCGTTGCTAGGCATTTTGAAATGTTGAAAAAATATATTTTTTTTACAAAATTCATGAAAGCGTTGCTAGGCATTTTGAAATGTTGAAAAAATATATTTTTTTAAAAAAAATTCGTGAAAGCGTTGCTAGGCAACATGAAATGTTGACAAAATATATTTTTTTCACGTTATTCATAACAGCGTGACTAGGCATTTTAAAATGTTGAAAAAATAAATTTTATTCACAAAACACATGAAAGCGTTGCTAGGCATTTTGAAATGTTGAAAAAATATATTTTTTTTACAAAATTCATGAAAGCGTTGCTAGGGATTTTAAAATGTTGAAAAAATATATTTTTTTCACAAAATTCATGGAAGCGTTGCTATTCATTTTGAAATGTTGAAAAAATATATTTTTTTTACAAAATTCATGAAAGCGTTGCTAGGCATTTTGAAATGTTGAAAAAATATATTTTTTTTACAAAATTCATGAAAGCGTTGCCTGGCATTTTGAAATGTTGAAAAAATATATTTTTTTTCACATTATTCATAACAGCGTTGCTAGGCATTTTAAAATATTGAAAAAATAAATTTTATTCACAAAACACCTGAAAGCGTTGCTAGGCATTTTGAAATGTTGAAAAAATATATTTTTTTTACAAAATTCATGAAAGCGTTGGTAGGCATTTGAAAATGTTGAAAATATATATTTTTTTCACAAAATTCATGAAATCGTTGCTAGGCATTTTGAAATGTTGAAAAAATATATTTTTTTACAAAATTCGAGAAAGCGTTACTAGACATTATGAAATGTTGAAAAAATATATTTTTTTCACATTATTCTTAACAGCGTTGCTAGGCATTTTGAAATGTTGAAAAAGTATATTTTTTTTACAAAATTCATTAAAGCGTTGCTAGGCATTTTGAAATGTTGAAGAATTATATTTTTTTCACAAAATTCATGAAAGCGTTGCTAGGCATTTTGAAATGTTGAAAAAATATACTTTTTTCACAAAATTCATGAAAGCGTTGCTAGCCATTATGAAATGTTGAAAAAATATATTGTTTTCACATTATTCATAACAGCGTTGCTAGGCATTTTAAAATATTGATAAAATAAATTTTATACACAAAACACATGAAAGCGTAGCTAGGTATTTTGAAATGTTGAAAAATTATATTTTTTTTCACAAAATTCATGAAAGCGTTGCTAGGCATTTTAAAATATTGAAAAAATAAATTTTATTCACAAAACACATGAAAACGTTGCTAGGCATTTTGAAATGTTGAAAAATTATATTTTTTTACAAAATTCATGAAAGCGTTGCTAGGCATTATGAAATGTTGAAAAAATAATTTTTTTTTACAAAATTCTTGAAAGCGTTGCTAGGCATTTTAAAATGTTGAAAAACAATTTTTTTTAAAATTCATGAAAGCGTTGCTAGGCATTTTGAAATGTTGAAAAAATATATTTTTTTCACGAAGTTCATGAAAGCGTTGCTAGGCATTTTAAAATGTTGAAAAAATATATTTTTTTCACAAAATTCATGAAAGCGTTGCTAGCTATTATGAAATGTTGAAAAAATATATTGTTTTCACATTATTCATAACAGCGTTGCTAGGCATTTTAAAATATTGATAAAATAAATTTTATACCAAAACACGTGAAAGCGTTGCTAGGCATTTTGAAATGTTGAAAAATTATATTTTTTTCACAAAATTCATGAAAGCGTTGCTAGGCATTTTAAAATATTGAAAAAATAAATTTTATTCACAAAACACATGAAAACGTTGTTAGGCATTTTGAAAAATTGAAAAATTATATTTTTTTTACAAAATTCATGAAAGCGTTGCTAGGCATTATGAAATGTTGAAAAAATAATTTTTTTTTACAAAATTCTTGAAAGCGTTGCTAGGCATTTTAAAATGTTGAAAAACAATTTTTTTTTAAATTCATGAAAGCGTTGCTAGGCATTTTGAAATGTTGAAAAAATATATTTTTTTAAAAAAGATTCGTGAAAGCGTTGCTAGGCAATATGAAATGTTGACAAAATATATTTTTTTCACGTTATTCATAACAGCGTGACTAGGCATTTTAAAATGTTGAAAAAATAAATTTTATTCACAAAACACATGAAAGCGTTGCTAGGCATTTTGAAATGTTGAAAAAATATATTTTTTTTACAAAATTCATGAAAGCGTTGCTAGGCATTTTAAAATGTTGAAAAAATATATTTTTTTCACAAAATTCATGAAAGCGTTGCTAGGCATTTTGAAATGTTGAAAAAATATATTTTTTTCACATTATTCATAACAGCGTTGCTAGGCATTTTAAAATATTGAAAAAATAAATTTTATTCACAAAACACCTGAAAGCGTTGCTAGGCATTTTGAAATGTTGAAAAAATATATTTTTTTTACAAAATTCATGAAAGCGTTGGTAGGCATTTTAAAATGTTGAAAATATATATTTTTTTCACAAAATTCATGAAATCGTTGCTAGGCATTTTGAAATGTTGAAAAAATATATTTTTTTACAAAATTCGAGAAAGCGTTACTAGACATTATGAAATGTTGAAAAAATATATTTTTTTCACATTATTCATAACAGCGTTGCTATGTATTTTAAAATGTTGAAAAAATAAATTTTATTCACAAAACCCATGAAAGTGTTGCTAGGCATTTTGAAATGTTGAAAAAATATATTTTTTTTACAAAATTCATGAAAGCGTAGCTAGTTATTTTGAAATGTTGAAAAATTATATTTTTTCACAAAATTCATGAAAGCGTTGCTAGGCATTTTGAAATGTTGAAAAATTATATTTTTTTCACAAAATTCATGAAAGCGTTGCTAGGCATTTTGAAATGTTGAAAAAATATATTTTTTTTACAAAATTCATGAAAGCGTTGCTAGGCATTTTGAAATGTTGAAAAATATATTTTTTTAAAAAAAATTCGTGAAAGCGTTGCTAGGCAACATGAAATGTTGACAAAATATATTTTTTTCACGTTATTCATAACAGCGTGACTAGGCATTTTAAAATGTTGAAAAAATAAATTTTATTCACAAAACACATGAAAGCGTTGCTAGGCATTTTGAAATGTTGAAAAAATATATTTTTTTTACAAAATTCATGAAAGCGTTGCTAGGGATTTTAAAATGTTGAAAAAATATATTTTTTTCACAAAATTCATGGAAGCGTTGCTAGGCATTTTGAAATGTTGAAAAAATATATTTTTTTTACAAAATTCATGAAAGCGTTGCCTGGCATTTTGAAATGTTGAAAAAATATATTTTTTTTACAAAATTCATTAAAGCGTTGCTAGGCATTTTGAAATGTTGAAGAATTATATTTTTTTCACAAAATTCATGAAAGCGTTGCTAGGCATTTTGAAATGTTGAAAAAATATATTTTTTTTACAAAATTCATGAAAGCGTTGCCTGGCATTTTGAAATGTTGAAAAATATATTTTTTTTACAAAATTCATTAAAGCGTTGCTAGGCATTTTGAAATGTTGAAAAAATATACTTTTTTTCACATTATTCATAACAGCGTTGCTAGGTATTTTAAAATGTTGAAAAAATAAATTTTATTCACAAAACCCATGAAAGCGTTGCTAGGCATTTTGAAATGTTGAAAAAATATATTTTTTTCACAAAATTCATGAAAGCGTTGCTAGCCATTATTAAATGTTGAAAAAATATATTGTTATCACATTATTCATAACAGCGTTGATAGGCATTTTAAAATATTGATAAAATAAATTTTATACACAAAACACATGAAAGCGTTGCTAGGCATTTTGAAATGTTGAAAAATTATATTTTTTTCACAAAATTCATGAAAGCGTTGCTAGGCATTTTAAAATATTGAAAAAATAAATTTTATTCAAAAAACACATGAAAACGTTGCTAGGCATTTTGAAATGTTGAAAAATTATATTTTTTTTACAAAATTCATGAAAGCGTTGCTAGGCATTTTGAAATGTTGAAAAAATATATTTTTTTTACAAAATTCATGAAAGCGTTGCCTGGCATTTTGAAATGTTGAAAAAATATATTTTTTTCACATTATTCATAACTGCGTTGCTAGGCATTTTAAAATATTTAAAAAATAAATTTTATTCACAAAACACCTGAAAGCGTTGCTAGGCATTTTGAAATGTTGAAAAAATATATTTTTTTTACAAAATTCATGAAAGCGTTGGTAGGCATTTTAAAATGTCGAAAATATATATTTTTTTCACAAAATTCATGAAATCGTTGCTAGGCATTTTGAAATGTTGAAAAAATATATTTTTTTACAAAATTCGAGAAAGCGTTACTTGACATTATAAAATGTTGAAAAAATATATTTTTTTCACATTATTCATAACAGCGTTGCTAGGCATTTTAAAATGTTGAAAAAATAAATTTTATTTACAAAACCCATGAAAGCGTTGCTAGGCATTTTGAAATGTTGTAAAAATATATTTTTTTTACAAAATTCATGAAAGCGTTGCTAGTCATTTTGAAATGCTGAAAAATTATATTTTATTCACAAAATTCATGAAAGCGTTGCTAGGCATTTTGAAATGTTGAAAAAATAATTTTTTTTTACAAAATTCATGAAAGTGTTGCTAGGCATTTTGAAATGTTGACAAAATATATTTTTTTCACAAAAATTCATGTAAGCGTTGCTAGGCATTTTGAAATGTTGAAAAAGTATATTTTTTTTACAAAATTCATTAAAGCGTTGCTAGGCATTTTGAAATGTTGAAGAATTATATTTTTTTCACAAAATTCATGAAAGCGTTGCTAGGCATTTTGAAATGTTGAAAAAATATACTTTTTTTCACATTATTCATAACAGCGTTGCTAGGCATTTTAGAATGTTGAAAAAATAAATTTTATTCACACAACCCATGAAAGCCTTGCTAGGCATTTTGAAATGTTGAAAAAATATATTTTTTTCACAAAATTCATGAGAGCGTTGCTAGCCATTATGAAATGTTGAAAAAATATATTGTTTTCACATTATTCATAACAGCGTTGCTAGGCATTTTAAAATATTGATAAAATAAATTTTATACACAAAACACATGAAAGCGTTGCTAGGCATTTTGAAATGTTGAAAAATTATATTTTTTTTCACAAAATTCATGAAAGCGTTGCTAGGCATTATGAAATGTTGAAAAAATAATTTTTTTTTACAAAATTTTTGAAAGCGTTGCTAGGCATTTTAAAATGTTGAAAAACAATTTTTTTTAAATTCATGAAAGCGTTGCTAGGCATTTTGAAATGTTGAAAAAATATATTTTTTTTAAAAAAATTCGTGAAAGCGTTGCTAGGCAATATGAAATGTTGACAAAATATATTTTTTTCACGTTATTCATAACAGCGTGACTAGGCATTTTAAAATGTTGAAAAAATAAATTTTATTCACAAAACACATGAAAGCGTTGCTAGGCATTTTGAAATGTTGAAAAAATATATTTTTTTTACAAAATTCATGAAAGCGTTTCTAGGCATTTTAAAATGTTGAAAAAATATATTTTTTTCACAAAATTCATGAAAGCGTTGCTAGCCATTATGAAATGTTGAAAAAATATATTGTTTTCACATTATTCATAACAGCGTTGCTAGGCATTTTAAAATATTGATAAAATTAATTTTATACACATAACACATGAAAGCGTTGCTAGGCATTTTGAAATGTTGAAAAATTATATTTTTTTCACAAAATTCATGAAAGCGTTGCTAGGCATTTTAAAATATTGAAAAAATAAATTTTATTCACAAAACACATGAAAACGTTGTTAGGCATTTTGAAAAATTGAAAAATTATATTTTTTTTACAAAATTCATGAAAGCGTTGCTAGGCATTATGAAATGTTGAAAAAATAATTTTTTTTACAAAATTCTTGAAAGCGTTGCTAGGCATTTTAAAATGTTGAAAAACAATTTTTTTTTAAATTCATGAAAGCGTTGCTAGGCATTTTGAAATGTTGAAAAAATATATTTTTTTAAAAAAGATTCGTGAAAGCGTTGCTAGGCAATATGAAATGTTGAAAAAATATATTTTTTTCACGTTATTCATAACAGCGTGACTAGGCATTTTAAAATGTTGAAAAAATAAATTTTATTCACAAAACACATGAAAGCGTTGCTAGGCATTTTGAAATGTTGAAAAAATATATTTTTTTTACAAAATTCATGAAAGCGTTGCTAGGCATTTTAAAATATTGAAAAAATATATTTTTTTCACAAAATTCATGAAAGCGTTGCTAGGCATTTTACTTACTTCTTACTTCTTACTTCTTATTACGAGCTTCCAAGGTTGGCCTCGATGGCTCGATGTCTCCTATACACACACTCTGCCAATGACCAGAAACAACTTTCTTTCAAGATTCTGTCCAGGGTACATTCCCGTCCTAGTTGCTTTACCAAGGGACTCCTTGTTGCTGCTGTTACAGGACACTTCAAAAGTATGTGCTCTAATGTTTCCTCTTCTTGCTTGCACACTCCACAGATAGAGTCGTTAGTAATATGAAACCTTTTCAAATATGTATTGGTGACAATGTGTCCCATACGAGCTCGTGCCGCAAAAGATGCCACTGTACGTGATAATGACTTGAAGATCTTTGGATCATTAGGTTGTTTTTGTAATGAATAATATTCGCGCCCAGTATTGCATTCTCTCCATTTCTTTCTCCAACAGATGTGAGATTCTTTATCAACTGCCTCTTTGCAATTAGTTAAGGAGTAACAACTTTCAGGAGATGGAAACAAGTTGCAAGACGCCTTGGCAGATCTGTCAGCTTCCTCATTCCCAGGAACACCACAATGACTGTGGATCCATTGAAATACAATATTTTTCTGTTCTAAGTTTTTTAACAATTTAGTTATTTCAGATGTTCGAAAATGGTAGTCTGTAGTGTGCTGTACTTGAAGGGCTTGAAGGGCCGACCTGGAATCGGTAAGAATGCAGATGTTCTGTGCATCCATAGTATTGCCAAAAACCAAAGCAGCATTTAAGGCCATCAATTCAGCATTCATACTTGAAGAGGAATCGCAGGGCACATAGTAATCCTCGTTTAATTCTGGACAATGAAACGCTGCACCTCCCCTATGGTTCTCTTTATCAACGGAACCATCTGTGTAGATTTTTACAAAGTTGTTATATGTGGTGTTTATCAATTCCATAGCGACAGATTTTAGTAGGTGAGGTGAATCTTCTTTTGTGAGTGAACCAGGAATTTCAAGATTGGTTTTTATTGGGATTCGAAGCCAGGGTTGTTGTTCCAAAACAACTGGAATTTTTTCTGATTCCATTGTGTTTAATGATTCGCAGGGTTTGTTATGATGGTAGAACAGTGACTGTCGGATGTTAGTTACCAATGCAATGTTAGAAAGAGTGTTAAGTGAAATTGCCTTCATCTGAAAATGTTTCTTCCACATTCTGTTTTTTATATATAAGTCAAAGGGCATGACTGACAGTTCAATTTCCATAGACTGTATACTTGTGGTTTTTGGACAACCCAAACAAATCCTCAGAGATGAGTTCTGTAATATTTGTAATTTTCGAATATGAGTTTCAGCTGTTCCACCCCAAACTTCACAACAATACATGATTTTTGATCTTACAAAGGACAAATAAAAATTCCTTAATATATATGTATCTGCTCCCCATGCCCTGCTGGCTATAACTTTCAACGCTTTTATTCTATTTGCACATTTGTCCGCTATGAAATGGACATGTTCTTTCCACAGTAGTTTTGGATCTAGTTTAATACCCAGAAGTACAGGATTTGGGTTATGCCGCAGTACGTTTCCATTTAAGTTTATAACTGGTTTATAGTTTTTGTGCAAGTATCGCCTGGAGAAGAAGCATACTTCAGTTTTTGATAGTGAAATGGTTAGTCCCCATTTTTCAGACCACTCAGAGATTTTGGTAAGTGCCTTTTCCAGTTGGTGAGTAGAAGCAGTTGGGTCTTTATCAGTGGCCCAGATAGTGACATCATCTGCAAAAATAGCCATGCCGATGCCTGGAAGGTCTATATTCCCTAAATTTTGCATCATTATGTTAAAAAGAGAAGGACTAATGACTGACCCCTGTGGTATTCCGTTTAGAGTACATTCTTCTTCAGAGTAGGTATCATTGATCTTAGTTTTAATTTTCCTATCCTTAAGGAAGTCTACAATGTATTTCAATATCCTCCCTTTTAAACCGATTTCCATACACTGCGAAATAATAGATATGCGTGAGACCTTATCAAAGGCTGCTTCGAAATCGATGAACACCGCTGATGTACACATTTTGTTTGAGAATCCGGTATATATACTTTCTGTAAAGTTTAGTAAAGCATCACAGGTGCTTCGTTTAGGTCTGAACCCGAAAAGACATGAACCCAGCAGATTATAATTTTCAAGCCTCCAAGTTAAGCGGTTATTAACCAGTCTCTCCAAAAGTTTACCGAGACATGATGTCAAGGCTATAGGCCTGTAAGAAGAAGCAAGTTCAGGAGATTTTCCTGGTTTTACAAGTGGAATAATTATAGCCTGTTTCCATTTTTGTGGTATGTTACCTGTCTCCCAGATTTGTGTAAAATTGCATCTTATTTCTTCCATAAATGACTCAGAACAATGCTGTAACATTAAATTATGAATGTTATCTTCTCCTGGCGTAGATGACTTCAATTGTGCTACTGCAGCCTTCATTTCAGTTTCTGTGAAAGGTTTATCACAGACATCTGTTTTGGAAATTGCTTCATTCAAAGTTGTAAGAAAGCGCTTTTTCTCATTCTTCAGATGAGTCGGCCAATTTTCCTCAATACCTGACTTTTTGACATATAATTTGTTGAATACATTAGCAATGTCATTATCATTAGTAGTTATGATCCCATCCGGATTTGTGATCTGATAGATTTTATTATCAGGTTTTCCCTGAATTGCTTTAAATCTTTTCCATACAGCTGAGCAAGGTGTGTTTGAGTTGATGCTACCTATGAAGTCATGCCAAGAGGTCCTTTTAGCCTCTTTTATAGCTCTCTTACATTTAGCCGATGCCTGGTTGTATTTGCTTCTATTTTCGGGTGTTCTAAATTTCTTCCACATTTTTCTGGCTTTTTGTCTTTCTAATCTAAGGAGGGATATTCTCTTATTCCACCAAATGTTACTAGGCTTTTGTTTATTTTTATTTACCTCAATGCTAGGGATACTTTCCGAGGCAGCAATCATTAGTTTCTGTACAATGTTTTCTGTATTACTTTCTGTGCAGTTTACTATGTTATTAGTAAGATGTCTAAATAGGGGCCAATTTGCATCTTTTATTTTATGTTGCGTAGTAATAACTCTATGTGCATTAACATTTCCCTCTTTACTGTCGATATTAAAATATACTGGGAAGTGGTCACTAATTAGATCTTTACCCACATACCAATTACTGATTATGTCTAACAGATCTGGAGAAGACAGGGTAAGGTCCAATGTACTCAATGATCCTGTACTTGGTGACTGGTATGTTGGTTCCTTGTTTTCGTTTACAAGTACCAAATTGGAGTTCACAATCCATTCGTAAACTATTAGGCCATTCCTGTTGTCATTTCCTTTATTCCAAGAGCCATGTCTAGCATTAAAATCACCCATGATAAGGAGACATTTATCTGAAATCAGTAATTTTTGAAGTTCCTCATCAGTTACTAATTGATTAGGAATATACACGTTGACTACTCTTATAGTAACATCTTGGTTAATAGTTATGTCACAGCTAAGTGCTTCCATATTTGTGGTGGTGATAGATTGATGACTTCTAACAACTATAGATTTATGTATCAAAGTTACATAAAGGTAATAAGCTAGGCATTTTGAAATGTTGAAAAAATATACTTTTTTTCACATTATTCATGAAAGCGTTGCTAGGCATTTTAAAATATTGAAAAAATAAATTTTATTCACAAAACACATGAAAACGTTGTTAGGCATTTTGAAAAATTGAAAAATTATATTTTTTTTACAAAATTCATGAAAGCGTTGCTAGGCATTATGAAATGTTGAAAAAATAATTTTTTTTACAAAATTCTTGAAAGCGTTGCTAGGCATTTTAAAATGTTGAAAAACAATTTTTTTTTAAATTCATGAAAGCGTTGCTAGGCATTTTGAAATGTTGAAAAAACATATTTTTTTAAAAAAGATTCGTGAAAGCGTTGCTAGGCAATATGAAATGTTGAAAAAATATATTTTTTTCACGTTATTCATAACAGCGTGACTAGGCATTATAAAATGTTGAAAAAATAAATTTTAATCACAAAACACATGAAAGCGTTGCTAGGCATTTTGAAATGTTGAGAAAATATATTTTTTTTACAAAATTCATGAAAGCGTTGCTAGGCATTTTAAAATGTTGAAAAAATATATTTTTTTCACAAAATTCATGAAAGCGTTGCTAGGCATTTTGAAATGTTGAAAACATATATTTTTTTCACATTATTCATAACAGCGTTGCTAGGCATTTTAAAATATTGAAAAAATAAATTTTATTCACAAAACACCTGAAAGCGTTGCTAGGCATTTTGAAATGTTGAAAAAATATATTTTATTTACAAAATTCATGAAAGCGTTGGTAGGCATTTTAAAATGTTGAAAATATATATTTTTTTCACAAAATTCATGAAATCGTTGCTAGGCATTTTGAAATGTTGAAAAAATATATTTTTTTACAAAATTCGAGAAAGCGTTACTAGACATTATGAAATGTTGAAAAAATATATTTTTTTCACATTATTCATAACAGCGTTGCTAGGCATTTTAAAATGTTGAAAAAATAAATTTTATTCACAAAACCCATGAAAGCGTTGCTAGGAATTTTGAAAAGTTGAAAAAATATATTTTTTTTACAAAATTCTTGAAAGCGTTGCTAGGCATTTCAAAAGGTTGAAAAAAATTTTTTTTTAAATTCATGAAAGCGTTGCTAGTCATTTTGAAATGTTGAACAAATAAATTTTTTTCACAAAATTCATGAAAGCGTTGCTAGGCATTTTGAAATGTTGAAAAAATACATTTTTTTTACAAAATTCTTGAAAGCGTTGCTAGGCATTTTAAAATGTTGAAAAAATATATTTTTTTCACAAAATTCATGAATGCGATGCTAGGCATTTTGAAACGATGAAAAAAAATATCTTTTTTACAAAATTAATGAAAGCGTTGCTAGGCATTTTGAAATGTTGAAAAAAAATATTTTTTTACAAAATTCTAGAAAACGTTGCTAGCCATTATGAAATGTTGAAAAAATATATTTTTTTTCACATTATTTATAACAGCATTGCTAGGCATTTTAAAATATTGAAAAAATAAATTTTATTCACAAAACACATGAAAGCGTTGCTAGGCATTTTGAAATGTTGAAAATTTATATTTTTTTCACAAAATTCATGAAAGCGTTGCTAGGCATTTTAAAATATTGAAAAAGTAAATTTTATTCACAAAACACATGAAAACGTTGTTAGGCATTTTGAAAAATTGAAAAATTATATTTTTTTTACAAAATTCATGAAAGCGTTGCTAGGCATTATGAAATGTTGAAAAAATAATTTTTTTTTACAAAATTCTTGAAAGCGTTGCTAGGCATTTTAAAATGTTGAAAAACAATTTTTTTTAAATTCATGAAAGCGTTGCTAGGCATTTTGAAATGTTGAAAAAATATATTTTTTTAAAAAAGATTCGTGAAAGCTTTGCTAGGCAATATGAAATGTTGACAAAATATATTTTTTCACGTTATTCATAACAGCGTGACTAGGCATTTTAAAATGTTGAAAAAATAAATTTTATTCACAAAACACATGAAAGCGTTGGTAGGCATTTTGAAATGTTGAAAAAATATATTTTTTTTACAAAATTCATGAAAGCGTTGCTAGGCATTTTAAAATGTTGAAAAAATATATTTTTTTCACAAAATTCATGAAAGCGTTGCTAGGCATTTTGAAATGTTGAAAAAATATATTTTTTTCACATTATTCATAACAGCGTTGCTAGGCATTTTAAAATATTGAAAAAATATATTTTATTCACAAAACACCTGAAAGCGTTGCTAGGCATTTTGAAATGTTGAAAAAATATATTTTTTTTACAAAATTCATGAAAGCGTTGGTAGGCATTTTAAAATGTTGAAAAAATATATTTTTTTACAAAATTCTTGAAAGCGTTGCTAGACATTTCAAAAGGTTGAAAAAAATTTTTTTTTAATTCATGAAAGCGTTGCTAGGCATTTTGAAATGTTGAAAAAATATATTTTTTTTACAAAATTCATGAAAGCGTAGCTAGTCATTTTGAAATGTTGAACAAATAAATTTTTTTCACAAAATTCATGAAAGCGTTGCTAGGCATTTTGAAATGTTGAAAAAATACATTTTTTTTACAAAATTCTTGAAAGCGTTGCTAGTCATTTTAAATTCATGAATGCGATGCTAGGCATTTTGAAACGATGAAAAAAAATATTTTTTTTACAAAATTAATGAAAGCGTTGCTAGGCATTTTGAAATGTTGAAAAAAAATATTTTTTTACAAAATTCTAGAAAACGTTGCTAGCCATTATGAAATGTTGAAAAAATATATTTTTTTTCACATTATTTATAACAGCGTTGCTAGGCATTTTAAAATATTGAAAAAATAAATTTTATTCACAAAACACATGAAAGCGTTGCTAGGCATTTTGAAATGTTGAAAAATTATATTTTTTTCACAAAATTCATGAAAGCGTTGCTAGGCATTTTGAAATGTTGAAAAATTATATTTTTTTCACAAAATTCATGAAAGCGTTGCTGGGCCTTTTGAAATGTTGAAAAAATATATTTTTTTTACAAAATTCATGAAAGCGTTGCTAGGCATTTTGAAATGTTGAAAAAATATATTTTTTTTTTAAAAATTCGTGAAAGCGTTGCTAGGCAATATGAAATGTTGAAAAAATATATTGTTTTCACATTATTCATAACAGCGTTGCTAGGCATTTTAAAATGTTGAAAAAATAAATTTTATTCACAAAACCCATGAAAGCGTTGCTAGGCATTTTGAAATGTTGAAGAATTATATTTTTTTCACAAAATTCATGAAAGCGTTGCTAGGAATTTTGAAATGTTGAAAAAATATATTTTTTTTACAAAATTCATGAAAGCGTTGCCTGGCATTTTGAAATGTTGAAAAAATATATTTTTTTTACAAAATTCATTAAAGCGTTGCTAGGCATTTTGAAATGTTGAAGAATTATATTTTTTTCACAAAATTCATGAAAGCGTTGCTAGGCATTTTGAAATGTTGAAAAAATATACTTTTTTTCACATTATTCATAACAGCGTTGCTAGGCATTTTAAAATGTTGAAAAAATAAATTTTATTCACAAAACACATGAAAACGTTGTTAGGCATTTTGAAAAATTGAAAAATTATATTTTTTTTACAAAATTAATGAAAGCGTTGCTAGGCATTATGAAATGTTGAAAAAATAATTTTTCTTTACAAAATTCTTGAAAGCGTTGCTAGGCATTTTAAAATGTTGAAAAACAATTTTTTTTTAAATTCATGAAAGCGTTGCTAGGCATTTTGAAATGTTGAAAAAATATATTTTTTTAAAAAAGATTCGTGAAAGCGTTGCTAGGCAATATGAAATGTTGACAAAATATATTTTTTTCACGTTATTCATAACAGGGTGACTAGGCATTTTAAAATGTTGAAAAAATACATTTTATTCACAAAACACATGAAAGCGTTGCTAGGCATTTTGAAATGTTGAAAAAATATATTTTTTTTACAAAATTCATGAAAGCGTTGCTAGGTATTTTGAAATGTTGAAAAAATATATTTTTTTTTTAAAAATTCGTGAAAGCGTTGCTAGGCAATATGAAATGTTGAAAAAATATATTGTTTTCACATTATTCATAACAGCGTTGCTAGGCATTTTAAAATGTTGAAAAAATAAATTTTATTCACAAAACCCATGAAAGCGTTGCTAGACATTTTGAAATGTTGAAGAATTATATTTTTTTCACAAAATTCATGAAAGCGTTGCTAGGCATTTTGAAATGTTGAAAAAATATATTTTTTTTACAAAATTCATGAAAGCGTTGCCTGGCATTTTGAAATGTTGAAAAAATATATTTTTTTTACAAAACACATGCAAGCGTTGCTAGGCAATTTGAAATGTTGAAAAAATATATTTTTTTCACAAAATTCATGAAAGCGTTGCTAGCCATTATGAAATGTTGAAAAAATATATTGTTTTCACATTATTCATAACAGCGTTGCTAGGCATTTTAAAATATTGATAAAATAAATTTTATACACAAAACACATGAAAGCGTTGCTAGGCATTTTGAAATGTTGAAAATTTATATTTTTTTCACAAAATTCATGAAAGCGTTGCTAGGCATTTTAAAATATTGAAAAAATAAATTTTATTCACAAAACACATGAAAACGTTGTTAGGCATTTTGAAAAATTGAAAAATTATATTTTTTTTACAAAATTCATGAAAGCGTTGCTAGGCATTATGAAATGTTGAAAAAATAATTTTTTTTTAGAAAATTCTTGAAAGCGTTGCTAGGCATTTTAAAATGTTGAAAAACAATTTTTTTTTAAATTCATGAAAGCGTTGCTAGGCATTTTGAAATGTTGAAAAAATATATTTTTTTAAAAAAGATTCGTGAAAGCTTTGCTAGGCAATATGAAATGTTGACAAAATATATTTTTTTCACGTTATTCATAACAGCGTGACTAGGCATTTTAAAATGTTGAAAAAATAAATTTTATTCACAAAACACATGAAAGCGTTGGTAGGCATTTTGAAATGTTGAAAAAATATATTTTTTTTACAAAATTCATGAAAGCGTTGATAGGCATTTTAAAATGTTGAAAAAATATATTTTTTTCACAAAATTCATGAAAGCGTTGCTAGGCATTTTGAAATGTTGAAAAAATATATTTTTTTCACATTATTCATAACAGCGTTGCTAGGCATTTTAAAATATTGAAAAAATATATTTTATTCACAAAACACCTGAAAGCGTTGCTAGGCATTTTGAAATGTTGAAAAAATATATTTTTTTTACAAAATTCATGAAAGCGTTGGTAGGCATTTTAAAATGTTGAAAATATATATTTTTTTCACAAAATTCATGAAATCGTTGCTAGGCATTTTGAAATGTTGAAAAAATATATTTTTTTACAAAATTCGAGAAAGCGTTACTAGACATTATGAAATTTTGAAAAAATATATTTTTTTCACATTATTCATAACAGCGTTGCTAGGCATTTTAAAATGTTGAAAAAATAAATTTTATTCACAAAACCCATGAAAGCGTTGCTAGGCATTTTGAAATGTTGAAAAAATATATTTTTTTTACAAAATTCATGAAAGCGTAGCTAGTCATTTTGAAATGTTGAACAAATAAATTTTTTTCACAAAATTCATGAAAGCGTTGCTAGGCATTTTGAAATGTTTAAAAAATACATTCTTTTTACAAAATTCTTGAAAGCGTTGCTAGGCATTTTAAAATGTTGAAAAAATATATTTTTTTCACAAAATTCATGAATGCGATGCTAGGTATTTTGAAACGATGAAAAAAAATATTTTTTTTACAAAATTAATGAAAGCGTTGCTAGGCATTTTGAAATGTTGAAAAAAAATATTTTTTTACAAAATTCTAGAAAACGTAGCTAGCCATTATGAAATGTTGAAAAAATATATTTTTTTTCACATTATTTATAACAGCGTTGCTAGGCATTTTAAAATATTAAAAAAATAAATTTTATTCACAAAACACATGAAAGCGTTGCTAGGCATTTTGAAATGTTGAAAAATTACATTTTTTTCACAAAATTCATGAAAGCGTTGCTAATCATTTTGAAATGTTGAAAAATTATATTTTTTTCACAAAATTCATGAAAGCGTTGCTAGGCATTTTGAAATGTTGAAAAAATATATTTTTTTTACAAAATTCATGAAAGCGTTGCTAGGCATTTTGAAATGTTGAAAAAATAAATTTTTTTTAAAAAAATTCGTGAAAGCGTTGCTAGGCAATATGAAATGTTGAAAAAATATATTGTTTTCACATTATTCATAACAGCGTTGCTAGGCATTTTAAAATGTTGAAAAAATAAATTTTATTCACAAAACCCATGAAAGCGTTGCTAGGCATTTTGAAATGTTGAAGAATTATATTTTTTTCACAAAATTCATGAAAGCGTTGCTAGGCATTTTGAAATGTTGAAAAAATAAATTTTTTTCACAAAATTCATGAAAGCGTTGCTAGGCATTTTGAAATGTTGAAAAATTATATTTTTTTCACAAAATTCATGAAAGCGTTGCTAGGCATTTTGAAATGTGGAAAAATTATATTTTTTTCACAAAATTCATGAAAGCGTTGATAGGCATTTTGAAATGTTGAAAAAATATATTTTTTTTACAAAATTCATGAAAGCGTTGCTAGGCATTTTGAAATGTTGAAAAAATATATTTTTTTTTTAAAAATTCGAGAAAGCGTTGCTAGGCAATATGAAATGTTGAAAAAATATATTGTTTTCACATTATTCATAACAGCGTTGCTAGGCATTTTAAAATGTTGAAAAAATAAATTTTATTCACAAAACCCATGAAAGCGTTGCTAGGCATTTTGAAATGTTGAAGAATTATATTTTTTTCACAAAATTCATGAAAGCGTTGCTAGGCATTTTGAAATGTTGAAAAAATATATTTTTTTCACAAAATTCATGAAATCGTTGCTAGCCATTATGAAATGTTGAAAAAATATATTGTTTTCACATTATTCATAACAGCGTTGCTAGACATTTTAAAATATTGATAAAATAAATTTCATACACAAAACACATGAAAGCGTTGCTAGGCATTTTGAAATGTTGAAAAATTATATTTTTTTCACAAAATTCATGAAAGCGTTGCTAGGCATTTTAAAATATTGAAAAAATAAATTTTATTCACAAAACACATGAAAACGTTGTTAGGCATTTTGAAAAATTGAAAAAATTATATTTTTTTTACAAAATTCATGAAAGCGTTGCTAGGCATTATGAAATGTTGAAAAAATAATTTTTCTTTACAAAATTCTTGAAAGCGTTGCTAGGCATTTTAAAATGTTGAAAAACGATTTTTTTTTAAATTCATGAAAGCGTTGCTAGGCATTTTGAAATGTTGAACAAATAAATTTTTTTCACAAAATTCATGAAAGCGTTGCTAGGCATTTTGAAATGTTGAAAAAATACATTCTTTTTACAAAATTCTTGAAAGCGTTGCTAGGCATTTTAAAATGTTGAAAAAATATATTTTTTTCACAAAATTCATGAATGCGATGCTAGGTATTTTGAAACGATGAAAAAAAATATTTTTTTTACAAAATTAATGAAAGCGTTGCTAGGCATTTTGAAATGTTGAAAAAAAATATTTTTTTACAAAATTCTAGAAAACGTAGCTAGCCATTATGAAATGTTGAAAAAATATATTTTTTTTCACATTATTTATAACAGCGTTGCTAGGCATTTTAAAATATTAAAAAAATAAATTTTATTCACAAAACACATGAAAGCGTTGCTAGGCATTTTGAAATGTTGAAAAATTACATTTTTTTCACAAAATTCATGAAAGCGTTGCTAATCATTTTGAAATGTTGAAAAATTATATTTTTTTCACAAAATTCATGAAAGCGTTGCTAGGCATTTTGAAATGTTGAAAAAATATATTTTTTTTACAAAATTCATGAAAGCGTTGCTAGGCATTTTGAAATGTTGAAAAAATAAATTTTTTTAAAAAAAATTCGTGAAAGCGTTGCTAGGCAATATGAAATGTTGAAAAAATATATTGTTTTCACATTATTCATAACAGCGTTGCTAGGCATTTTAAAATGTTGAAAAAATAAATTTTATTCACAAAACCCATGAAAGCGTTGCTAGGCATTTTGAAATGTTGAAGAATTATATTTTTTTCACAAAATTCATGAAAGCGTTGCTAGGCATTTTGAAATGTTGAAAAAATAAATTTTTTTCACAAAATTCATGAAAGCGTTGCTAGGCATTTTGAAATGTTGAAAAATTATATTTTTTTCACAAAATTCATGAAAGCGTTGCTAGGCATTTTGAAATGTGGAAAAATTATATTTTTTTCACAAAATTCATGAAAGCGTTGATAGGCATTTTGAAATGTTGAAAAAATATATTTTTTTTACAAAATTCATGAAAGCGTTGCTAGGCATTTTGAAATGTTGAAAAAATATATTTTTTTTTTAAAAATTCGAGAAAGCGTTGCTAGGCAATATGAAATGTTGAAAAAATATATTGTTTTCACATTATTCATAACAGCGTTGCTAGGCATTTTAAAATGTTGAAAAAATAATTTTTATTCACAAAACCCATGAAAGCGTTGCTAGGCATTTTGAAATGTTGAAGAATTATATTTTTTTCACAAAATTCATTAAAGCGTTGCTAGGCATTTTGAAATGTTGAAAAAATATATTTTTTTCACAAAATTCATGAAATCGTTGCTAGCCATTATGAAATGTTGAAAAAATATATTGTTTTCACATTATTCATAACAGCGTTGCTAGACATTTTAAAATATTGATAAAATAAATTTTATACACAAAACACATGAAAGCGTTGCTAGGCATTTTGAAATGTTGAAAAATTATATTTTTTTCACAAAATTCATGAAAGCGTTGCTAGGCATTTTAAAATATTGAAAAAATAAATTTTATTCACAAAACACATGAAAACGTTGTTAGGCATTTTGAAAAATTGAAAAAATTATATTTTTTTTACAAAATTCATGAAAGCGTTGCTAGGCATTATGAAATGTTGAAAAAATAATTTTTCTTTACAAAATTCTTGAAAGCGTTGCTAGGCATTTTAAAATGTTGAAAAACAATTTTTTTTTAAATTCATGAAAGCGTTGCTAGGCATTTTGAAATGTTGAAAAAATATATTTTTTTTACAAAATTCATGAAAGCGTTAGTAGGCATTTTAAAATGTTGAAAATATATATTTTTTTCACAAAATTCATGAAATCGTTGCTAGGCATTTTGAAATGTTGAAAAAATATATTTTTTTACAAAGTTCGAGAAAGCGTTACTAGACATTATGAAATGTTGAAAAAATATATTTTTTTCACATTATTCATAACAGCGTTGCTAGGCATTTTAAAATGTTGAAAAAATAAATTTTATTCACAAAACCCATGAAAGCGTTGCTAGGCATTTTGAAATGTTGAAAAAATATATTTTTTTCACAAAATTCATGAAAGCGTTGCTAGGCATTTTGAAATGTTGAAAAAATACATTTTTTTTACAAAATTCTTGAAAGCGTTGCTAGGCATTTTAAAATGTTGAAAAAATATATTTTTTTCACAAAATTCATGAATGCGATGCTAGGCATTTTGAAACGATGAAAAAAATATTTTTTTTACAAAATTAATGAAAGCGTTGCTAGGCATTTTGAAATGTTGAAAAAAAATATTTTTTTACAAAATTCGTGAAAGCGTTGCTAGGCAATATGAAATGTTGAAAAAATATATTGTTTTCACATTATTCATAACAGCGTTGCTAGGCATTTTAAAATGTTGAAAAAATAAATTTTATTCACAAAACCCATGAAAGCGTTGCTAGGCATTATGAAATGTTGAAGAATTATATTTTTTTCACAAAATTCATGAAAGCGTTGCTAGGCATTTTAAAATGTTGAAAAAATATATTTTTTTACAAAATTCATGAAAGCGTTGCCTGGCATTTTGAAATGTTGAAAAAATATATTTTTTTTACAAAATTCATTAAAGCGTTGCTAGGCATTTTGAAATGTTGAAGAATTATATTTTTTTCACAAAATTCATGAAAGCGTTGCTAGGCATTTTGAAATGTGGAAAAATTATATTTTTTTCACAAAATTCATGAAAGCGTTGATAGGCATTTTGAAATGTTGAAAAAATATATTTTTTTTACAAAATTCATGAAAGCGTTGCTAGGCATTTTGAAATGTTGAAAAAATATATTTTTTTTTTAAAAATTCGAGAAAGCGTTGCTAGGCAATATGAAATGTTGAAAAAATATATTGTTTTCACATTATTCATAACAGCGTTGCTAGGCATTTTAAAATGTTGAAAAAATAATTTTTATTCACAAAACCCATGAAAGCGTTGCTAGGCATTTTGAAATGTTGAAGAATTATATTTTTTTCACAAAATTCATTAAAGCGTTGCTAGGCATTTTGAAATGTTGAAAAAATATATTTTTTTCACAAAATTCATGAAATCGTTGCTAGCCATTATGAAATGTTGAAAAAATATATTGTTTTCACATTATTCATAACAGCGTTGCTAGACATTTTAAAATATTGATAAAATAAATTTTATACACAAAACACATGAAAGCGTTGCTAGGCATTTTGAAATGTTGAAAAATTATATTTTTTTCACAAAATTCATGAAAGCGTTGCTAGGCATTTTAAAATATTGAAAAAATAAATTTTATTCACAAAACACATGAAAACGTTGTTAGGCATTTTGAAAAATTGAAAAAATTATATTTTTTTTACAAAATTCATGAAAGCGTTGCTAGGCATTATGAAATGTTGAAAAAATAATTTTTCTTTACAAAATTCTTGAAAGCGTTGCTAGGCATTTTAAAATGTTGAAAAACAATTTTTTTTTAAATTCATGAAAGCGTTGCTAGGCATTTTGAAATGTTGAAAAAATATATTTTTTTTACAAAATTCATGAAAGCGTTAGTAGGCATTTTAAAATGTTGAAAATATATATTTTTTTCACAAAATTCATGAAATCGTTGCTAGGCATTTTGAAATGTTGAAAAAATATATTTTTTTACAAAGTTCGAGAAAGCGTTACTAGACATTATGAAATGTTGAAAAAATATATTTTTTTCACATTATTCATAACAGCGTTGCTAGGCATTTTAAAATGTTGAAAAAATAAATTTTATTCACAAAACCCATGAAAGCGTTGCTAGGCATTTTGAAATGTTGAAAAAATATATTTTTTTCACAAAATTCATGAAAGCGTTGCTAGGCATTTTGAAATGTTGAAAAAATACATTTTTTTTACAAAATTCTTGAAAGCGTTGCTAGGCATTTTAAAATGTTGAAAAAATATATTTTTTTCACAAAATTCATGAATGCGATGCTAGGCATTTTGAAACGATGAAAAAAATATTTTTTTTACAAAATTAATGAAAGCGTTGCTAGGCATTTTGAAATGTTGAAAAAAAATATTTTTTTACAAAATTCGTGAAAGCGTTGCTAGGCAATATGAAATGTTGAAAAAATATATTGTTTTCACATTATTCATAACAGCGTTGCTAGGCATTTTAAAATGTTGAAAAAATAAATTTTATTCACAAAACCCATGAAAGCGTTGCTAGGCATTTTGAAATGTTGAAGAATTATATTTTTTTCACAAAATTCATGAAAGCGTTGCTAGGCATTTTAAAATGTTGAAAAAATATATTTTTTTACAAAATTCATGAAAGCGTTGCCTGGCATTTTGAAATGTTGAAAAAATATATTTTTTTTACAAAATTCATTAAAGCGTTGCTAGGCATTTTGAAATGTTGAAGAATTATATTTTTTTCACAAAATTCATGAAAGCGTTGCTAGGCATTTTGAAATGTTGAAAAAATATACTTTTTTTCACATTATTCATAACAGCGTTGCTAGGCATTTAAAAATGTTGAAAAAATAAATTTTATTCACAAAACCCATGAAAGCGTTGCTAGGCATTTTGAAATGTTGAAAAAATATATTTTTTTCACAAAATTCATGAAAGCGTTGCTAGCCATTATGAAATGTTGAAAAAATATATTGTTTTCACATTATTCATAACAGCGTTGCTAGGCATTTTAAAATATTGATAAAATAAATTTTATACACAAAACACATGAAAGCGTTGCTAGGCATTTTGAAATGTTGAAAAATTATATTTTTTTCACAAAATTCATGAAAGCGTTGCTAGGCATTTTAAAATATTGAAAAAATAAATTTTATTCACAAAACACATGAAAACGTTGTTAGGCATTTTGAAAAATTGAAAAAATTATATTTTTTTTACAAAATTCATGAAAGCGTTGCTAGGCATTATGAAATGTTGAAAAAATAATTTTTCTTTACAAAATTCTTGAAAGCGTTGCTAGGCATTTTAAAATGTTGAAAAACAATTTTTTTTTTCAAAGTTCGAGAAAGCGTTACTAGACATTATGAAATGTAGAAAAAATATATTTTTTTCACATTATTCATAACAGCGTTGCTAGGCATTTTGAAATGTTAAAAAAATAAATTTTATTCACAAAACCCATGAAAGCGTTGCTAGGCATTTTGAAATGTTGAAAAAATATATTTTTTTTACAAAATTCATGAAAGCGTAGCTAGTCATTTTGAAATGTTGAACAAATAAATTTTTTTCACAAAATTCATGAAAGCGTTGCTAGGCATTATGAAATGTTGAAAAAATACATTTTTTTTACAAAATTCTTGAAAGCGTTGCTAGGCATTTTAAAATGATGAAAAAATATATTTTTTTCACAAAATTCATGAATGCGATGCTAGGCATTTTGAAACGATGAAAAAAAATATTTTTTTTACAAAATTAATGAAAGCGTTGCTAGGCATTTTGAAATGTTGAAAAAAAATATTTTTTTACAAAATTCTAGAAAACGTTGCTAGCCATTATGAAATGTTGAAAAAATATATTTTTTTTCACATTATTTATAACAGCGTTGCTAGGCATTTTAAAATATTGAAAAAATAAATTTTATTCACAAAACACATGAAAGCGTTGCTAGGCATTTTGAAATGTTGAAAAATTACATTTTTTTCACAAAATTCATGAAAGCGTTGCTAATCATTTTGAAATGTTGAAAAATTATATTTTTTTCACAAAATTCATGAAAGCGTTGCTAGGCATTTTGAAATGTTGAAAAAATATATTTTTTTTACAAAATTCATGAAAGCGTTGCTAGGCATTTTGAAATGTTGAAAAAATATATTTTTTTTAAAAAAATTCGTGAAAGCGTTGCTAGGCAATATGAAATGTTGAAAAAATATATTGTTTTCACATTATTCATAACAGCGTTATTAGGCATTTTAAAATGTTGAAAAAATAAATTTTATTCACAAAACCCATGAAAGCGTTGCTAGGCATTTTGAAATGTTGAAGAATTATATTTTTTTCACAAAATTCATGAAAGCGTTGCTAGGCATTTTGTAATGTTGAAAAAATAAATTTTTTTCACAAAATTCATGAAAGCGTTGCTAGGCATTTTGAAATGTTGAAAAATTATATTTTTTTCACAAAATTCATGAAAGCGTTGCTAGGCATTTTGAAATGTTGAAAAATTATATTTTTTTCACAAAATTCATGAAAGCGTTGCTAGGCATTTTGAAATGTTGAAAAAATATATTTTTTTTACAAAATTCATGAAAGCGTTGCTATGCATTTTGAAATGTTGATAAAATATATATTTTTTTAAAAAATTCGTGAAAGCGTTGCTAGGCAATATGAAATGTTGAAAAAATATATTGTTTTCACATTATTCATAACAGCGTTGCTAGGCATTTTAAAATGTTGAAAAAATAAATTTTATTCACAAAACCCATGAAAGCGTTGCTAGGCATTTTGAAATGTTGAAGAATTATATTTTTTTCACAAAATTCATGAAAGCGTTGCTAGGCATTTTGAAATGTTGAAAAAATATATTTTTTTCACAAAATTCATGAAAGCGTTGCTAGCCATTATGAAATGTTGAAAAAATATATTGTTTTCACATTATTCATAACAGCGTTGCTAGGCATTTTAAAATATTGATAAAATAAATTTTATACACAAAACACATGAAAGCGTTGCTAGGCATTTTGAAATGTTGAAAAATTATATTTTTTTCACAAAATTCATGAAAGCGTTGCTAGGCATTTTAAAATATTGAAAAAATAAATTTTATTCACAAAACACATGAAAACGTTGTTAGGCATTTTGAAAAATTGAAAAAATTATATTTTTTTTACAAAATTCATGAAAGCGTTGCTAGGCATTATGAAATGTTGAAAAAATAATTTTTCTTTACAAAATTCTTGAAAGCGTTGCTAGTCATTTTAAAATGTTGAAAAACAATTTTTTTTTAAATTCATGAAAGCGTTGCTAGGCATTTTGAAATGTTGAAAAAATATATTTTTTTTACAAAATTCATGAAAGCGTTGGTAGGCATTTTAAAATGTTGAAAATATATATTTTTTTCACAAAATTCATGAAATCGTTGCTAGGCATTTTGAAATGTTGAAAAAATATATTTTTTTACAAAGTTCGAGAAAGCGTTATTAGACATTATGAAATGTTGAAAAAATATATTTTTTTCACATTATTCATAACAGCGTTGCTAGGCATTTTAAAATGTTGAAAAAATAAATTTTATTCACAAAACCCATGAAAGCGTTGCTAGGCATTTTGAAATGTTGAAAAAATATATTTTTTTTACAAAATTCATGAAAGTGTAGCTAGTCATTTTGAAATGTTGAAAAATTATATTTTTTTCACAAAATTCATGAAAGCGTTGCTAGGCATTTTGAAATGTTGAAAAAATACATTTTTTTTACAAAATTTTTGAAAGCGTTGCTAGGCATTTTAAAATGTTGAAAAAATATATTTTTTTCACAAAATTCATGAATGCGATGCTAGGCATTTTGAAACGATGAAAAAAATATTTTTTTTACAAAATTAATGAAAGCGTTACTAGGCATTTTGAAATGTTGAAAAAAAATATTTTTTTACAAAATTCTAGAAAACGTTGCTAGCCATTATGAAATGTTGAAAAAATATATTTTTTTTCACATTATTTATAACAGCGTTGCTAGGCATTTTAAAATATTGAAAAAATAAATTTTATTCACAAAACACATGAAAGCGTTGCTAGGCATTTTGAAATGTAGAAAAATTATATTTTTTTCACAAAATTCATGAAAGCGTTGCTAGGCATTTTGAAATGTTGAAAAATTATATTTTTTTCACAAAATTCATGAAAGCGTTGCTAGGCATTTTGAAATGTTGAAAAAATATATTTTTTTTACAAAATTCATGAAAGCGTTGCTAGGCATTTTGACATGTTGAAAAAATATTTTTTTTTTTAAAAAATTCGTGAAAGCGTTGCTAGGCAATATGAAATGTTGAAAAAATATATTGTTTTCACATTATTCATAACAGCGTTGCTAGGCATTTTAAAATATTGAAAAAATAAATTTTATTCACAAAACCCATGAAAGCGTTGCTAGGCATTTTGAAATGTTGAAGAATTATATTTTTTTCACAAAATTCATGAAAGCGTTGCTAGGCATTTTAAAATGTTGAAAAAATATATTTTTTTACAAAATTCATGAAAGCGTTGCCTGGCATTTTGAAATGTTGAAAAAATATATTTTTTTTACAAAATTCATTAAAGCGTTGCTAGGCATTTTGAAATGTTGAAGAATTATATTTTTTTCACAAAATTCATGAAAGCGTTGCTAGGCATTTTGAAATGTTGAAAAAATATATTTTTTTTCACATTATTCATAACAGCGTTGCTAGGCATTTAAAAATGTTGAAAAAATAAATTTTATTCACAAAACCCATGAAAGCGTTGCTAGGCATTTTGAAATGTTGAAAAAATATATTTTTTTCACAAAATTCATGAAAGCGTTGCTAGCCATTATTAAATGTTGAAAAAATATATTGTTTTCACATTATTCATAACAGCGTTGCTAGGCATTTTAAAATATTGATAAAATAAATTTTATACACAAAACACATGAAAGCGTTGCTAGGCATTTTGAAATGTTGAAAAATTATATTTTTTTCACAAAATTCATGAAAGCGTTGCTAGGCATTTTAAAATATTGAAAAAATAAATTTTATTCACAAAACACATGAAAACGTTGCTAGGCATTATGAAATGTTGAAAAATTATATTTTTTTTACAAAATTCATGAAAGCGTTGCTAGGCATTTTGAAATGTTGAAAAAATATATTTTTATTACAAAATTCATGAAAGCGTTGCCTGGCATTTTGAAATGTTGAAAAAATATATTTTTTTCACAAAATTCATGAAATCGTTGCTAGGCATTTTGAAATGTTGAAAAAATATATTTTTTTACAAAGTTCGAGAAAGCGTTACTAGACATTATGAAATGTTGAAAAAATATATTTTTTTCACATTATTCATAACAGCGTTGCTAGGCATTTTAAAATGTTGAAAAAATAAATTTTATTCACAAAACCCATGAAAGCGATGCTAGGCATTTTGAAATGTTGAAAAAATATATTTTTTTTACAAAATTCATGAAAGCGTAGCTAGTCATTTTGAAATTTTGAAAAATTATATTTTTTTCACAAAATTCATGAAAGCGTTGCTAGGCATTTTGAAATGTTGAAAAAATACATTTTTTTTACAAAATTCTTGAAAGCGTTGCTAGGCATTTCAAAAGGTTGAAAAAAATTTTTTTTTTAATTCATGAAAGCGTTGCTAGGCATTTTGAAATGTTGAAAAAATATATTTATTTTACAAAATTAATGAATGCGTAGCTAGTCATTTTGAAATGTTGAAAAATTATATTTTTTTCACAAAATTCATGAAAGCGTTGCTAGGCATTTTGAAATGTTGAAAAAATACATTTTTTTTACAAAACTCTTGAAAGCGTTGCTAGGCATTTGAAAATGTTGAAAAAAAATATTTTCTTACAAAATTCTAGAAAACGTTGCTAGTCATTATGAAATGTTGAAAAAATATATTTTTTCTCACATTATTTATAACAGCGTTGCTAGGCATTTTAAAATATTGAAAAAATAAATTTTATTCACAAAACACATGAAAGCGTTGCTAGGCATTTTGAAATGTTGAAAAATTAGATTTTTTTTACAAAATTCATGAAAGCGTTGCTAGGCATTTTGAAATGTAGAAAAAATATATTTTTTTTACAAAATTCATGAAAGCGTTGCCTGGCATTTTGAAATGTTGAAAAAATATATTTTTTTCACATTATTCATAACAGCGTTGCTAGGCATTTTAAAATATTGAAAAAATAAATTTTATTCACAAAACACCTGAAAGCGTTGCTAGGCATTTTGAAATGTTGAAAAAATATATTATTTTTACAAAATTCATGAAAGCGTTGGTAGGCATTTTAAAATGTTGAAAATATATATTTTTTTCACAAAATTCATGAAATCGTTGCTAGGCATTTTGAAATGTTGAAAAAATATATTTTTTTACAAAATTCGAGAAAGCGTTACTAGACATTATGAAATGTTGAAAAAATATATTTTTTTTACAAAATTAATGAAAGCGTTGCTAGGCATTATGAAATGTTGAAATAATAATTTTTTTTTACAAAATTCATGAAAGCTTTGCTAGGCATTTTGAAATGTTGAAAAAATATATTTTTTTCACAAAAATTCATGTAAGTGTTGCTAGGCATTTTGAAATGTTGAAAAAATATATTTTTTTTACAAAATTCATTAAAGCGTTGCTAGGCATTTTGAAATGTTGAAGACTTATATTTTTTTCACAAAATTCATGAAAGCGTTGCTAGGCATTTTGAAATGTTGAAAAAATATACTTTTTTTCACATTATTCATAACAGCGTTGCTAGGCATTTTAAAATGTTGAAAAAATATATTTTTTTTACAAAATTAATGAAAGCGTTGCTAGGCATTATGAAATGTTGAAAGAATAATTTTTTTTTACAAAATTCATGAAAGTGTTGCAAGGCATTTTGAAATGTTGAAAAAATATATTTTTTTTACAAAATTCATTAAAGCGTTGTTAGGCATTTTGAAATGTTGAAGAATTATATTTTTTTCACAAAATTCATGAAAGCGTTGCTAGGCATTTTGAAATGTTGAAAAATATACTTTTTTTCACATTATTCATAACAGCGTTGCTAGGCATTTTAAAATGTTGAAAAAATAAATTTTATTCACAAAACCCATGAAAGCGTTGCTAGGCATTTTGAAATGTTGAAAAAATACATTTTTTTTACAAAATTCTAGAAAGCGTTACTAGACATTATGAAATGTTGAAAAAATATATTTTTTTCACATTATTCATAACAGCGTTGCTAGGCATTTTAAAATGTTGAAAAAATAAATTTTATTCACAAAACCCATGAAAGCGTTGCTAGGCATTTTGAAATGTTGAAAATATATATTTTTTTTACAAAATTCATGAAAGCGTTGCTAGTCATTTTGAAATGTTGAAAAATTATATTTTTTTCACAAAATTCATGAAAGCGTTGCTAGGCATTTTGAAATGTTGAAAAAATAATTTTTTTTTACAAAATTCATAAAAGTGTTGCTAGGCATTTTGAAATGTTGAAAAAATATATTTTTTTCACAAAAATTCATGTAAGTGTTGCTAGGCATTTTGAAATGTTAAAAAAATATATTTTTTTTACAAAATTCATTAAAGCGTTGCTAGGCATTTTGAAATGTTGAAGAATTATATTTTTTTCACAAAATTCATGAAAGCGTTGCTAGGCATTTTGAAATGTTGAAAAATATACTTTTTTTCACATTATTCATAACAGCGTTGCTAGGCATTTTAAAATGTTGAAAAAATAAATTTTATTCAGAAAACCCATGAAAGCGTTGCTAGGCATTTTGAAATGTTGAAAAAATATATTTTTTTCACAAAATTCATGAAAGCGTTGCTAGCCATTATGAAATGTTGAAAAAATAATTTTTTTTTACAAAATTCTTGAAAGCGTTGCTAGGCATTTTAAAATGTTGAAAAACAATTTTTTTTTAAATTCATGAAAGCGTTGCTAGGCATTTTGAAATGTTGAAAAAATATACTTTTTTTCACATTATTCATAACAGCGTTGCTAGGTATTTTAAAATGTTGAAAAAATAAATTTTATTCACAAAACCCATGAAAGCGTTGCTAAGCATTTTGAAATGTTGAAAAAATATATTTTTTTCACAAAATTCATGAAAGCGTTGCTAGCCATTATTAAATGTTGAAAAAATATATTGTTATCACATTATTCATAACAGCGTTGATAGGCATTTTAAAATATTGATAAAATAAATTTTATACCCAAAACACATGAAAGCGTTGCTAGGCATTTTGAAATGTTGAAAAATTATATTTTATTCACAAAATTCATGAAAGCGTTGCTAGGCATTTTAAAATATTGAAAAAAAATTTTATTCACAAAACACATGAAAACGTTGCTAGATATTTTGAAATGTTGAAAAAATATATTTTTTTCACATTATTCATAACAGCGTTGCTAGGCATTTTAAAATGTTGAAAAAATAAATTTTATTCACAAAACCCATGAAAGCGTTGCTAGGCATTTTGAAATGTTGAAAAATTATATTTTTTTCACAAAATTCATGAAAGCGTTGCTAGGCATTTTGAAATGTTGAAAAAATACATTTTTTTTACAAAATTCTAGAAAGCGTTGCTAGCCATTATGAAATGTTGAAAAAATATATTTTTTTTACAAAATTAATGAAAGCGTTGCTAGGCATTATGAAATGTTGAAAGAATAATTTTTTTTTACAAAATTCATGAAAGTGTTGCAAGGCATTTTGAAATGTTGAAAAAATATATTTTTTTTACAAAATTCATTAAAGCGTTGTTAGGCATTTTGAAATGTTGAAGAATTATATTTTTTTCACAAAATTCATGTAAGTGTTGCTAGGCATTTTGAAATGTTAAAAAAATATATTTTTTTTACAAAATTCATTAAAGCGTTGCTAGGCATTTTGAAATGTTGAAGAATTATATTTTTTTCACAAAATTCATGAAAGCGTTGCTAGGCATTTTGAAATGTTGAAAAATATACTTTTTTTCACATTATTCATAACAGCGTTGCTAGGCATTTTAAAATGTTGAAAAAATAAATTTTATTCAGAAAACCCATGAAAGCGTTGCTAGGCATTTTGAAATGTTGAAAAAATATATTTTTTTCACAAAATTCATGAAAGCGTTGCTAGCCATTATGAAATGTTGAAAAAATAATTTTTTTTTACAAAATTCTTGAAAGCGTTGCTAGGCATTTTAAAATGTTGAAAAACAATTTTTTTTAAAATTCATGAAAGCGTTGCTAGGCATTTTGAAATGTTGAAAAAATATACTTTTTTTCACATTATTCATAACAGCGTTGCTAGGTATTTTAAAATGTTGAAAAAATAAATTTTATTCACAAAACCCATGAAAGCGTTGCTAAGCATTTTGAAATGTTGAAAAAATATATTTTTTTCACAAAATTCATGAAAGCGTTGCTAGCCATTATTAAATGTTGAAAAAATATATTGTTATCACATTATTCATAACAGCGTTGATAGGCATTTTAAAATATTGAGAAAATAAATTTTATACCCAAAACACATGAAAGCGTTGCTAGGCATTTTGAAATGTTGAAAAATTATATTTTATTCACAAAATTCATGAAAGCGTTGCTAGGCATTTTAAAATATTGAAAAAAAATTTTATTCACAAAACACATGAAAACGTTGCTAGGCATTTTGAAATGTTGAAAAATTATATTTTTTTTACAAAATTCATGAAAGCGTTGCAAGGCATTTTGAAATGTTGAAAAAATATATTTTTTTTACAAAATTCATGAAAGCGTTGCCTGGCTTTTTGAAATGTTGAAAAAATATATTTTTTTCACATTATTCATAACAGCGTTGCTAGGCATTTTAAAATATTGAAAAAATAAATTTTATTCACAAAACACCTGAAAGCGTTGCTAGGCATTTTGAAATGTTGAAAAAATATATTTTTTTTTTACAAAATTCATGAAAGCGTTGGTAGGCATTTTAAAATGTTGAAAATATATTTTTTTTTCACAAAATTCATGAAATCGTTGCTAGGCATTTTGAAATGTTGAAAAAATATATTTTTTTAAAAAAAATTCGTGAAAGCGTTGCTAGGCAATATGAAATGTTGACAAAATATATTTTTTTCACGTTATTCATAACAGCGTGACTAGGCATTTTAAAATGTTGAAAAAATAAATTTTATTCACAAAATTCATGAAAGCGTTGCTAGCCATTATGAAATGTTGAAAAAATATATTGTGTTCACATTATTCATAACAGCTTTGCTAGGCATTTTAAAATATTGATAAAATAAATTTTATACACAAAACACATGAAAGCGTTGCTAGGCATTTTGAAATGTTGAAAAATTATATTTTTTTCACAAAATTCATGAAAGCGTTGCTAGGCATTTTAAAATATTGAAAAAATAAATTTTATTCACAAAACACATGAAAACGTTGCTAGGCATTTTGAAATGTTGAAAAATTATATTTTTTTTACAAAATTCATGAAAGCGTTGCTAGGCATTTTAAAATGTTGAAAAACAATTTTTTTTTAAATTCATGAAAGCGTTGCTAGGCATTTTGAAATGTTGAAAAAATATATTTTTTTAAAAAAAATTCGTGAAAGCGTTGCTAGGCAATATGAAATGTTGACAAAATATATTTTTTTCACGTTATTCATAACAGCGTGACTAGGCATTTTAAAATGTTGAAAAAATAAATTTTATTCACAAAACACATGAAAGCGTTGCTAGGCATTTTAAAATGTTGAAAAAATATATTTTTTTTACAAAATTCATGAAAGCGTTGCTAGCCATTATGAAATGTTGAAAAAATATATTGTTTTCACATTATTCATAACAGCGTTGCTAGGCATTTTAAAATATTGATAAAATAAATTTTATACACAAAACACATGAAAGCGTTGCTAGGCATTTTGAAATGTTGAAAAATTATATTTTTTTTACAAAATTCATGAAAGCGTTGCTAGGCATTTTAAAATATTGAAAAAATAAATTTTATTCACAAAACAAATGAAAACGTTGCTAGGCATTTTGAAATGTTGTAAAATTATATTTTTTTTACAAAATTCATGAAAGCGTTGCTAGGCATTATGAAATGTTGAAAAAATAATTTTTTTTTTACAAAATTCTTGAAAGCGTTGCTAGGCATTTTAAAATGTTGAAAAACAATTTTTTTTTAAATTCATGAAAGCGTTGCTAGGCATTTTGAAATGTTGAAAAAATATATTTTTTTACAATATTCGAGAAAGCGTTACTAGACATTATGAAATGTTGAAAAAATATATTTTTTTCACATTATTCATAACCGCGTTGCTAGGCATTTTAAAATGTTGAAAAAATAAATTTTATTCACAAAACCCATGAAAGCGTTGCTAGGCATTTTGAAATGTTGAAAAAATATATTTTTTTTACAAAATTCATGAAAGCGTAGCTAGTCATTTTGAAATGTTGAAAAATTATATTTTTTTCACAAAACTCATGAAAGCGTTGCTAGGCATTTTAAAATGTTGAAAAAATATACTTTTTTTACAAAATTCGTGAAAGCGTTGCTAGGCATTTTAAAATGTTGAAAAAATATATTTTTTTCACAAAATTCATGAATGCGATGCTAGGCATTTTGAAATGATGAAAAAAAATATTTTTTTTACAAAATTAATGAAAGCGTTGCTAGGCATTTTGAAATGTTGAAAAAAAATATTTTTTTACAAAATTCTAGAAAACGTTGCTAGCCATTATGAGATGTTGAAAAAATATATTTTTTTTCACATTATTTATAACAGCGTTGCTAGGCATTTTAAAATATTGAAAAAATAAATTTTATTCACAAAACACATGAAAGCGTTGCTAGGCATTTTGAAATGTTGAAAAATTAAATTTTTTTCACAAAATTCATGAAAGCGTTGCTAGGCATTTTGAAATGTTGAAAAATTATATTTTTTTCACAAAATTCATGAATGCGATGCTAGGCATTTTGAAATGAAAAAAAAAAATATTTTTTTTACAAAATTAATGAAAGCGTTGCTAGGCATTTTGAAATGTTGAAAAAAAATATTTTTTTACAAAATTCTAGAAAACGTTGCTAGCCATTATGAAATGTTGAAAAAATATATTTTTTTTCACATTATTTATAATAGCGTTGCTAGGCATTTTAAAATATTGAAAAAATAAATTTTATTCACAAAACACATGAAAGCGTTGCTAGGCATTTTGAAATGTTGAAAAATTATATTTTTTTCACAAAATTCATGAAAGCGTTGCTAGGCATTTTGAAATGTTGAAAAATTATATTTTTTTCACAAAATTCATGAAAGCGTTGCTAGGCATTTTGAAATGTTGAAAAAATATATTTTTTTTACAAAATTCATGAAAGCGTTGCTAGGCATTTGGAAATGTTGAAAAAATATATTTTTTTACAAAATTCATGAAAGCGTTGCTAGGCATTTTAAAATGTTGAAAAAATATATTTTTTTCACAAAATTCATGAAAGCGTTGCTAGGCATTTTGAAATGTTGAAAAAATATATTTTTTTTACAAAATTCATGAAAGCGTTGCCTGGCATTTTGAAATGTTGAAAAAATATATTTTTTTCACATTATTCATAACAGCGTTGCTAGGCATTTTAAAATATTGAAAAAATAAATTTTATTCACAAAACACCTGAAAGCGTTGCTAGGCATTTTGAAATGTTGAAAAAATATATTTTTTTTACAAAATTCATGAAAGCGTTGGTAGGCATTTTAAAATGTTGAAAATATATATTTTTTTCACCAAATTCATGAAATCGTTGCTAGGCATTTTGAAATGTTGAAAAAATATATTTTTTTTACAAAATTCATAAAAGCGTTGCTAGTCATTTTGAAATGTTGAAAAATTATATTTTTTTCACAAAATTCATGAAAGCGTTGCTAGGCATTTTGAAATGTTGAAAAAATATATTTTTTTTACAAAATTCGTGAAAGCGTTGCTAGGCAATATGAAATGTTGACAAAATATATTTTTTTCACATTATTCATAACAGCGTGGCTATGCATTTTAAAATGTTGAAAACATAAATTTTATTCACAAAACACATGAAAGCGTTGCTAGACATTTTGAAATGTTGAAAAAATATGTTTTTTTTACAAGATTCATGAAAGCGTTGGTAGGCAATTTGAAATGTTGAAAATATATATTTTTTCACCAAATTCATGAAATCGTTGCTAGGCATTTTGAAATGTTGAAAAAATATATTTTTTTTACAAAATTCATAAAAGCGTTGCTAGCCATTATGAAATGTTGAAAAAATATATTGTTTTCACATTATTCATAACAGGGTTGCTAGGCATTTTAAAATATTGATAAAATAAATTTTATACACAAAACACATGAAAGCGTTGCTAGGCATTTTGAAATGTTGAAAAATTTTATTTTTTTCACAAAAATTCATGAAAGCGTTGCTAGGCATTTTAAAATATTGAAAAAATAAATTTTATTCACAAAATTCATGAAAGCGTTGCTAGGCATTTTGAAATGTTGAAAAAAAATATTTTTTTGCAAAATTCTAGAAAGCGTTACTAGGCATTATGAAATGTTGAAAATATATATTTTTTTCACATTATTCATAACATCGTTGCTAGGCATTTTAAAATATTGAAAAAATAAATTTTATTCACAAAACACATGAAAGCGTTGCTAGGCATTTTGAAATGTTGAAAAATTATATTTTTTTCACAAAATTCATGAAAGCGTTGCTAGGCATTTTGAAATGTTGAAAAAATATATTTTTTTCACAAAATTCATGAAAGCGTTGCTAGGCATTTTGAAATGTTGAAAAAAAATATTTTTTTACAAAATTCTAGAAAACGTTGCTAGCCATTATGAAATGTTGAAAAAATATATTTTTTTTTCACATTATTTATAACAGCGTTGCTAGGCATTTTAAAATATTGAAAAAATAAATTTTATTCACAAAACACATGAAAGCGTTGCTAGGCATTTTGAAATGTTGAAAAATTATATTTTTTTCACAAAATTCATGAAAGCGTTGCTACGCATTTTGAAATGTTGAAAAATTATATTTTTTTCACAAAATTCATGAAAGCGTTGCTAGGCATTTTGAAATGTTGAAAAATTATATTTTTTTCACAAAATTCATGAAAGCGTTGCCTGGCATTTTGAAATGTTGAAAAATTATATTTTTTTCACAAAATTCATGAAAGCGTTGCTAGGCATTTTGAAATGTTGAAAAAATATATTTTTTTTTACAAAATTCGTGAAAGCGTTGCTAGGCAATATGAAATGTTGACAAAATATATTTTTTTCACATTATTCATAACAGCGTGGCTATGCGTTTTAAAATGTTGAAAACATAAATTTTATTCACAAAACACATGAAAGCGTTGCTAGACATTTTGAAATGTTGAAAAAATATATTTTTTTTACAAAATTCATGAAAGCGTTGGTAGGCATTTTAAAATGTTGAAAATATATATTTTTTTCACAAAATTCATGAAATCGTTGCTAGGCATTTTGAAATGTTGAAAAAATATATTTTTTTAATTAAAATTCGTGAAAGCGTTGCTAGGCAATATGAAATGTTGACAAAATATATTTTTTTCACGTTATTAATAACAGCGTGACTAGGCATTTTAAAATGTTGAAAAAATAAATTTTATTCACAAAACACATGAAAGCGTTGCTAGGCATTTTGAAATGTTGAAAAAATATATTTTTTTACAAAATTCATGAAAGCGTTGCTAGGCATTTTAAAATGTTGAAAAAATATATTTTTTTCACAAAATTCATGAAAGCGTTGCTAGGCATTTTGAAATGTTGAAAAAATATATTTTTTTTTACAAAATTCATGAAAGCGTTGCCTGGCATTTTGAAATGTTGAAAAAATATATTTTTTTCACATTATTCATAACAGCGTTGCTAGGCATTTTAAAATATTGAAAAAATAAATTTTATTCACAAAACACCTGAAAGCGTTGCTAGGCATTTTGAAATGTTGAAAAAATATATTTTTTTTACAAAATTCATGAAAGCGTTGGTAGGCATTTTAAAATGTTGAAAATATATATTTTTTTCACCAAATTCATGAAATCGTTGCTAGGCATTTTGAAATGTTGAAAAAATATATTTTTTTTACAAAATTCATAAAAGCGTTGCTAGTCATTTTGAAATGTTGAAAAATTATATTTTTTTCACAAAATTCATGAAAGCGTTGCTAGGCATTTTGAAATGTTGAAAAAATATATTTTTTTTACAAAATTCGTGAAAGCGTTGCTAGGCAATATGAAATGTTGACAAAATATATTTTTTTCACATTATTCATAACAGCGTGGCTATGCATTTTAAAATGTTGAAAACATAAATTTTATTCACAAAACACATGAAAGCGTTGCTAGACATTTTGAAATGTTGAAAAAATATATTTTTTTTACAAAATTCATGAAAGCGTTGGTAGGCATTTTAAAATGTTGAAAATATATATTTTTTTCACAAAATTCATGAAATCGTTGCTAGGCATTTTGAAATGTTGAAAAAATATATGTTTTTACAAAATTCGAGAAAGCGTTAATAGACATTATGAAATGTTGAAAAAGTATATTTTTTTCACATTATTCATAACGGCGTTGCTAGGCATTTTAAAATGTTGAAAAAATAAATTTTATTCACAAAACCCATGAAAGCGTTGCTAGGCATTTTGAAATGTTGAAAAAATATATTTTTTTCACAAAATTAATGAAAGCGTTGCTAGCCATTATGAAATGTTGAAAAAATATATTGTTTTCACATTATTCATAACAGCGTTGCTAGGCAATTTAAAATATTGATTAAATAAATTTTATACACAAAACACATGAAAGCGTTGCTAGGCATTTTGAAATGTTGAAAAATTATATTTTTTTCACAAAATTCATGAAAGCGTTGCTAGGCATTTTAAAATATTGAAAAAATCAATTTTATTCACAAAACACATGAAAACGTTGCTAGGCATTTTGAAATGTTGAAAAATTATATTTTTTTAAAAAAAATTCGTGAAAGCGTTGCTAGGCAATATGAAATGTTGACAAAATATATTTTTTCACGTTATTCATAACAGCGTGACTATGCATTTTAAAATGTTGAAAAAATAAATTTTATTCACAAAACACATGAAAGCGTTGCTAGGCATTTGGAAATGTTGAAAAAATATATTTTTTTACAAAATTCATGAAAGCGTTGCTAGGCATTTTAAAATGTTGAAAAAATATTTTTTTTCACAAAATTCATGAAAGCGTTGCTAGGCATTTTGAAATGTTGAAAAAATATATTTTTTTTACAAAATTCATGAAAGCGTTGCCTGGCATTTTGAAATGTTGAAAAAATATATTTTTTTCACATTATTCATAACAGCGTTGCTAGGCATTTTAAAATATTGAAAAAATAAATTTTATTCACAAAACACCTGAAAGCGTTGCTAGGCATTTTGAAATGTTGAAAAAATATATTTTTTTTACAAAATTCATGAAAGCGTTGGTAGGCATTTTAAAATGTTGAAAATATATATTTTTTTCACCAAATTCATGAAATCGTTGCTAGGCATTATGAAATGTTGAAAAAATATATTTTTTTTACAAAATTCATAAAAGCGTTGCTAGTCATTTTGAAATGTTGAAAAATTATATTTTTTTCACAAAATTCATGAAAGCGTTGCTAGGCATTTTGAAATGTTGAAAAAATATATTTTTTTTACAATATTCGTGAAAGCGTTGCTATGCAATTTGAAATGTTGACAAAATATATTTTTTTCACATTATTCATAACAGCGTGGCTATGCATTTTAAAATGTTGAAAACATAAATTTTATTCACAAAACACATGAAAGCGTTGCTAGACATTTTGAAATGTTGAAAAAATATGTTTTTTTTACAAGATTCATGAAAGCGTTGGTAGGCAATTTAAAATGTTGAAAATATATATTTTTTTCACCAAATTCATGAAATCGTTGCTAGGCATTTTGAAATGTTGAAAAAATATATTTTTTTTACAAAATTCATAAAAGCGTTGGTAGGCATTTTAAAATGTTGAAAATATATATTTTTTTCACAAAATTCATGAAATCGTTGCTAGGCATTTTGAAATGTTGAAAAAATATATTTTTTTAATTAAAATTCGTGAAAGCGTTGCTAGGCAATATGAAATGTTGACAAAATATATTTTTTTCACGTTATTCATAACAGCGTGACTAGGCATTTTAAAATGTTGAAAAAATAAATTTTATTCACAAAACACATGAAAGCGTTGCTAGGCATTTTGAAATGTTGAAAAAATATATTTTTTTACAAAATTCATGAAAGCGTTGCTAGGCATTTTAAAATGTTGAAAAAATATATTTTTTTCACAAAATTCATGAAAGCGTTGCTAGGCATTTTGAAATGTTGAAAAAATATATTTTTTTTACAAAATTCATAAAAGCGTTGCTAGCCATTATGAAATGTTGAAAAAATATATTGTTTTCACATTATTCATAACAGGGTTGCTAGGCATTTTAAAATATTGATAAAATAAATTTTATACACAAAACACATGAAAGCGTTGCTAGGCATTTTGAAATGTTGAAAAATTATATTTTTTTCACAAAATTCATGAAAGCGTTGCTAGGCATTTTAAAATATTGAAAAAATAAATTTTATTCACAAAATTCATGAAAGCGTTGATAGGCATTTTGAAATGTTGAAAACATATACTTTTTTTTACAAAATTCGTGAAAGCGTTGCTAGGCGTTTTAAAATGTTGAAAAAATATATTTTTTTCACAAAATTCATGAAAGCGTTGCTAGGCATTTTGAAATGTTGAAAAAATATATTTTTTTGCAAAATTCTAGAAAGCGTTACTAGGCATTATGAAATGTTGAAAATATATATTTTTTTCACATTATTCATAACATCGTTGCTAGGCATTTTAAAATATTGAAAAAATAAATTTTATTCACAAAACACATGAAAGCGTTGCTAGGCATTTTGAAATGTTGAAAAATTATATTTTTTTCACAAAATTCATGAAAGCGTTGCTAGGCATTTTGAAATGTTGAAAAAATATATTTTTTTCACAAAATTCATGAAAGCGTTGCTAGGCATTTTGAAATGTTGAAAAAAAATATTTTTTTACAAAATTCTAGAAAACGTTGCTAGCCATTATGAAATGTTGAAAAAATATTTTTTTTTCACATTATTTATAACAGCGTTGCTAGGCATTTTAAAATATTGAAAAAATAAATTTTATTCACAAAACACATGAAAGCGTTGCTAGGCATTTTGAAATGTTGAAAAATTATATTTTTTTCACAAAATTCATGAAAGCGTTGCTACGCATTTTGAAATGTTGAAAAATTATATTTTTTTCACAAAATTCATGAAAGCGTTGCCTGGCATTTTGAAATGTTGAAAAAATATATTTTTTTCACATTATTCATAACAGCGTTGCTAGGCATTTTAAAATATTGAAAAAATAAATTTTATTCACAAAACACCTGAAAGCGTTGCTAGGCATTTTGAAATGTTGAAAAAATATATTTTTTTTACAAAATTCATGAAAGCGTTGGTAGGCATTTTAAAATGTTGAAAATATATATTTTTTTCACCAAATTCATGAAATCGTTGCTAGGCATTTTGAAATGTTGAAAAAATATATTTTTTTTACAAAATTCATAAAAGCGTTGCTAGTCATTTTGAAATGTTGAAAAATTATATTTTTTTCACAAAATTCATGAAAGCGTTGCTAGGCATTTTGAAATGTTGAAAAAATATATTTTTTTTACAATATTCGTGAAAGCGTTGCTATGCAATTTGAAATGTTGACAAAATATATTTTTTTCACATTATTCATAACAGCGTGGCTATGCATTTTAAAATGTTGAAAACATAAATTTTATTCACAAAACACATGAAAGCGTTGCTAGACATTTTGAAATGTTGAAAAAATATATTTTTTTTACAAAATTCATAAAAGCGTTGGTAGGCATTTTAAAATGTTGAAAATATATATTTTTTTCACAAAATTCATGAAATCGTTGCTAGGCATTTTGAAATGTTGAAAAAATATATTTTTTTAATTAAAATTCGTGAAAGCGTTGCTAGGCAATATGAAATGTTGACAAAATATATTTTTTTCACGTTATTCATAACAGCGTGACTAGGCATTTTAAAATGTTGAAAAAATAAATTTTATTCACAAAACACATGAAAGCGTTGCTAGGCATTTTGAAATGTTGAAAAAATATATTTTTTTACAAAATTCATGAAAGCGTTGCTAGGCATTTTAAAATGTTGAAAAAATATATTTTTTTCACAAAATTCATGAAAGCGTTGCTAGGCATTTTGAAATGTTGAAAAAATATATTTTTTTTACAAAATTCATAAAAGCGTTGCTAGCCATTATGAAATGTTGAAAAAATATATTGTTTTCACATTATTCATAACAGGGTTGCTAGGCATTTTAAAATATTGATAAAATAAATTTTATACACAAAACACATGAAAGCGTTGCTAGGCATTTTGAAATGTTGAAAAATTATATTTTTTTCACAAAATTCATGAAAGCGTTGCTAGGCATTTTAAAATATTGAAAAAATAAATTTTATTCACAAAATTCATGAAAGCGTTGATAGGCATTTTGAAATGTTGAAAACATATACTTTTTTTTACAAAATTCGTGAAAGCGTTGCTAGGCGTTTTAAAATGTTGAAAAAATATATTTTTTTGCAAAATTCTAGAAAGCGTTACTAGGCATTATGAAATGTTGAAAATATATATTTTTTTCACATTATTCATAACATCGTTGCTAGGCATTTTAAAATATTGAAAAAATAAATTTTATTCACAAAACACATGAAAGCGTTGCTAGGCATTTTGAAATGTTGAAAAATTATATTTTTTTCACAAAATTCATGAAAGCGTTGCTAGGCATTTTGAAATGTTGAAAAAATATATTTTTTTCACAAAATTCATGAAAGCGTTGCTAGGCATTTTGAAATGTTGAAAAAAAATATTTTTTTACAAAATTCTAGAAAACGTTGCTAGCCATTATGAAATGTTGAAAAAATATTTTTTTTTCACATTATTTATAACAGCGTTGCTAGGCATTTTAAAATATTGAAAAAATAAATTTTATTCACAAAACACATGAAAGCGTTGCTAGGCATTTTGAAATGTTGAAAAATTATATTTTTTTCACAAAATTCATGAAAGCGTTGCTACGCATTTTGAAATGTTGAAAAATTATATTTTTTTCACAAAATTCATGAAAGCGTTGCTAGGCATTTTGAAATGTTGAAAAATTATATTTTTTTCACAAAATTCATGAAAGCGTTGCCTGGCATTTTGAAATGTTGAAAAATTATATTTTTTTCACAAAATTCATGAAAGCGTTGCTAGGCATTTTGAAATGTTGAAAAAATATATTTTTTTTTACAAAATTCGTGAAAGCGTTGCTAGGCAATATGAAATGTTGACAAAATATATTTTTTTCACATTATTCATAACAGCGTGGCTATGCATTTTAAAATGTTGAAAACATAAATTTTATTCACAAAACACATGAAAGCGTTGCTAGACATTTTGAAATGTTGAAAAAATATATTTTTTTTACAAAATTCATGAAAGCGTTGGTAGGCATTTTAAAATGTTGAAAATATATATTTTTTTCACAAAATTCATGAAATCGTTGCTAGGCATTTTGAAATGTTGAAAAAATATATTTTTTTACAAAATTCGAGAAAGCGTTAATAGACATTATGAAATGTTGAAAAAGTATATTTTTTTCACATTATTCATAACGGCGTTGCTAGGCATTTTAAAATGTTGAAAAAATAAATTTTATTCACAAAACCCATGAAAGCGTTGCTAGGCATTTTGAAATGTTGAAAAAATATATTTTTTTCACAAAATTAATGAAAGCGTTGCTAGCCATTATGAAATGTTGAAAAAATATATTGTTTTCACATTATTCATAACAGCGTTGCTAGGCAATTTAAAATATTGATTAAATAAATTTTATACACAAAACACATGAAAGCGTTGCTAGGCATTTTGAAATGTTGAAAAATTATATTTTTTTCACAAAATTCATGAAAGCGTTGCTAGGCATTTTAAAATATTGAAAAAATAAATTTTATTCACAAAACACATGAAAACGTTGCTAGGCATTTTGAAATGTTGAAAAATTATATTTTTTTAAAAAAAATTCGTGAAAGCGTTGCTAGGCAATATGAAATGTTGACAAAATATATTTTTTCACGTTATTCATAACAGCGTTGCTAGGCATTTTAAAATATTGAAAAAATAACTTTTATTCACAAAACACCTGAAAGCGTTGCTAGGCATTTTGAAATGTTGAAAAAATATATTTTTTCTACAAAATTCATGAAAGCGTTGCCTGGCATTTTGAAATGTTGAAAAAATATATTTTTTTCACATTATTCATAACAGCGTTGCTAGGCATTTTAAAATATTGAAAAAATAACTTTTATTCACAAAACACCTGAAAGCGTTGCTAGGCATTTTGAAATGTTGAAAAAATATATTTTTTTTACAAAATTCATGAAAGCGTTGGTAGGCATTTTAAAATGTTGAAAATATATATTTTTTTCACAAAATTCATGAAATCGTTGATAGGCATTTTGAAATGTTGAAAAAATATATTTTTTTACAAAATTCGAGAAAGCGTTACTAGACATTATGAAATGTTGAAAAAATATATTTTTTTCACATTATTCATAACAGCGTTGCTAGGCACTTTAAAATGTTGAAAAAATAAATTTTATTCACGAAACCCATGAAAGCGTTGCTAGGCATTTTGAAATGTTGAAAAAATATATTTTTTTTACAAAATTCATGAAAGCGTTGCTAGTCATTTTGAAATGTTGAAAAATTATATTTTTTTCACAAAATTCATGAAAGCGTTGCTAGGCATTTTGAAATGTTGAAAAAATACATTTTTTTTACAAAATTCATGCAAGCGTTGCTAGGCATTTCAAAAGGTTGATAAAAATTTTTTTTTTAATTCATGAAAGCGTTGCTAGGCATTTTGAAATGTTGAAAAAATATACTTTTTTTTACAAAATTCGTGAAAGCGTTGCTAGGCATTTTAAAATGTTGAAAAAATATATTTTTTTCACAAAATTCATGAAAGCGTTGCTAGGCATATTGAAAAGTTGAAAAATAATATTTTTTTGCAAAATTCTAGAAAGCGTTACTAGGCATTATGAAATGTTGAAAATATATATTTTTTTCACATTATTCATAACAGCGTTGCTAGGCATTTTAAAATATTGAAAAAATAAATTTTATTCACAAAACACATGAAAGCGTTGCTAGGCATTTTGAAATGTTGAAAAATTATATTTTTTTCACAAAATTCATGAAAGCGTTGCTAGGCATTTTGAAATGTTGAAAAAATATATTTTTTTCACAAAATTCATGAAAGCGTTGCTAGGCATTTTGAAATGTTGAAAAATTATATTTTTTTCACAAAATTCATGAAAGCGTTGCTAGGCATTTTGAAATGTTGAAAAAATATATTTTTTTTACAAAATTCATGAAAGCGTTGCTAGGCATTTTGAAATGTTGAAAAAATATATTTTTTTTACAAAATTCATAAAAGCGTTGCTAGGCATTTTAAAATATTGAAAAAATATATTTTTTTCACAAAATTCTAGAAAGCGTTGCTAGCCATTATGAAATGTTGAAAAAAGATATTTTTTTTACAAAATTCATGAAAGCGTTGCTAGGCATTATGAAATGTTGAAAAAATATATTTTTTTCACAAAATTCATGTAAGCGTTGCTAGGCATTTTGAAATGTTGAAAAAATATATTTTTTTTACAAAATTCATTAAAGCGTTGCTAGGCATTTTGAAATGTTGAAGAATTATATTTTTTTCACAAAATTCATGAAAGCGTTACTAGACATTATGAAATGTTGAAAAAATATATTTTTTCACATTATTCATAACAGCGTTGCTAGGCATTTTAAAATATTGATAAAATAAATTTTATACACAAAACACATGAAAGCGTTGCTAGGCATTTTGAAATGTTGAAAAATTATATTTTTTCCACAAAATTCATGAAAGCGTTGCTAGGCATTTTGAAATGTTGAAAAAATACATTTTTTTTACAAAATTCTTGAAAGCGTTGCTAGGCATTTCAAAAGGTTGAAAAAATATATTTTTTTCACAAAATTCATGAAAGCGTTGCTAGGCATTTTGAAATGTTGAAAAAATTTATTTTTTTGCAAAATTCTAGAAAGCGTTACTAGGCATTATGAAATGTTGAAAATATATATTTTTTTCACATTATTCATAACATCGTTGCTAGGCATTTTAAAATATTGAAAAAATAAATTTTATTCACAAAACACATGAAAGCGTTGCTAGGCATTTTGAAATGTTGAAAAATTATATTTTTTTCACAAAATTCATGAAAGCGTTGCTAGGCATTTTGAAATGTTGAAAAAAAATATTTTTTTACAAAATTCTAGAAAACGTTGCTAGCCATTATGAAATGTTGAAAAAATATATTTTTTTTCACATTATTTATAACAGCGTTGCTAGGCATTTTAAAATATTGAAAAAATAAATTTTATTCACAAAACACATGAAAGCGTTGCTAGGCATTTTGAAATGTTGAAAAATTATATTTTTTTCACAAAATTCATGAAAGCGTTGCTAGGCATTTTGAAATGTTGAAAAATTATATTTTTTTCACAAAATTCATGAAAGCGTTGCTAGGCATTTTGAAATGTTGAAAAAATATATTTTTTTTACAAAATTCATGAAAGCGTTGCTAGGCATTTTGAAATGTTGAAAAATTATATTTTTTTCACAAAATTCATGAAAGCGTTGCTAGGCATTTTGAAATGTTGAAAAAATATATTTTTTTTACAAAATTCATAAAAGCGTTGCTAGGCATTTTAAAATGTGGAAAAAATTAATTTTTTTCACAAAATTCTAGAAAGCGTTGCTAATCATTTTGAAATGTTGAAAAATTATATTCTTTCACAAAATTCATGAAAGCGTTGCTAGGCATTTTGAAATGTTGAAAAAATATATTTTTTTCACAAAATTCTAGAAAGCGTTGCTAGCTATTATGAAATGTTGAAAAAATATATTTTTTTTACAAAATTCATGAAAGCGTTGCTAGGCATTATGAAATGTTGAAAAAATAATTTTTTTTTCCAAAATTCATGAAAGTGTTGCTAGGAATTTTGAAATGTTGAAAAAATATATTGTTTTCACAAAATTCATGTAAACGTTGCTAGGCATTTTGAAATGTTGAAAAAATACATTTTTTTTACAAAATTCTTGAAAGCGTTGCTAGGCATTTCAAAAGGTTGAAAAAAAATTTTTTTTTAATTCATGAAAGCGTTGCTAGGCATTTTGAAATGTTGAAAAAATATATTTTTTTGCAAAATTCTAGAAAGCGTTGCTAGGAATTTTGAAATGTTGAAAAAATATATTTTTTTCACAAAATTCATGTAAGCGTTGCTAGGCATTTTAAAATATTGAAAAAATAAATTTTATTCACAAAACACATGAAAGCGTTGCTAGGCATTTTGAAATGTTGAAAAATTATATTTTTTTCACATAATTCATGAAAGCGTTGCTAGGCATTTTGAAATGTTGAAAAATTATATTTTTTTCACAAAATTCATGAAAGCGTTGCCTGGCATTTTGAAATGTTGAAAAATTATATTTTTTTCACAAAATTCATGAAAGCGTTGCTAGGCATTTTGAAATGTTGAAAAAATATATTTTTTTTTACAAAATTCGTGAAAGCGTTGCTAGGCAATATGAAACGTTGACAAAATATATTTTTTCACATTATTCATAACAGCGTGGCTATGCATTTTAAAATGTTGAAAACATAAATTTTATTCACAAAACACATGAAAGCGTTGCTAGACATTTTGAAATGTTGAAAAAATATATTTTTTTTACAAAATTCATGAAAGCGTTGGTAGGCATTTTAAAATGTTGAAAATATATATTTTTTTCACAAAATTCATGAAATCGTTGCTAGGCATTTTGAAATGTTGAAAAAATATATTTTTTTACAAAATTCGAGAAAGCGTTAATAGACATTATGAAATGTTGAAAAAGTATATTTTTTTCACATTATTCATAACGGCGTTGCTAGGCATTTTAAAATGTTGAAAAAATAAATTTTATTCACAAAACCCATGAAAGCGTTGCTAGGCATTTTGAAATGTTGAAAAAATATATTTTTTTCACAAAATTTATGAAAGCGTTGCTAGCCATTATGAAATGTTGAAAAAATATATTGTTTTCACATTATTCATAACAGCGTTGCTAGGCATTTTAAAATATTGATTAAATAAATTTTATACACAAAACACATGAAAGCGTTGCTAGGCATTTTGAAATGTTGAAAAATTATATTTTTTTCACAAAATTCATGAAAGCGTTGATAGGCATTTTAAAATATTGAAAAAATAAATTTTATTCACAAAACACATGAAAACGTTGCTAGACATTTTGAAATGTTGAAAAATTATATTTTTTTAAAAAAAATTCGTGAAAGCGTTGCTAGGCAATATGAAATGTTGAAAAAATATATTTTTTCTACAAAATTCATGAAAGCGTTGCCTGGCATTTTGAAATGTTGAAAAAATCTATTTTTTCCACATTATTCATAACAGCGTTGCTAGGCATTTTAAAATATTGAAAAAATAAATTTTATTCACAAAACACCTGAAAGCGTTGCTAGGCATTTTGAAATGTTGAAAAAATATATTTTTTTTACAAAATTCATGAAAGCGTTGGTAGGCATTTTAAAATGTTGAAAATATATATTTTTTTCACAAAATTCATGAAATCGTTGCTAGGCATTTTGAAATGTTGAAAAAATATATTTTTTTACAAAATTCGAGAAAGCGTTACTAGACATTATGAAATGTTGAAAAAATATATTTTTTTCACATTATTCATAACAGCGTTGCTAGGCACTTTAAAATGTTGAAAAAATAAATTTTATTCACAAAACCCATGAAAGCGTTGCTAGGCATTTTGAAATGTTGAAAAAATATATTTTTTTTTACAAAATTCATGAAAGCGTTGCTAGTCATTTTGAAATGTTGAAAAATTATATTTTTTTTACAAAATTCATGCAAGCGTTGCTAGGCATTTCAAAAGGTTGATAAAAATTTTTTTTTTAATTCATGAAAGCGTTGCTAGGCATTTTGAAACGTTGAAAAAATATACTTTTTTTTACAAAATTCGTGAAAGCGTTGCTAGGCATTTTATAATGTTGAAAAAATATATTTTTTTCACAAAATTCATGAAAGCGTTGCTAGGCATATTGAAATGTTGAAAAATAATATTTTTTTTCAAAATTCTAGAAAGCGTTACTAGGCATTATGAAATGTTGAAAATATATATTTTTTTCACATTATTCATAACAGCGTTGCTAGGCATTTTAAAATATTGAAAAAATAAATTTTATTCACAAAACACATGAAAGCGTTGCTAGGCATTTTGAAATGCTGAAAAATTATATTTTTTTCACAAAATTCATGAAAGCGTTGCTAGGCATTTTGAAATGTTGAAAAAATATATTTTTTTCACAAAATTCATGAAAGCGTTGCTAGGCATTTTGAAATGTTGAAAAAAATATTTTTTTACAAAATTCTAGAAAACGTTGCTAGCCATTATGAAATGTTGAAAAAATATTTTTTTTTCACATAATTTATAACAGCGTTGCTAGGCATTTTAAAATATTGAAAAAATAAATTTTATTCACAAAACACATGAAAGCGTTGCTAGGCATTTTGAAATTTTGAAAAATTATATTTTTTCACAAAATTCATGAAAGCGTTGCTAGGCATTTTGAAATGTTGAAAAATTATATTTTTTTCACAAAATTCATGAAAGCGTTGCTAGGCATTTTGAAATGTTAAAAAAATATATTTTTTTTACAAAATTCATGAAAGCGTTGCTAGGCATTTTGAAATGTTGAAAAAATATATTTTTTTTACAAAATTCATAAAAGCGTTGCTAGGCATTTTAAAATGTTGAAAAAATTAATTTTTTTCACAAAATTCTAGAAAGCGTTGCTAATCATTTTGAAATGTTGAAAAATTATATTCTTTCACAAAATTCATGAAAGCGTTACTAGACATTATGAAATGTTGAAAAAATATATTTTTTCACATTATTCATAACGGCGTTGCTAGGCATTTTAAAATGTTGAAAAAATTAATTTTATTCACAAAACCCATGAAAGCGTTGCTAGGCATTTTGAAATGTTGAAAAATTATATTTTTTCCACAAAATTCATGAAAGCGTTGCTAGGCATTTTGAAATGTTGAAAAAATACATTTTTTTTACAAAATTCTTGAAAGCGTTGCTAGGCATTTCAAAAGGTTGAAAAAAAAATTTTTTTTAGTTCATGAAAGCGTTGCTAGGCATTTTGAAATGTTGAAAAAATATACTTTTTTTTACAAAATTCGTGAAAGCGTTGCTAGGCGTTTTAAAATGTTGAAAAAATATATTTTTTTCACAAAATTCATGAAAGCGTTGCTAGGCATTTTGAAATGTTGAAAAAATTTATTCTTTTGCAAAATTCTAGAAAGCGTTACTAGGCATTATGAAATGTTGAAAATATATATTTTTTTCACATTATTCATAACATCGTTGCTAGGCATTTTAAAATATTGAAAAAATAAATTTTATTCACAAAACACATGAAAGCGGTGCTAGGCATTTTGAAATGTTGAAAAATTATATTTTTTTCACAAAATTCATGAAAGCGTTGCTAGGCATTTTGAAATGTTGAAAAAAAATATTTTTTTACAAAATTCTAGAAAACGTTGCTAGCCATTATGAAATGTTGAAAAAATATATTTTTTTTCACATTATTTATAACAGCGTTGCTAGGCATTTTAAAATATTGAAAAAATAAATTTTATTCACAAAACACATGAAAGCGTTGCTAGGCATTTTGAAATGTTGAAAAATTATATTTTTTTCACAAAATTCATGAAAGCGTTGCTAGGCATTTTGAAATGTTGAAAAAATATATTTTTTTTACAAAATTCATGAAAGCGTTGCTAGGCATTTTGAAATGTTGAAAAATTATATTTTTTTCACAAAATTCATGAAAGCGTTGCCTGGCATTTTGAAATGTTAAAAAATTATATTTTTTTCACAAAAATCATGAAAGCGTTGCTAGGCATTTTGAAATGTTGAAAAAATATATTTTTTTTTACAAAATTCGTGAAAGCGTTGCTAGGCAATATGAAATGTTGACAAAATATATTTTTTCACATTATTCATAACAGCGTGACTATGCATTTTAAAATGTTGGAAACATAAATTTTATTCACAAAACACATGAAAGCGTTGCTAGACATTTTGAAATGTTGAAAAAATATATTTTTTTTACAAAATTCATGAAAGCGTTGGTAGGCATTTTAAAATGTTGAAAATATATATTTTTTTCACAAAATTCATGAAATCGTTGCTAGGCATTTTGAAATGTTGAAAAAATATATTTTTTTACAAAATTCGAGAAAGCGTTAATAGACATTATGAAATGTTGAAAAATATATTGTTTTCACATTATTCATAACAGCGTTGCTAGGCATTTTAAAATATTGATAAAATAAATTATATACACAAAACACATGAAAGCGTTGCTAGGCATTTTGAAATGTTGAAAAATTAGATTTTTTTCACAAAATTCATGAAAGCGTTGCTAGGCATTTTAAAATATTGAATAAATAAATTTTATTCACAAAACACATGAAAACGTTGCTAGGAATTTTGAAATGTTGAAAAATTATATTTTTTTAAAAAAAATTCGTGAAAGCGTTGCTAGGCATTTTGAAATGTTGAAAAAATATACTTTTCTTCACATTATTTATAACAGCGTTGCTAGGCATTTTAAAATGTTGAAAAAATAAATTTTATTCACAAAACCCATGAAAGCCTTGCTAGGCATTTTGAAATGTTGAAAAAATATATTTTTTTCACAAAATTCATGAAAGCGTTGCTAGCCATTATGAAATGTTGAAAAAATATATTGTTTTCACATTATTCATAACAGCGTTGCTAGGCATTTTAAAATATTGATAAAATAAATTTTATACACAAAACACATGAAAGCGTTGCTAGGCATTTTGAAATGTTGAAAAATTATATTTTTTTTCACAAAATTCATGAAAGCGTTGCTAGGCATTTTGAAATGTTGAAAAAATATATTTTTTTCACAAAATTCATGAAAGCGTTGCTAGGCATTTTGAAATGTTGAAAAAAAATATTTTTTTACAAAATTCTAGAAAACGTTGCTAGCCATTATGAAATGTTGAAAAAATATTTTTTTTTTCACATTATTTATAACAGCGTTGCTAGGCATTTTAAAATATTGAAAAAATAAATTTTATTCATAAAACACATGAAAGCGTTGCTAGGCATTTTGAAATGTTGAAAAATTATATTTTTTTCACAAAATTCATGAAAGCGTTGCTAGGCATTTTGAAATGTTGAAAAAATATATTTTTTTTCCAAAATTCATGAAAGTGTTGCTAGGAATTTTGAAATGTTGAAAAAATATATTTTTTTCACAAAATTCATGTAAGCGTTGCTAGGCATTTTGAAATGTTGAAAAAATATATTTTTTTTACAAAATTCATTAAAGCGTTGCTAGGCATTTTAAAAAGTTGAAAAAATTAATTTTTTTCACAAAATTCTAGAAAGCGTTGCTAATCATTTTGAAATGTTGAAAAATTATATTCTTTCACAAAATTCATGAAAGCGTTGCTAGGCATTTTGAAATGTTGAAAAAATAAATTTTATTCACAAAACCCATGAAAGCGTTGCTAGGCATTTTGAAATGTTGAAAAAATATATTTTTTTCACAAAATTCATGAAAGCGTTGCTAGCCATTATGAAATGTTGAAAAAATATATTGTTTTCACATTATTCATAACAGCGTTGCTAGGCATTTTAAAATATTGATAAAATAAATTTTATACACAAAACACATGAAAGCGTTGCTAGGCATTTTGAAATGTTGAAAAATTATATTTTTTTTACAAAATTCATGAAAGCGTTGCTTGGCATTTTGAAATGTTGAAAAATTATATTTTTTTCACAAAATTCATGAAAGCGTTGCTAGGCATTTTGAAATGTTAAAAAAATATATTTTTTTTACAAAATTCATAAAAGCGTTGCTAGGCATTTTAAAATGTTGAAAACATTAATTTTTTCACAAAATTCTAGAAAGCGTTGCTAATCATTTTGAAATGTTGAAAAATTATATTCTTTCACAAAATTCATGAAAGCGTTGCTAGGCATTTTGAAATGTTGAAAAAATATATTTTTTTCACAAAATTCATGAAAGCGTTGCTAGGCATTTTGAAATGTTGAAAAAATATACTTTTTTTCACATTATTCATAACAGCGTTGCTAGGCATTTTAAAATGTTGAAAAAATAAATTTTATTCACAAAACCCATGAAAGCCTTGCTAGGCATTTTGAAATGTTGAAAAAATATATTTTTTTCACAAAATTCATGAAAGCGTTGCTACGCATTTTGAAATGTTGAAAAAATATACTTTTTTTCACATTATTCATAACAGCGTTGCTAGGCATTTTAAAATGTTGAAAAAATAAATTTTATTCACAAAACCCATGAAAGCGTTGCTAGGCATTTTGAAATGTTGAAAAAATATATTTTTTTCACAAAATTCATGAAAGCGTTGATAGCCATTATGAAATGTTGAAAATATATATTGTTTTCACATTATTCATAACAGCGTTGCTAGGCATTTTAAAATATTGATAAAATAAATTTTATACACAAAACACATGAAAGCGTTGCTAGGCATTTTGAAATGTTGAAAAATTATATTTTTTTTACAAAATTCATGAAAGCGTTGCTTGGCATTTTGAAATGTTGAAAAATTATATTTTTTTCACAAAATTCATGGAAGCGTTGCTAGGCATTTTGAAATGTTAAAAAAATATATTTTTTTTACAAAATTCATAAAAGCGTTGCTAGGCATTTTAAAATGTTGAAAAAATTAATTTTTTTCACAAAATTCTAGAAAGCGTTGCTAATCATTTTGAAATGTTGAAAAATTATATTCTTTCACAAAATTCATGAAAGCGTTGCTAGGCAATTTGAAATGTTGAAAAATTATATTTTTTTCACAAAATTCATGAAAGCGTTGCTAGGCATTTTGAAATGTTGAAAAAATATACTTTTTTTCACATTATTCATAACAGCGTTGCTAGGCATTTTAAAATGTTGAAAAAATAAATTTTATTCACAAAACCCATGAAAGCCTTGCTAGGCAATTTGAAATGTTGAAATAATATATTTTTTTCACAAAATTCATGAAAGCGTTGCTAGCCATTATGAAATGTTGAAAAAATATATTGTTTTCACATTATTCATAACAGCGTTGCTAGGCATTTTAAAATATTGATAAAATAAATTTTATACACAAAACACATGAAAACGTTGCTAGGCATTTTGAAATGTTGAAAAATTATATTTTTTTTCACAAAATTCATGAAAGCGTTGCTAGGCATTTTAAAATATTGAAAAAATAAATTTTATTCACAAAACAAATGAAAGCGTTGCTAGGCATTTTGAAATGTTGAAAAATTATATTTTTTTCACAAAATTCATGAAAGCGTTGCTAAGCATTTTGAAATGTTGAAAAAATATATTTTTTTCACAAAATTCATGAAAGCGTTGCTAGGCATTTTGAAATGTTGAAAAAAAATATTTTTTTACAAAATTCGAGAAAACGTTGCTAGCCATTATGAAATGTTGAAAAAATTTTTTTTTTTCACATTATTTATAACAGCGTTGCTAGGCATTTTAAAATATTGAAAAAATAAATTTTATTCACAAAACACATGAAAGCGTTGCTAGGCATTTTGAAATGTTGAAAAATTATATTTTTTTCACAAAATTCATGAAAGCGTTGCTAGGCATTTTGAAATGTTGAAAAAATATATTTTTTTTACAAAATTCATGAAAGCGTTGCTAGGCATTTTGAAATGTTGAAAAATTATATTTTTTTCACAAAATTCATGAAAGCGTTACTAGGCATTTTGAAATGTTGAAAAAATATATTTTTTTTACAAAATTCATAAAAGCGTTGCTAGGCATTTTAAAATGTTGAAAAAATTAATTTTTTTCACAAAATTCTAGAAAGCGTTGCTAATCATTTTGAAATGTTGAAAAATTATATTCTTTCACAAAATTCATGAAAGCGTTGCTAGGCATTTTGAAATGTTGAAATAATATATTTTTTTTACAAAATTCATTAAAGCGTTGCTAGGCATTTTGAAATGTTGAAGAATTATATTTTTTTCACAAAATTCATGAAAGCTTTGCTAGGCATTTTGAAATGTTGAAAAAATATACTTTTTTTCACATTATTCATAACAGCGTTGCTAGGCATTTTAAAATGTTGAAAAAATAAATTTTATTCACAAAACCCATGAAAGCGTTGCTAGGCATTTTGAAATGTTGAAAAAATATATTTTTTTCACAAAATTCATGAAAGCGTTGCTAGCCATTATGAAATGTTGAAAAAATATATTGTTTTCACATTATTCATAACAGCGTTGCTAGGCATTTTAATGTATTGATAAAATAAATTTTATACACAAAACATATGATAGCGTTGCTAGGCATTTTGAAATGTTGAAAAATTATATTTTTTTTACAAAATTCATGAAAGCGTTGCTTGGCATTTTGAAATGTTGAAAAATTATATTTTTTTCACAAAATTCATGAAAGCGTTGCTAGGCATTTTGAAATGTTAAAAAAATATATTTTTTTTACAAAATTCATAAAAGCGTTGCTAGGCATTTTAAAATGTTGAAAAAATTAATTTTTTTCACAAAATTCTAGAAAGCGTTGCTAATCATTTTGAAATGTTGAAAAATTATATTCTTTCACAAAATTCATGAAAGCGTTGCTAGGCATTTTGAAATGTTGAAAAAATATATTTTTTTACAAAATTCATGAAAGAGTTGCTAGGCATTTTGAAATGTTGAAAAAATATATTTTTTTTACAAAATTTATGAAAGCGTTGCTCGTCATTTTGAAATGTTGAAAAATTATATTTTTTTCACAAAATTCATGAAAGCGTTGCTAGGCATTTTGAAATGTTGAAAAAATATTTTTTTTTTTACAAAATTCTTGAAAGCGTTGCTAGGCATTTTAAAATGTTGAAAAACAATTTTTTTTTTAATTCATGAAAGCGTTGCTAGGCATTTTGAAATGTTGAAAAAATATATTTTTTTTTACAAAATTCGTGAAAGCGTTGCTAGGCAATATGAAATGTTGACAAAATATATTTTTTTCACGTTATTCATAACAGCGTGACTAATCATTTTAAAATGTTGAAAAAATAAATTTTATTCACAAAACACATGAAAGCGTTGCTAGGCATTTTGAAATGTTGAATAAATATATTTTTTTTACAAAATTCATGTAAGCGTTGCTAGGCATTTTAAAATGTTGAAAAAATATATTTTTTTCACAAAATTCATGAAAGCGTTGCTAGGCATTTTGAATTGTTGAAAAAATATATTTTTTTACAAAATTCTAGAAAGCGTTACTAGGCATTTTGAAATGTTAAAAAAATATATTTTTTTTTAAATTCTAGAAAGCGTTGCTAGCCATTATGAAATGTTAAAAAAAATATATTTTTTTCACATTATTCATAACAGCGTTGCTAGGCATTTTAAAATATTGAAAAAATAAATGTTATTCACAAAACACATGAAAGCGTTGCTAGGCATTTTGAAATGTTGAAAAATTATATTTTTTCACAAAATTCATGAAAGCCTTGCTAGGCATTTTAAAATACTGAAAAAATATATTTTTTTTACAAAATTCATGAAAGCGTTGCTAGGCATTTTGAAATGTTGAAAAAATATATTTTTTTGCAAAATTCGAGAAAGCGTTACTAGGCATTATGAAATGTTGAAAATATATATTTTTTTCACATTATTCATAACAGCGTTGCTAGGCATTTTAAAATGTTGAAAAAATATATTTTTTTTACAAAATTCATGAAAGCGTTGCTAGGCATTTTAAAATGTTGGAAAAATATATTTTTTTCACAAAATTCATAACAGCGTTGCTAGGCATTTTAAAATATCGAAAACATAAATTTTATTCACAAAACACATGAAAGCGTTGCTAGGCATTTTGAAATGTTGAAAAATTATATTTTTTCCACAAAATTCATGAAAGCGTTGCTAGGCATTTTAAAATATTGAAAAAATAAATTTTATTCACAAAACACATGAAAACGTTGCTAGGCATTTTGAAATGTTGAAAAATTATATTTTTTTTACAAAATTCATGAAAGCGTTGCTAGGCATTATGAAATGTTGAAAAAATAATTTTTTTTTACAAAATTCATGAAAGCGTTGCTAGGCATTATGAAATGTTGAAAAAATATATTTTTTTACAAAATTCGTGAAAGCGTTACTAGGCATTATGAAATGTTGAAAAGATATATTTTTTTCACATTATTCATAACAGCGTTGCTAGGCATTTTACAATGTTGAAAAAATAAAATTTATTCACAAAACCCATGAAAGCGTTGCTAGGCAATTTGAAATGTTGAAAAAATATATTTTTTTACAAAATTCATGAAAGCGTTGCTAGGCATTTTGAAATGTTGAAAAAATATATTTTTTTACAAAATTCTAGAAAGCGTTGCTAGGCATTATGAAATGTTGAAAAAATAATTTTTTTTTACAAAATTCATGAAAGCGTTGCTAGGCATTATGAAATGTTGAAAAAATATATTTTTTTACAAAATTCGTGAAAGCGTTACTAGGCATTATGAAATGTTGAAAAGATAAATTTTTTTCACATTATTCATAACAGCGTTGCTAGGCATTTTACAATGTTGAAAAAATAAATTTTATTCACAAAACCCATGAAAGCGTTGCTAGGCAATTTGAAATGTTAAAAAAATATATTTTTTCACATTATTCATAACAGCGTTGCTAGGCATTTTAAAATATTGAAAAAATAATTGTTATTCACAAAACACATGAAAGCGTTGCTAGGCATTTTCAAATGTTGAAAAATATATTTTTTTTACAAAATTCTTGAAAGCGTTGCTAGGCATTTTAAAATGTTGAAAAAATATACATTTTTTTTACAAAATTCGTGAAAGCGTTGCTAGGCATTTTGAAATGTTGAAAAAATATATTTTTTTGCAAAATTCGAGAAAGCGTTACTAGGCATTATGAAATGTTGAAACTATATATTTTTTTCACATTATTCATAACAGCGTTGCTAGGCATTTTAAAATGTTGAAAAAATATATTTTTTTTACAAAATTCATGAAAGCGTTGCTAGGCATTTTAAAATGTTGAAAAAATATATTTTTTTCACAAAATTCATGAAAGCGATGCTAGGCATTTTGAAATGATGAAAAAATATATTTTTTTTACAAAATTCATGAAAGCGTTGCTAGGCACTTTGAAATGTTGAAAAATTATATTTTTTTCACAAAATTCATGAAAGCGTTGCTAGGCATTTTGAAATGTTGAAAAATTATATTTTTTTTACAAAATTCATGAAAGCGTTGCTTGGCATTATGAAATGTTGAAAAAATAATTTTTTTTTACAAAATTCATGAAAGCGTTGCTAGGCATTATGAAATGTTGAAAAAATAATTTTTTTTTACAAAATTCATGAAAGCGTTGCTAGGCATTTTGAAATGTTGAAAAAATATATTTATTTCACAAAATTCATGAAAGCGTTGCTAGGCATTTTGAAATGTTGAAAAAATATATTTTTTTTACAAAATTCATGAAAGCGTTGCTAGGCATTTTGAAATGTTGAAAAATTATATTTTTTTCACAAAATTCTTGAAAGCGTTGCTAGGCATTTTGAAATGTTGAAAAAATATACTTTTTTTCACAAAATTCATGAAAGCGTTGCTAGGCATTTCAAAATATTGAAAAAATAATTTTTTTTTACAAAATTCTTGAAAGCGTTGCTAGGCATTTTAAAATGTTGAAAAACAATTTTTTTTTAAATTCATGAAAGCGTTGCTAGGCATTTTAAAATGTTGAAAAAATAAATTTTATTCACAAAACACATGAAAGCGTTGCTAGGCATTTTGAAATGTTGAAAAATTATATTTTTTTTACAAAATTCATGAAGGCGTTGCTAGGCATTTTGAAATGTTGAAAAATTATATTTTTTTCACAAAATTCTAGAAAGCGTTGCTAGCCATTTTGAAATGTTGAAAAAATATATTTTTTTTACAAAATTCATGAAAGCGTTGCTAGGCATTTTGAAATGTTGAAAAATTATATTTTTTTCACAAAATTCTTGAAAGCGTTGCTAGGCATTTTGAAATGTTGAAAAAATATACTTTTTTTCACAAAATTCATGAAAGCGTTGCTAGGCATTTCAAAATATTGAAAAAATAATTTTTTTTTACAAAATTCTTGAAAGCGTTGCTAGGCATTTTAAAATGTTGAAAAACAATTTTTTTTTAAATTCATGAAAGCGTTGCTAGGCATTTTAAAATGTTGAAAAAATAAATTTTATTCACAAAACACATGAAAGCGTTGCTAGGCATTTTGAAATGTTGAAAAATTATATTTTTTTTACAAAATTCATGAAGGCGTTGCTAGGCATTTTGAAATGTTGAAAAATTATATTTTTTTCACAAAATTCACGAAACCGTTGCTAGGGATTTTGAAATGTTGAAAAAAAATATTTTTTTACAAAATTCTAGAAAGCGTTGCTAGCCATTATGAAATGTTGAAAAAATAATTTTTTTTTACAAAATTCTTGAAAGCGTTGCTAGGCATTTTTAATAGTTGAAAAACAATTTTTTTTACAAAATTCTAGAAAGCGTTGCTAGCCATTATGAAATGTTGAAAAAATATATTTTTTTCACATTATTCATAACACCGTTGCTAGGCATTTTAAAATATTGAAAAAATAAATTTTATTCACAAAACACATGAAAGCGTTGCTAGGCATTTTGCAATGTTAAAAAATTATATTTGCTTCTCAAAATTCATGAAAGAGTTGCTAGGCATTTTGAAATGTTGAAAAAATATATTTTTTTTACAAAATTTATGAAAGCGTTGCTAGTCATTTCGAAATGTTGAAAAATTATATTTTTTTCAGAAAATTCATGAAAGCGTGCTAGGCATTTTGAAATGTTGAAAAAATATTTTTTTTTTACAAAATTCTTGATAGCGTTGCTAGGCATTTTAAAATGTTGAAAAACGATTTTTTTTTAAATTCATGAAAGCGTTGCTAGGCCTTTTGAAATGTTGAAAAAATATATTTTTTTTTACAAAATTCGTGAAAGCGTTGCTAGGCAATATGAAATGTTGACAAAATATATTTTTTTCACGTTATCATAACAGCGTGACTAGGCATTTTAAAATGTTGAAAAAATAAATTTTATTCACAAAACACATGAAAGCGTTGCTAGGCATTTTGAAATGTTGAAAAAATATATTTTTTTTACAAAATTCATGAAAGCGTTGCTAGGCATTTTAAAATGTTGAAAAAATATTTTTTTTTCACAAAATTCATGAAAGCGATGCTAGGCATTTTGAAATGATGAAAAAATATATTTTTTTTACAAAATTCATGAAAGCGTTGCTAGGCATTATGAAATGTTGAAAAAATAATTTTTTTTTACAAAATTCATGAAAGCGTTGCTAGGCATTATGAAATGTTGAAAAAATAATTTTTTTTTACAAAATTCATGAAAGCGTTGCTAGGCATTTTGAAATGTTGAAAAAATATATTTATTTCACAAAATTCATGAAAGCGTTGCCAGGCATTTTGAAATGTTGAAAAATTACATTTGTTTTACAAAATTCATGAAAGCGTTGCTAGGCATTATGAAATGTTGAAAAAATAATTTTTTTTTCAAAATTCATGAAAGCGTTGCTAGGCATTATGAAATGTTGAAAAAATAATTTTTTTTTACAAAATTCATGAAAGCGTTGCTAGGCATTTTGAAATGTTGAAAAAATATATTTATTTCACAAAATTCATGAAAGCGTTGCCAGGCATTTTGAAATGTTGAAAAAATTTATTTTTTTTACAAAATTCATGAAAGCGTTGCTAGGCATTATGAAATGTTGAAAAAATAATTTTTTTTTACAAAATTCATGAAAGCGTTGCTAGGCATTATGAAATGTTGAAAAAATAATTTTTTTTTACAAAATTCATGAAAGCGTTGCTAGGCATTTTGAAATGTTGAAAAAATATATTTATTTCACAAAATTCATGAAAGCGTTGCCAGGCATTTTGAAATGTTGAAAAAATTTATTTTTTTTACAAAATTCATGAAAGCGTTGCTAGGCATTTTGAAATGTTGAAAAATTATATTTTTTTCACAAAATTCTTGAAAGCGTTGCTAGGAATTTTGAAATGTTGAAAAAATATACTTTTTTTCACATTATTCATAACAGCGTTGCTAGGCATTTTAAAATGTTGAAAAAATATATTTTTTTCACAAAATTCATGATAGCGATGCTAGTCATTTTGAAATGATGAAAAAATATATTTTTTAACAATATTCATGAAAGCGTTGCTAGGCATTTTGAAATGTTGAAAAATTATATTTTTATCACAAAATTCATGAAAGCGTTGCTAGGCATTTTGAAATGTTGAAAAAATATATTTTTTTTACAAAATTCATGAAAGCGTTGCTAGGTATTTTTAAAATGTTGAAAAATTATAATTTTTTTACAAAATTCTAGAAAGCGTTGCTAGCCATTATGAAATGTTGAAAAAATATATTTTTTTTACAAAATTCTTGAAAGCGTTGCTAGGCATTTTAAAATGTTGAAAAACAATTTTTTTTTAAATTCATGAAAGCGTTGCTAGGCATTTTAAAATGTTGAAAAACAATTTTTTTTAAAATTCATGAAAGCGTTGCAAGGCCTTTTGAAATGTTGAAAAAATATATTTTTTTTTACAAAATTCGTGAAAGCGTTGCTAGGCAATATGAAATGTTGACAAAATATATTTTTTTCACGTTATTCATAACAGCGTGACTAGGCATTTTAAAATGTTGAAAAAATAAATTTTATTCACAAAACACATGAAAGCGTTGCTAGGCATTTTGAAATGTTGAAAAAATATATTTTTTTTACAAAATTCATGAAAGCGTTGCTAGGCATTTTAAAATGTTGAAAAAATATTTTTTTTTTCACAAAATTCATGAAAGCGATGCTAGGCATTTTGAAATGATGAAAAAATATATTTTTTTTACAAAATTCATGAAAGCGTTGCTAGGCATTATGAAATGTTGAAAAAATAATTTTTTTTTACAAAATTCATGAAAGCGTTGCTAGGCATTATGAAATGTTGAAAAAATAATTTTTTTTTACAAAATTCATGAAAGCGTTGCTAGGCATTTTGAAATGTTGAAAAATATATTTATTTCACAAAATTCATGAAAGCGTTGCCAGGCATTTTGAAATGTTGAAAAATTACATTTGTTTTACAAAATTCATGAAAGCGTTGCTAGGCATTATGAAATGTTGAAAAAATAATTTTTTTTTCAAAATTCATGAAAGCGTTGCTAGGCATTATGAAATGTTGAAAAAATAATTTTTTTTTACAAAATTCATGAAAGCGTTGCTAGGCATTTTGAAATGTTGAAAAAATATATTTATTTCACAAAATTCATGAAAGCGTTGCCAGGCATTTTGAAATGTTGAAAAAATTTATTTTTTTTACAAAATTCATGAAAGCGTTGCTAGGCATTATGAAATGTTGAAAAAATAATTTTTTTTTACAAAATTCATGAAAGCGTTGCTAGGCATTATGAAATGTTGAAAAAATAATTTTTTTTTACAAAATTCATGAAAGCGTTGCTAGGCATTTTGAAATGTTGAAAAAATATATTTATTTCACAAAATTCATGAAAGCGTTGCCAGGCATTTTGAAATGTTGAAAAAATTTATTTTTTTTACAAAATTCATGAAAGCGTTGCTAGGCATTTTGAAATGTTGAAAAATTATATTTTTTTCACAAAATTCTTGAAAGCGTTGCTAGGCATTTTGAAATGTTGAAAAAATATACTTTTTTTCACATTATTCATAACAGCGTTGCTAGTCATTTTGAAATGATGAAAAAATATATTTTTTAACAATATTCATGAAAGCGTTGCTAGGCATTTTGAAATGTTGAAAAATTATATTTTTATCACAAAATTCATGAAAGCGTTGCTAGGCATTTTGAAATGTTGAAAAAATATATTTTTTTTACAAAATTCATGAAAGCGTTGCTAGGTATTTTTAAAATGTTGAAAAATTATATTTTTTTTACAAAATTCTAGAAAGCGTTGCTAGCCATTATGAAATGTTGAAAAAATATATTTTTTTTACAAAATTCTTGAAAGCGTTGCTAGGCATTTTAAAATGTTGAAAAACAATTTTTTTTTAAATTCATGAAAGCGTTGCTAGGCATTTTAAAATGTTGAAAAACAATTTTTTTTAAAATTCATGAAAGCGTTGCTAGGCATTTTGAAATGTTGAAAAAATATATTTTTTTTTACAAAATTCGTGAAAGCGTTGCTAGGCAATATGAAATGTTGACAAAATATATTTTTTTCACATTATTCATAACAGCGTGGCTATGCATTTTAAAATGTTGAAAACATAAATTTTATTCACAAAACACCTGAAAGCGTTGCTAGGCATTTTGAAATGTTGAATAAATATATTTTTTTTACAAAATTCATGAAAGCGTTGGTAGGCATTTTAAAATGTTGAAAACATATATTTTTTTCACAAAATTCATGAAATCGTTGCTAGGCATTTTGAAATGTTGAAAAAATATATTTTTTTACAAAATTCGAGAAAGCGTTACTAGACATTATGAAATGTTGAAAAAATATATTTTTTTCACATTATGCATAACAGCGTTGCTAGGCATTTTAAAATGTTGAAAAAAAAATTTTATTCACAAAACCCATGAAAGCGTTGCTAGGCATTTTGAAATGTTGAAAAAATATATTTATTTTACAAAATTCATGAAAGCGTTGCTAGTCATTTTGAAATGTTGAAAAAATACATTTTTTTTACAAAATTCTTGAAAGCGTTGCTATTCATTTCAAAAGGTTGAAAAAAATTTTTTTTTTAATTCATGAAAGCGTTGCTAGGCATTTTGAAATGTTGAAAAAATAATTTTTTTTACAAAATTCATGAAAGCGTTGCTAGGCATTTTGAAATGTTGAAAAAATATATTTTTTTACAAAATTCTAGAAAGCGTTGCTAGCCATTATAAAATGTTAAAAAAATATATTTTTTTCACATTATTCATAACAGCGTTGCTAGGCCTTTTAAAATATTGAAAAAATAAATGTTATTCACAAAACACATGAAAGCGTTGCTAGGCATTTTGAAATGTTGAAAAAATATATTTTTTTTACAAAATTCTTGAAAGCGTTGCTAGGCATTTTAAAATGTTGAAAAAAAATTTTTTTTTTAATTCATGAAAGCGTTGCTAGGCATTTTGAAATGTAGAAAAAATATACATTTTTTTACAAAATTCATGAAAGCGTTGCTAGGTATTTTAAAATGTCGAAAAAATATATTTTTTTTACAAAATTCTAGAAAGCGTTGCTAGCCATTATGAAATGTTGAAAAATTATATTTTTATCACAAAATTCATGAAAGCGTTGCTAGGCATTTTGAAATGTTGAAAAAATATATTTTTTTTACAAAATTCATGAAAGCGTTGCTAGGTATTTTAAAATGTTGAAAAAATATATTTTTTTTACAAAATTCTAGAAAGCGTTGCTAGCCATTATGAAATGTTGAAAAAATATATTTTTTTTACAAAATTCATGAAAGCGTTGCTAGGCATTATGAAATGTTGAAAAAATAAATTGTTTTTTACAAAATTCATTTAAGCGTTGCTAGGCATTTTGAAATGTTGAAAAAATATATTTTTTTTACAAAATTCTTGAAAGCGTTGCTAGGCATTTTAAAATGTTGAAAATAATTTTTTTTTAAATTCATGAAAGCGTTGCTAGGCATTTTGAAATGTTGAAAAAATATATTTTTTTTTACAAAATTTGTGAAAGCGTTGCTAGGCAATATGAAATGTTGACAAAATATATTTTTTTCACATTATTCATAACAGCGTGGCTATGCATTTTAAAATGTTGAAAAAATATATTTTTTTTACAAAATTCATGTAAGCGTTGGTAGGCATTTTAAAATGTTGAAAATATATATTTGTTTCACAAAATTCATGAAATCGTTGCTAGGCATTTTGAAATGTTGAAAAAATATATTTTTTTACAAAATTCGAGAAAGCGTTACTAAACTATGAAATGTTGAAAAAATATATTTTTTTCACATTATGCATAACAGCGTTGCTAGGCATTTTAAAATGTTGAAAAAATAAATTTTATTCACAAAATTCTTGAAAGCGTTGCTATTCATTTCAAAAGGTTGAAAATTTTTTTTTTTTAAATTCATGAAAGCGTTGCTAGGCATTTTGAAATGTTGAAAAAATAAATTTCTTTTACAAAATTCATGAAAGCGTTGCTAGGCATTTTGAAATGTTGAAAAAATATATTTTTTTACAAAATTCTAGAAAGCGTTGCTAGCCATTATAAAATGTTAAAAAAATATATTTTTTTCACATTATTCATAACAGCGTTGCTAGGCCTTTTAAAATATTGAAAAAATAAATGTTATTCACAAAACACATGAAAGCGTTGCTAGGCATTTTGAAATGTTGAAAAAATATATTTTTTTCACAAAATTCATGAAAGCGTTGCTAGGCATTTTGAAATGTTGAAAAAATATATTTTTTTTACAAAATTTTTGAAAGCGTTGCTAGGCATTTTAAAATGTTGAAAAATAATTTTTTTTTTAATTCATGAAAGCGTTGCTAGGCATTTTGAAATGTAGAAAAAATATACATTTTTTTACAAAATTCGTGAAAGCGTTGCTAGGCATTTTGAAATGTTGAAAAAATATATTTTTTTCACAAAATTCATGAAAGCGACGCTAGGCATTTTGAAATGATAAAAAAATATATTTTTTTTACAAAATTCATGAAAGCGTTGCTAGGCATTTTGAAATGTTGAAAAATTATATTTTTTTCACAAAATTCATGAAAGCGTCGCTAGGCATGTTAAAATATTTAAAAAATAAATTTTATTCACAAAACACATGAAAACGTTGCTAGGCATTTTGAAATGTTGAAAAATTATATTTTTTTTACAAAATTCATGAAAGCGTTGCTAGGCATTATGAAATGTTGAAAAAATAATTTTTTTTTACAAAATTCATGAAAGCGTTGCTAGGCATTTTGAAATGTAGAAAAAATATATTTATTTCACAAAATTCATGAAAGCGTTGCTAGGCATTTTGAAATGTTGAAAAAATATATTTTTTTTACAAAATTCATGAAAGCGTTGCTAGGCATTTTGAAATGTTGAAAAATTATATTTTTTTCACAAAATTCTTCAAAGCGTTGCTAGGCATTTTGAAATGTTGAAAAAATATACTTTTTTTCACAAAATTCATGAAAGCGTTGCTAGGCATTTTATTATATTGAGAAAATAAATTTTATTCACAAAACACATGAAAACGTTGCTAGGCATTTTTAAATGTTGAAAAAATATATTTTTTTTACAAAATTCATGAAAGCGTTGCTAGGCATTTTGAAATGTTGAAAAAATATATTTTTTTTCAAAATTTATGAAAGCGTTGCTAGGTATTTTAAAATGTTGAAAAAATAATTTTTTTTTACAAAAATCTTGAAAGCGTTGCTAGGCATTTTAAATTGTTGAAAAACAATTTTTTTTTTAATTCATGAAAGCGTTGCTAGGCATTTTGAAATGTTGAAAAAATATATTTTTTTTACAAAATTCATTAAAGCGTTGCTAGGCATTTTAAAATATTGAAGAATTATATTTTTTTCACAAAATTCATGAAAGCGTTGCTAGGCATTTTGAAATGTTGAAAAAATATACTTTTTTTCACATTATTCATAACAGCGTTGCTAGGCATTTTAAAATGTTGAAAAAATAAATTTTATTCACAAAACCCATGAAAGCGTTGCTAGGCATTTTGAAATGTTGAAAAAATATATTTTTTTCACAAAATTCATGAAAGCGTTGCTAGCCATTATGAAATGTTGAAAAAATATATTGTTTTCACATTATTCATAACAGCGTTGCTAGGCATTTTAAAATATTGATAAAATAAATTTTATACACAAAACACATGAAAGCGTTGCTAGGCATTTTGAAATGTTGAAAAATTATATTTTTTTCACAAAATTCATGAAAGCGTTACTAGGCATTTTAAAATATTGAAAAAATAAATTTTATTCACAAAACACATGAAAACGTTGCTAGGCATTTTGAAATGTTGAAAAATTATATTTTTTTTATAAAATTCATGAAAGCGTTGCTAGGCATTATGAAATGTTGAAAAAATATATTGTTTTCAAATTATTCATAACAGCGTTGCTAGGCATTTTAAAATGTTGAAAAACAATTTTTTTTTTAAATTCATGAAAGCGTTGCTAGGCATTTTGAAATGTTGAAAAAATATATTTTTTTAAAACAAATTCGTGAAAGCGTTGCTAGGCAATATGAAATGTTGACAAAATATATTTTTTTCACGTTATTATTAACAGCCTGACTAGGCATTTTAAAATGTTGAAAAAATAAATTTTATTCACAAAACACATGAAAGCGTTACTAGGCATTATGAAATGCTGAAAAGATATATTTTTTTCACATTATTCATAACAGCGTTGCTCGGCATTTTACAATGTTGAAAAAATAAATTTTATTCACAAAACCCATGAAAGTGTTGCTAGGCATTTTGAAATGTTGAAAAAATATATTTTTTTTACAAAATTCTTGAAAGCGTTGCTAGGCATTTTGAAATGTAGAAAAAATATACATTTTTTTACAAAATTCGTGAAAGCGTTGCTAGGCATTTTGAAATGTTGAAAAAATATATTTTTTTGCAAAATTCGAGAAAGCGTTACTAGGCATTATGAAATGTTGAAAATATATATTTTTTTTACATTATTCATAACAACGTTGCTAGGCATTTTAAAATGTTGAAAAAATATATTTTTTTTACAAAATTCATGAAAGCGTTGCTAGGCATTTTAAAATGTTGAAAAAATATATTTTTTTCACAAAATTCATGAAAGCGACGCTAGGCATTTTGAAATGATGAAAAAATATATTTTTTTTACAAAATTCATGAAAGCGTTACTAGGCATTATGAAATGCTGAAAAGATATATTTTTTTTCACATTATTCATAACAGCGTTGCTAGGCATTTTACAATGTTGAAAAAATAAATTTTATTCACAAAACCCATGAAAGTGTTGCTAGGCATTTTGAAATGTTGAAAAAATATATTTTTTTCACAAAATTCATGTAAGCGTTGCTAGGTATTTTGAAATGTTGAAAAAATATATTTTTTTTACAAAATTCATTAAAGCGTTGCTAGGCATTTTGAAATGTTAAAGATTTATATTTTTTTCACTAAATTCATGAAAGCGTTGCTAGGCATTTTGAAATGTTGAAAAAATAAATTTTATTCACAAAACCCATGAAAGCGTTGCTAGGCATTTTGAAATGTTGAAAAAATATATTTTTTTCACAAAATTCATGAAAGCGTTGCTAGCCATTATGAAATGTTGAAAAAATATATTGTTTTCAAATTATTCATAACAGCGTTGCTAGGCATTTTAAAATATTGATAAAATAAATTTTATACACAAAACACATGAAAGCGATGCTAGGCATTTTGAAATGTTGAAAAATTATATTTTTTTTACAAAATTCATGAAAGCGTTGCTAGGCATTTTAAAATGTTGAAAAAATATATTTTCTCACAAAATTCATGAAAGCGTTGCTAGGCATTTTGAAATGTTGAAAAAAAATATTTTTTTACAAAATTCTAGAAAGCGATGCTAGCCATTATGAAATGTTGAAAAAATATATTTTTTTCACATTATTCATAACAGCGATGCTAGGCATTTTGAAATATTGAAAAAATAAATTTAATTCACAAAACACATGAAAGCGTTGCTAGGCATTTTGAAATGTTGAAAAATTATATTTTTTTCTCAAAATTCATGAAAGAGTTTCTAGGCATTTTGAAATGTTGAAAAAATATATCTTTTTTACAAAATTTATGAAAGCGTTGCTAGTCATTTTCAAATGTTGAAAAATTATATTTTTTTCACAAAATTCTAGAAAGCGTTGCTAGCCATTATGAAATGTTAAAAAATATATTTTTTTTACAAAATTCATGAAAGCGTTGCTAGGCATTATGAAATGTTGAAAAAATAATTTTTTTTTCCAAAATTCATGAGAGTGTTGCTAGGCATTTTGAAATGTTGAAAAAATATATTTTTTTCACAAAATTCATGAAAGCGTTGCTAGGCATTTTGAAATGTTGAAAAAATATATTTTTTTTACAAAATTCTTGAAAGCGTTGCTAGGCATTTTAAAATGTTGAAAAAAAATTTTTTTTTTAATTCATGAAAGCGTTGCTAGGCATTTTGAAATGTTGAAAAAATATACATTTTTTTACAAAATTCATGAAAGCGTTGCTAGGTATTTTAAAATGTTGAAAAAATATATTTTTTTTACAAAATTCTAGAAAGCGTTGCTAGCCATTATGAAATGTTGAAAAATTATATTTTTATCACAAAATTCATGAAAGCGTTGCTAGGCATTTTGAAATGTTGAAAAAATATTTTTTTTTTACAAAATTCATGAAAGCGTTGCTAGGTATTTTAAAATGTTGAAAAAATATATTTTTTTTACAAAATTCTAGAAAGCGTTGCTAGGCATTATGAAATGTTGAAAAAATAAATTGTTTTTTACAAAATTCATTTAAGCGTTGCTAGGCATTTTGAAATGTTGAAAAAATATATTTTTTTTACAAAATTCTTGAAAGCGTGGCTAGGCATTTTAAAATGTTGAAAAACAATTTTTTTTTAAATTCATGAAAGCGTTGCTAGGCATTTTGAAATGTTGAAAAAATATATTTTTTTTTACAAAATTCGTGAAAGCGTTGCTAAGCAATATGAAATGTTGACAAAATATATTTTTTTCACATTATTCATAACAGCGTGGCTATGCATTTTAAAATGTTGAAAACATAAATTTTATTCACAAAACACCTGAAAGCGTTGCTAGGCATTTTGAAATGTTGAAAAAATATATTTTTTTTACAAAATTCATGAAATCGTTGCTAGGCATTTTGAAATGTTGAAAAAATATATTTTTTTACAAAATTCATGAAAGCGTTGCTAGGCATTTTGAAAAGTTGAAAAAATATATTTTTTTACAAAATTCTAGAAAGCGTTGCTAGCCAATATAAAATGTTAAAAAAATATATTTTTTTCACATTATTCATAACAGCGTTGCTAGGCCTTTTAAAATATTGAAAAAATAAATGTTATTCACAAAACACATGAAAGCGTTGCTAGGCATTTTGAAATATTGAAAAAATATATTTTTTTCACAAAATTCATGAAAGCGTTGCTAGGCATTTTGAAATGTTGAAAAAATATATTTTTTTTACAAAATTCTTGAAAGCGTTGCTAGGCATTTTAACATGTTGAAAAAAAATTTTTTTTTTAATTCATGAAAGCGTTGCTAGGCATTTTGAAATGTAGAAAAAATATACATTTTTTTACAAAATTCGTGAAAGCGTTGCTAGGCATTTTGAAATGTTGAAAAAATATATTTCTTTGCAAAATTCGAGAAAGCGTTACTAGGCATTATGAAATGTTGAAAATATATATTTTTTTCACATTATTCATAACAGCGTTGCTAGGCATTTTAAAATGTTGAAAAAATATATTTTTTTTACAAAATTCATGAAAGCGTTGCTAGGCATTTTAAAATGTTGAAAAAATATATTTTTTTCACAAAATTCATGAAAGCGACGCTAGGCATTTTGAAATGATGAAAAAATATATTTTTTTTACAAAATTCATGAAAGCGTTGCTAGGCATTTTGAAATGTTGAAAAATTATATTTTTTTCACAAAATTCATGAAAGCGTTGCTAGGCATTTTAAAATATTAAAAAAATAAATTTTATTCACAAAACACATGAAAACGTTGCTAGGCATTTTGAAATGTTGAAAAATTATATTTTTTTTACAAAATTCATGAAAGCGTTGCTAGGCATTATGAAATGTTGAAAAAATAATTTTTTTTTACAAAATTCATGAAAGCGTTGCTAGGCATTTTGAAATGTTGAAAAAATATATTTATTTCACAAAATTCATGAAAGCGTTGCTAGGCATTTTGAAATGTTGAAAAAATATATTTTTTTTACAAAATTCATGAAAGCGTTGCTAGGCATTTTGAAATGTTGAAAAATTATATTTTTTTCACAAAATTCTTGAAAGCGTTGCTAGGCATTTTGAAATGTTGAAAAAATATACTTTTTTTCACAAAATTCATGAAAGCGTTGCTAGGCATTTTAATATATTGAGAAAATAAATTTTATTCACAAAACACATGAAAACGTTGCTAGGCATTTTGAAATGTTGAAAAAATATATTTTTTTTACAAAATTCATGAAAGCGTTGCTAGGCATTTTGAAATGTTGAAAAAATATATTTTTTTTACAAAATTCATGAAAGCGTTGCTAGGTATTTTAAAATGTTGAAAAAATAATTTTTTTTTACAAAATTCTTGAAAGCGTTGCTAGGCATTTTAAAATGTTGAAAAACAATTTTTTTTTAAATTCATGAAAGCGTTGCTAGGCATTTTGAAATGTTGAAAAAATATATTTTTTTTACAAAATTCTTTAAAGCGTTGCTAGGCATTTTGAATTATTGAAGAATTATATTTTTTTCACAAAATTCATGAAAGCGTTGCTAGGCATATTGAAATGTTGAAAAAATATACTTTTTTTCACATTATTCATAACAGCGTTGCTAGGCATTTTAAAATGTTGAAAAAATAAATTTTATTCACAAAACCCATGAAAGCGTTGCTAGGCATTTTGAAATGTTGAAAAAATATATTTTTTTTCACAAAATTCATGAAAGCGTTGCTAGCCATTATGAAATGTTGAAAAAATATATTGTTTTCACATTATTCATAACAGCGTTGCTAGGCATTTTAAAATATTGATAAAATAAATTTTATACACAAAACACATGAAAGCGTTGCTAGGCATTTTGAAATGTTGAAAAATTATATTTTTTTCACAAAATTCATGAAAGCGTTGCTAGGCATTTTAAAATATTGAAAAAATAAATTTTATTCACAAAACACATGAAAACGTTGCTAGGCATTTTGAAATGTTGAAAAATTATATTTTTTTTACAAAGTTCATGAAAGCGTTGCTAGGCATTATGAAATGTTGAAAAAATAATTTTTGTTTACAAAATTCTTGAAAGCGTTGCTAGGCATTTTAAAATGTTGAAAAACAATTTTTTTTTTAAATTCATGAAAGCGTTGCTAGGCATTTTGAAATGTTGAAAAAATATGTTTTTTTTAAAAAAATTCGTGAAAGCGTTGCTAGGCAATATGAAATGTTGACAAAATATATTTTTTTCACGTTATTATTAACAGCGTGACTAGGCATTTTAAAATGTTGAAAAAATAAATTTTATTCACAAAACACATGAAAGCGTTACTAGGCATTATGAAATGCTGAAAAGATATATTTTTTTCACATTATTCATAACAGCGTTGCTAGGCATTTTACAATGTTGAAAAAATAAATTTTATTCACAAAACCCATGAAAGTGTTGCTAGGCATTTTGAAATGCTGAAAAAATAAATTTTTTTACAAAATTCATGAAAGCGTTGCTAGGCATTTTGAAATGTTGAAAAAATATATTTTTTTACAAAATTCTAGAAAGCGTTGCTAGCCATTATAAAATGTTAAAAAAATATATTTTTTTCACTTTATTCATAAAAGCGTTGCTAGGCATTTTAAAATATTGAAAAAATAAATGTTATTCACAAAACACATGAAAGCGTTGCTAGGCATTTTGAAATGTTGAAAAAATATATTTTTTTCACAAAATTCATGAAAGCGTTGCTAGGCATTTTGAAATGTTGAAAAAGTATATTTGTTTTACAAAATTCTTGAAAGCGTTGCTAGGCATTTTGAAATGTAGAAAAAATATACATTTTTTTACAAAATTCGTGAAAGCGTTGCTAGGCATTTTGAAATGTTGAAAAAATATATTTTTTTGCAAAATTCGAGAAAGCGTTACTAGGCATTATGAAATGTTGAAAATATATATTTTTTTTTACATTATTCATAACGGCGTTGCTAGGCATTTTAAAATGTTGAAAAAATATATTTTTTTTACAAAATTCATGAAAGCGTTGCTAGGCATTTTAAAATGTTGAAAAAATATATTTTTGTCACAAAATTCATGAAAGCGACGCTAGGCATTTTGAAATGATGATAAAATATATTTTTTTTACAAAATTCATGAAAGCGTTGCTAGGCATTTTGAAATGTTGAAAAATTATATTTTTTTCACAAAATTCATGAAAGCATTGCTAGGCATTTTAAAATATTTAAAAATAAATTTTATTCACAAAACACATGAAAACGTTGCCAGGCATTTTGAAATGTTGAAAAATTATATTTTTTTTACAAAATTCATGAAAGCGTTGCTAGGCATTATGAAATGTTGAAAAAATAATTTTTTTTTACAAAATTCATGAAAGCGTTGCTAGGCATTTTGAAATGTTGAAAAAATATATTTATTTCACAAAATTCATGAAAGCGTTGCTAGGCATTTTGAAATGTTGAAAAAATATATTTTTTTTACAAAATTCATGAAAGCGTTGCTAGGCATTTTGAAATGTTGAAAAATTATATTTTTTTCACAAAATTCTTGAAAGCGTTGCTAGGCATTTTGAAATGTTGAGAAAATAAATTTTATTCACAAAACACATGAAAACGTTGCTAGGCATTTTGAAATGTTGAAAAAATATATTTTGTTTACAAAATTCATGAAAGCGTTGCTAGGCATTTTGAAATGTTGAAAAAATATATTTTTTTTACAAAATTCATGAAAGCGTTGCTAGGTATTTTAAAATGTTGAAAAAATAATTTTTTTTTACAAAATTCTGGAAAGCGTTGCTAGGCATATTAAAATGTTGAAAAACAATTTTTTTTAAATTCATGAAAGCGTTGCTAGGCATTTTGAAATGTTGAAAAAATATATTTTTTTTTAAAAAATTCGTGAAAGCGTTGCTAGGCAATATGAAATGTTGACAAAATATATTTTTTTCACGTTATTCATAACAGCGTGACTAGGCATTTTAAAATGTTGAAAAAATAAATTTTATTCACAAAACACATGAAAGCGTTGCTAGGCATTTTGAAATGTTGAAAAAATATATTTTTTTTACAAAATTCATGAAGGCGTTGCTAGTCATTTTGAAATGTTGAAAAATTATATTTTTTTCACAAAATTCACGAAAGCGTTGCTAGGCATTTTGAAATGTTGAAAAAAAATATTTTTTTACAAAATTCTAGAAAGCGTTGCTAGCCATTATGAAATGTTGAAAAAATAATTTTTTTTTACAAAATTCATGAAAGCGTTGCTAGGCATTTTGAAATGTTGAAAAAATATATTTTTTTTTACAAAATTCGTGAAAGCGTTGCTAGGCAATATGAAATGTTGACAAAATATATTTTTTTCACGTTATTCATAACAGCGTGACTAATCATTTTAAAATGTTGAAAAAATAAATTTTATTCACAAAACACATGAAAGCGTTGCTAGTCATTTTGAAATGTTGAACAAATATATTTTTTTTACAAAATTCATGTAAGCGTTGCTAGGCATTTTAAAATGTCGAAAAAATATATTTTTTTCACAAAATTCATGAAAGCGTTGCTAGGCATTTTGAATTGTTGAAAAAATATATTTTTTTACAAAATTCTAGAAAGCGTTACTAGGCATTATGAAATGTTGAAAAAATAAATTTTATTCACAAAACCCATGAAAGCGTTGCTAGGCATTTTGAAATGTTGAAAAAATATATTTTTTTACAAAATTCATGAAAGCGTTGCTAGGCATTTTGAAATGTTAAAAAAATATATTTTTTTTTTAAATTCTAGAAAGCGTTACTAGCCATTATGAAATGTTAAAAAAATATATTTTTTTCACATTATTCATAACAGCGTTGCTAGGCATTTTAAAATATTGAAAAAATAAATGTTATTCACAAAACACATGAAAGCGTTGCTAGGCATTTTGAAATGTTGAAAAATTATATTTTTTTCACAAAATTCATGAAAGCCTTGCTAGGCATTTTAAAATACTGAAAAAATATATTTTTTTTACAAAATTCATGAAAGCGTTGCTAGGCATTTTGAAATGTTGAAAAAATATATTTTTTTGCAAAATTCGAGAAAGCGTTACTAGGCCTTATAAAATGTTGAAAATATATATTTTTTTCACATTATTAATAACAGCGTTGCTAGGCATTTTAAAATGTTGAAAATATATATTTTTTTTACAAAATTCATGAAAGCGTTGCTAGGCATTTTAAAATGTTGAAAAAATATATTTTTTTCACAAAATTCATGAAAGCGATGCTAGGCATTTTGAAATGATGAAAAAATATATTTTTTTTACAAAATTCATAACAGCGTTGCTAGGCATTTTAAAAATATCGAAAACATAAATTTTATTCACAAAACACATGAAAGCGTTGCTAGGCATTTTGAAATGTTGAAAACTTATATTTTTTTCACAAAATTCATGAAAGCGTTGCTAGTTATTTTAAAATATTGAAAAAATAAATTTTATTCACAAAACACATGAAAACGTTGCTAGGCATTTTGAAATGTTGAAAAATTATATTTTTTTTTACAAAATTCATGAAAGCGTTGCTAGGCATTATGAAATGTTGAAAAAATAATTTTTTTTTACAAAATTCATGAAAGCGTTGCTAGGCATTTTGAAATGTTGAAAAAATATATTTATTTCACAAAATTCATGAAAGCGTTGCTAGGCATTTTGAAATGTTGAAAAAATATATTTTTTTACAAAATTCGAGAAAGCGTTACTAGGCATTATGAAATGTTGAAAAGATATATTTTTTTCACATTATTCATAACAGCGTTGCTAGGCATTTTACAATGTTGAAAAAATAAATGTTATTCACAAAACACATGAAAGCGTTGCTAGGCATTTTGAAATGTTGAAAAATTATATTTTTTTCACAAAATTCATGAAAGCCTTGCTAGGCATTTTAAAATACTGAAAAAATATATTTTTTTTACAAAATTCATGAAAGCGTTGCTAGGCATTTTGAAATGTTGAAAAAATATATTTTTTTGCAAAATTCGAGAAAGCGTTACTAGGCCTTATGAAATGTTGAAAATATATATTTTTTTCACATTATTCATAACAGCGTTGCTAGGCATTTTAAAATGTTGAAAATATATATTTTTTTTACAAAATTCATGAAAGCGTTGCTAGGCATTTTAAAATGTTGAAAAAATATATTTTTTTCACAAAATTCATGAAACCGATGCTAGGCATTTTGAAATGATGAAAAAATATATTTTTTTTACAAAATTCATAACAGCGTTGCTAGGCATTTTAAAATATCGAAAACATAAATTTTATTCACAAAACACATGAAAGCGTTGCTAGGCATTTTGAAATGTTGAAAAATTATATTTTTTTCACAAAATTCATGAAAGCGTTGCTAGGCATTTTAAAATATTGAAAAAATAAATTTTATTCACAAAACACATGAAAACGTTGCTAGGCATTTTGAAATGTTGAAAAATTATATTTTTTTTTACAAAATTCATGAAAGCGTTGCTAGGCATTATGAAATGTTGAAAAAATAATTTTTTTTTACAAAATTCATGAAAGCGTTGCTAGGCATTTTGAAATGTTGAAAAAATATATTTTTTTTTACAAAATTCGTGAAAGCGTTGCTAGGCAATATGAAATGTTGACAAAATATATTTTTTTCACGTTATTCATAACAGCGTGACTAATCATTTTAAAATGTTGAAAAAATAAATTTTATTCACAAAACACATGAAAGCGTTGCTAGGCATTTTGAAATGTTGAACAAATATATTTTTTTTACAAAATTCATGTAAGCGTTGCTAGGCATTTTAAAATGTCGAAAAAATATATTTTTTTCACAAAATTCATGAAAGCGTTGCTAGGCATTTTGAATTGTTGAAAAAATATATTTTTTTACAAAATTCTAGAAAGCGTTACTAGGCATTATGAAATGTTGAAAAAATAAATTTTATTCACAAAACCCATGAAAGCGTTGCTAGGCATTTTGAAATGTTGAAAAAATATATTTTTTTACAAAATTCATGAAAGCGTTGCTAGGCATTTTGAAATGTTAAAAAAATATATTTTTTTTTTAAATTCTAGAAAGCGTTACTAGCCATTATGAAATGTTAAAAAAATATATTTTTTTCACATTATTCATAACAGCGTTGCTAGGCATTTTAAAATATTGAAAAAATAAATGTTATTCACAAAACACATGAAAGCGTTGCTAGGCATTTTGAAATGTTGAAAAATTATATTTTTTTCACAAAATTCATGAAAGCCTTGCTAGGCATTTTAAAATACTGAAAAAATATATTTTTTTTACAAAATTCATGAAAGCGTTGCTAGGCATTTTGAAATGTTGAAAAAATATATTTTTTTGCAAAATTCGAGAAAGCGTTACTAGGCCTTATGAAATGTTGAAAATATATATTTTTTTCACATTATTCATAACAGCGTTGCTAGGCATTTTAAAATGTTGAAAATATATATTTTTTTTACAAAATTCATGAAAGCGTTGCTAGGCATTTTAAAATGTTGAAAAAATATATTTTTTTCACAAAATTCATGAAACCGATGCTAGGCATTTTGAAATGATGAAAAAATATATTTTTTTTACAAAATTCATAACAGCGTTGCTAGGCATTTTAAAATATCGAAAACATAAATTTTATTCACAAAACACATGAAAGCGTTGCTAGGCATTTTGAAATGTTGAAAAATTATATTTTTTTCACAAAATTCATGAAAGCGTTGCTAGGCATTTTAAAATATTGAAAAAATAAATTTTATTCACAAAACACATGAAAACGTTGCTAGGCATTTTGAAATGTTGAAAAATTATATTTTTTTTTACAAAATTCATGAAAGCGTTGCTAGGCATTATGAAATGTTGAAAAAATAATTTTTTTTTACAAAATTCATGAAAGCGTTGCTAGGCATTATGAAATGTTGAAAAAATAATTTTTTTTTACAAAATTCATGAAAGCGTTGCTAGGCATTTTGAAATGTTGAAAAAATAAATTTTATTCACAAAACCCATGAAAGCGTTGCTAGGCAATTTGAAATGTTGAAAAAATATATTTTTTTACAAAATTCATGAAAGCGTTGCTAGGCATTTTGAAATGTTGAAAAAATATATTCTTTCACAAAATTCTAGAAAGCGTTGCTAGCCATTATGAAATGTTAAAAAAATATATTTTTTTCACATTATTCATAACAGCGTTGCTAGGCATTTTAAAATATTGAAAAAATAAATGTTATTCACAAAACACATGAAAGCGTTGCTAGACATTTTGAAATGTTGAAAAAATATATTTTTTTCACAAAATTCATGAAAGCGTTGCTAGGCATTTTGAAATGTTGAAAAAATATATTTTTTTTACAAAATTCTTGAAAGCGTTGCTAGGCATTTTAAAATGTTGAAAAAATATACATTTTTTTTACAAAATTCGTGAAAGCGTTGCTAGGCATTTTGAAATGTTGAAAAAAAATATTTTTTTGCAAAATTCGAGAAAGCGTTACTAGGCATTATGAAATGTTGAAAATATATATTTTTTTCACATTATTCATAACAGCGTTGCTAGGCATTTTAAAATGTTGAAAACATATATTTTTTTTACAAAATTCATGAAAGCGTTGCTAGGCATTTTAAAATGTTGATAAAATATATTTTTTTCACAAAATTCATGAAAGCGATGCTAGGCATTTTGAAATGATGAAAAAATATATTTTTTTTACAAAATTCATGAAAGCGTTGCTAGGCACTTTGAAATGTTGAAAAATTATATTTTTTTCACAAAATTCATGAAAGCGTTGCTAGGCATTTTAAAATATTGAAAAAATAAATTTTATTCACAAAACACATGAAAACGTTGCTAGGCATTTTGAAATGTTGAAAAATTATATTTTTTTTACAAAATTCATGAAAGCGTTGCTAGGCATTATGAAATGTTGAAAAAAAATTTTTTTTTACAAAATTCATGAAAGCGTTGCTAGGCATTTTGAAATGTTGAAAAATTATATTTTTTCACAAAATTCACGAAAGCGTTGCTAGGGATTTTGAAATGTTGAAAAAAAATATTTTTTTACAAAATTCTAGAAAGCGTTGCTAGCCATTATGAAATGTTGAAAAAATAATTTTTTTTTACAAAATTCTTGAAAGCGTTGCTAGGCAATTTAAAATGTTGAAAAACAATTTTTTTTTACAAAATTCTAGAAAGCGTTGCTAGCCATTATGAAATGTCGAAAAAATATATATTTTTTTCACATTATTCATAACATCGTTGCTGGCATTTTAAAATATTAAAAAAATAAATTTTATTCACAAAACACATGAAAGCGTTGCTAGGCATTTTGAAATGTTGAAAAAATATATTTTTTTTACAAAATTCATGAAGGCGTTGCTAGGCATTTTGCAATGTTGAAAAATTATATTTTTTTCTCAAAATTAATGAAAGAGTTGCTAGGCATTTTGAAATGTTGAAAAAATATATTTTTTTTACAAAATTTATGAAAGCGTTGCTAGTCATTTTGAAATGTTGAAAAATTATATTTTTTTCAGAAAATTCATGAAAGCGTGCTAGGCATTTTGAAATGTTGAAAAAATATTTTTTTTTACAAAATTCTTGAAAGCGTTGCTAGGCATTTTAAAATGTTGAAAAACAATTTTTTTTTAAATTCATGAAAGCGTTGCTAGGCATTTTGAAATGTTGAAAAAATATATTTATTTCACAAAATTCATGAAAGCGTTGCTAGGCATTTTAAAATGTTGATAAAATATATTTTTTTCACAAAATTCATGAAAGCGATGCTAGGCATTTTGAAATGATGAAAAAATATATTTTTTTTACAAAATTCATGAAAGCGTTGCTAGGCACTTTGAAATGTTGAAAAATTATATTTTTTTCACAAAATTCATGAAAGCGTTGCTAGGCATTTTAAAATATTGAAAAAATAAATTTTATTCACAAAACACATGAAAACGTTGCTAGGCATTTTGAAATGTTGAAAAATTATATTTTTTTTACAAAATTCATGAAAGCGTTGCTAGGCATTATGAAATGTTGAAAAAATAATTTTTTTTTACAAAATTCATGAAAGCGTTGCTAGGCATTTTGAAATGTTGAAAAATTATATTTTTTTCACAAAATTCACGAAAGCGTTGCTAGGGATTTTGAAATGTTGAAAAAAAATATTTTTTTACAAAATTCTAGAAAGCGTTGCTAGCCATTATGAAATGTTGAAAAAATAATTTTTTTTTACAAAATTCTTGAAAGCGTTGCTAGGCAATTTAAAATGTTGAAAAACAATTTTTTTTTACAAAATTCTAGAAAGCGTTGCTAGCCATTAAGAAATGTTGAAAAAATATATTTTTTTCACATTATTCATAACATCGTTGCTGGCATTTTAAAATATTGAAAAAATAAATTTTATTCACAAAACACATGAAAGCGTTGCTAGGCATTTTGAAATGTTGAAAAAATATATTTTTTTTACAAAATTCATGAAGGCGTTGCTAGGCATTTTGCAATGTTGAAAAATTATATTTTTTTCTCAAAATTAATGAAAGAGTTGCTAGGCATTTTGAAATGTTGAAAAAATATATTTTTTTTACAAAATTTATGAAAGCGTTGCTAGTCATTTTGAAATGTTGAAAAATTATATTTTTTTCAGAAAATTCATGAAAGCGTGCTAGGCATTTTGAAATGTTGAAAAAATATTTTTTTTTACAAAATTCTTGAAAGCGTTGCTAGGCATTTTAAAATGTTGAAAAACAATTTTTTTTTAAATTCATGAAAGCGTTGCTAGGCATTTTGAAATGTTGAAAAAATATATTTTTTTTTACAAAATTCGTGAAAGCGATGCTAGGCAATATGAAATGTTGACAAAATATATTTTTTTTTACAAAATTCATGAAAGCGTTGCTAGGCATTTTGAAATGTTGAAAAAATATATTTATTTCACAAAATTCATGAAAGCGTTGCTAGGCATTTTGAAATGTTGAAAAAATATATTTTTTTTACAAAATTCATGAAAGCGTTGCTAGGCATTTTGAAATGTTGAAAAAATATACTTTTTTTCACAAAATTCATGAAAGCGTTGCTAGGCATTTTAAAATATTGAAAAAATAATTTTTTTTTACAAAATTCTTGAAAGCGTTGCTAGGCATTTTAAAATGTTGAAAAAATAAATTTTATTCACAAAACACGTGAAAGCGTTGCTAGGCATTTTGAAATGTTAAAAAAATATATTTTTTTTACAAAATTCATGAAGGCGTTGCTAGGCATTTTGAAATGTTGAAAAATTATATTTTTTTCACAAAATTCACGAAAGCGTTGCTAGGGATTTTGAAATGTTGAAAAAAAATATTTTTTTACAAAATTCTAGAAAGCGTTGCTAGCCATTATGAAATGTTGAAAAAATATTTTTTTTTTCACATTATTCATAACATCGTTGCTGGCATTTTAAAATATTGAAAAAATAAATTTTATTCACAAAACACATGAAAGCGTTGCTAGGCATTTTGAAATGTTGAAAAAATATATTTTTTTTACAAAATTCATGAAGGCGTTGCTAGGCATTTTGCAATGTTGAAAAATTATATTTTTTTCTCAAAATTCATGAAAGAGTTGCTAGGCATTTTGAAATGTTGAAAAAATATATTTTTTTTTACAAAATTTATGAAAGCGTTGCTAGTCATTTTGAAATGTTGAAAAATTATATTTTTTTCAGAAAATTCATGAAAGCGTGCTAGGCATTTTGAAATGTTGAAAACATATTTTTTTTTACAAAATTCTTGAAAGCGTTGCTAGGCATTTTAAAATGTTGAAAAACAATTTTTTTTTAAATTCATGAAAGCGTTGCTAGGCATTTTGAAATGTTGAAAAAATATATTTTTTTTTACAAAATTCGTGAAAGCGATGCTAGGCAATATGAAATGTTGACAAAATATATTTTTTTCACGTTATTCATAACAGCGTGACTAGGCATTTTAAAATGTTGACAAAATAAATTTTATTCACAAAACACATGAAAGCGTTGCTAGGCATTTTGAAATGTTGAAAAAATATATTTTTTTTACAAAATTCATGTAAGCGTTGCTAGGCATTTTAAAATGTTAAAAAAATATATTTTTTTTACAAAATTCGAGAAAGCGTTACTAGGCATTATGAAATGTTGAAAAAATAAATTTTATTCACAAAACCCATGAAAGCGTTGCTAGGCATTTTGAAATGTTGAAAAAATATATTTTTTTACAAAATTCATGAAAGCGTTGCTAGGCATTATGAAATGTTAAAAAAATATATTTTTTTCACATTATTCATAACAGCGTTGCTAGGCATTTTAAAATGTTGAAAAAATATATTTTTTTTACAAAATTCATGAAAGCGATGCTAGGCATTTTAAAATGTTGAAAAAATATATTTTTTTCACAAAATTCATGAAAGCGATGCTAGGCATTTTGAAATGATGAAAAAATATATTTTTTTTACAAAATTCATAACAGCGTTAATAGGCATTTTAAAATATTGAAAAAATAAATTTTATTCACAAAACACATGAAAACGTTGCTAGGCATTTTGAAATGTTGAAAAATTATATTTTTTTTACAAAATTCATGAAAGCGTTGCTAGGCATTATGAAATGTTGAAAAAATAATTTTTTTTTACAAAATTCATGAAAGCGTTGCTAGGCATTATGAAATGTTGAAAAATTAATTTTTTTTTACAAAATTCATGAAAGCGTTGCTAGGCATTTTGAAATGTTGAAAAAATATATTTATTTCACAAAATTCATGAAAGCGTTGCTAGGCATTTTGAAATGTTGAAAAAATATATTTTTTTTACAAAATTCATGAAAGCGTTGCTAGGCATTTTGAAATGTTGAAAAATTATATTTTTTTCACAAAATTCTTGAAAGCGTTGCTAGGCATTTTGGAATGTTGAAAACATATACTTTTTTTCACATTATTCATAACAGCGTTGCTAGGCATTTTAAAATGTTGAAAAAATATATTTTTTAACAAAATTCATGAAAGCGTTGCTAGGCATTTTGAAATGTTGAAAAATTATATTTTTATCACAAAATTCATGAAAGCGTTGCTAGGCATTTTGAAATGTTGAAAAAATATATTTTTTTTACAAAATTCATGAAAGCGTTGCTAGGCATTTTAAAATGTTGAAAAAATAAATTGTTTTTTACAAAATTCATTTAAGCGTTGCTAGGCATTTTGAAATGTTGAAAAAATATATTTTTTTTACAAAATTCATGAAAGCGTTGCTAGGCATTTTGAAATGTTGAAAAAATATGTTTTTTTGCAAAATTCGAGAAAGCGTTACTAGGCCTTATGAAATGTTGAAAATATATATTTTTTTCACATTATTCATAACAGCGTTGCTAGGCATTTTAAAATATTGAAAAAATAAATCTTATTCACAAAACACATGAAAACGTTGCTAGGCATTTTGAAATGTTGAAAAATTATATTTTTTTTTACAAAATTCATGAAAGCGTTGCTAGGCATTATGAAATGTTGAAAAAATAATTTTTTTTTACAAAATTCATGAAAGCGTTGCTAGGCATTATGAAATGTTGAAAAAATAATTTTTTTTTACAAAATTCATGAAAGCGTTGCTAGGCATTTTGAAATGTTGAAAAAATATATTTATTTCACAAAACACAAGAAAACGTTGCTAGGCATTTTGAAATGTTGAAAAATTATATTTTTTTTTACAAAATTCATGAAAGCGTTGCTAGGCATTATGAAATGTTGAAAAATTATATTTTTTTCACAAAATTCTTGAAAGCGTTGCTAGGCTTTTTGGAATGTTGAAAAAATATACTTTTTTTCACATTATTCATAACAGCGTTGCTAGGCATTTTAAAATGTTGAAAAAATATATTTTTTAACAAAATTCATGAAAGCGTTGCTAGGCATTTTGAAATGTTGAAAAATTATATTTTTATCACAAAATTCATGAAAGCGTTGCTAGGCATTTTGAAATGTTGAAAAAATATATTTTTTTTACAAAATTCATGAAAGCGTTGCTAGGTATTTTAAAATGTTGAAAAAATATATTTTTTTTACAAAATTCTAGAAAGTGTTGCTAGCCATTATGAAATGTTGAAAAAATATATTTTTTTTACAAAATTCATGAAAGCGTTGCTAGGCATTATGAAATGTTGAAAAAATAAATTGTTTTTTACAAAATTCATTTAAGCGTTGCTAGGCATTTTGAAATGTTGAAAAAATATATTTTTTTTACAAAATTCTTGAAAGCGTTGCTAGGCATTTTAAAATGTTGAAAAACAATTTTTTTTTAAATTCATGAAAGCGTTGCTAGGCATTTTGAAATGTTGAAAAAATATATTTTTTTACAAAATTCATGAAAGCGTTGCTAGTCATTTTGAAATGTTGAAAAAATACATTTTTTTTACAAAATTCTTGAAAGCGTTGCTATTCATTTCAAAAGGTTGAGAAAAATTTTTTTTTTAATTCATGAGAGCGTTGCTAGGCATTTTGAAATGTTGAAAAAATATACATTTTTTTACAAAATTCGTGAAAGCGTTGCTAGGCATTTTAAAATGTTGAAAAAATATATTTTTTTCACAAAATTCATGAAAGCGTTGCTAGGCATTTTGAAATGTTGAAAAAAAATATATTTTTTTGCAAAATTCTAGAAAGCGTTACTAGGCATTATGAAATGTTGAAAATACATATTTTTTTCACATTATTCATAACAGAGTTTCTAGGCATTTTAAAATGTTGAAAAAATAAATTTTATTCACAAAACCCATGAAAGCGTTGCTAGGCATTTTGAAATGTAGAAAAAATATATTTTTTTTACAAAATTCATGAAAGCGTTGCTAGGCATTTTAAAATGTTGAAAAAATATATTTTTTCACAAAATTCATGAATGCGATGCTAGGCATTTTGAAATGATGAAAAAATATATTTTTTTCACAAAATTCATGAAAGCGTTGCTAGGCATTTTAAAATGCTGAAAAAATAAATTTTATTCACAAAACCCATGAAAGCGTTGCTAGGCATTTTGAAATGTTGAAGAAATATATTTTTTTTACAAAATTCATGAAAGCGTTGCTAGGTATTTTAAAATGTTGAAAAAATATATTTTTTTCACAAAATTCTAGAAAGCGTTGCTAGCCATTATGAAATGTTGACAAAATAAATTTTTTTTACAAAATTCATGAAAGCGTTGCTAGGCATTATGAAATGTTGAAAAAATAATTTTTTTTTACAAAATTCATGAAAGCGTTGCTAGGCATTTTGAAATGTTGAAAAAATATTTTTTTTCACAAAATTCATGAAAGCGTTGCTAGGCATTTTGAAATGTTGAAAAAATATATTTATGTTTCAAAATTCATTAAAGCGTTGCTAGGCATTTTGAAATGTTGAAAAAATATATTTTTTTTACAAAATTCTTGAAAGCGTTGCTAGGCATTTTAAAATGTTGAAAAAATAAATTTTATTCACAAAACCCATGAAAGCGTTGCTAGGCATTTTGAAATGTTGAAAAAATATATCTTTTTCACAAAATTCATGAAAGCGTTGCTAGCCATTAGGAAATGTTGAAAATATATATTCTTTTCACATTATTCATAACAGCGTTGCTAGGCATTTTAAAATGTTAAAAAAATAAATTTTATTCACAAAACCCATGAAAGCGTTGCTAGGCATTTTGAAATGTAGAAAAAATATATTTTTTTTACAAAATTCATGAAAGCATTGCTAGGCATTTTAAAATGTTGAAAAAATATATTTTTTTCACAAAATTCATGAATGCGATGTTAGGCATTTTGAAATGATGAAAAAAAATATTTTTTTTACAAAATTAATGAAAGCGTTGCTAGGCATTTTGAAATGTTGAAAAATTATATTTTTTTCACAAAATTCATGAAAGCGTTGCTAGGCATTTTGAAATGTTGAAAAACTATATTTTTTTTACAAAATTCTAGAAAGCGTTGCTAGGCATTTTGAAATGTTGAAAAATTATATTCTTTCACAAAATTCATGAAAGCGTTGCTAGGCATTTTGAAATGTTGAAAAAATATATTTTTTTCACAAAATTCTAGAAAGCGTTGCTAGCCATTATGAAATGTTGAAAAAATATAAATGTTGAAAAAATAATTTTTTTTTACAATATACATGAAAGTGTTGCTAGGCATTTTGAAATGTTGAAAAAATATATTTTTTTCACAAAATTCATGAAAGCGTTGCTAGCCATTAGGAAATGTTGAAAAAATATATTTTTTTCACATTATTCATAACAGCGTTGCTAGGCATTTTAAAATATTGATAAAATAAATTTTATACACAAAACACATGAAAGCGTTGCTAGGCATTTTGAAATGTTGAAAAACTATATTTTTTTTACAAAATTCTAGAAAGCGTTGCTAGGCATTTTGAAATGTTGAAAAATTATATTCTTTCACAAAATTCATGAAAGCGTTGCTAGGCATTTTAAAATGTTGAAAAAATATATTTCTTTCACAAAATTCATGAATGCGTTGTTAGGCATTTTGAAATGATGAAAAAAAATATTTTTTTTACAAAATTAATGAAAGCGTTGCTAGGCATTTTGAAATGTTGAAAAATTATATTTTTTTCACAAAATTCATGTAAGCGTTGCTAGGCATTTTGAAATGTTGAAAAAATATATTTTTTTTACAAAATTCATTAAGGCGTTGCTAGGCATTTTGAAATGTTGAAGAATTATATTTTTTTCACAAAATTCATGAAAGCTATGCTAGGCCTTTTGAAATGTTGAAAAAATATACTTTTTTTCACATTATTCATAACAGCGTTGCTAGGCATTTTAAAATGTTGAAAAAATAAATTTTATTCACAAAACCCATGAAAGCGTTGCTAGGCATTTTGAAATGTTGAAAAAATATATTATTTTCACAAAATTCATGAAAGCGTTGCTAGCCATTAGGAAATGTTGAAAAAATATATTTTTTTCACATTATTCATAACAGCGTTGCTAGGCATTTTAAAATATTGATAAAATAAATTTTATACACAAAACACATGAAAGCGTTGCTAGGCAATTTGAAATGTTGAAAAATTATATTTTTTTCACAAAATTCATGAAAGCGTTGCTAGGTATTTTAAAATGTTGAAGAAATATATTTTTTTCACAAAATTCTAGAAAGCGTTGCTAGCCATTATGAAATGTTGACAAAATATATTTTTTTACAAAATTCATGAAAGCGTTGCTAGGCATTATGAAATGTTGAAAAAATAATTTTTTATTACAAAATTCATGAAAGCGTTGCTAGGCATTTTGAAATGATGAAAAAATATATTTTTTTCACAAAATTCATGAAAGCGTTGCTAGGCATTTTGAAATGTTGAAAAAATATATTTTTTTACAAAATTCAAGAAAGCGTTCCTAGGCATTATGAAATGTTGAAAAAATATATTTTTTTCACAAAATTCTAGAAAGCGTTGCTAGCCATTATGAAATGTTGACAAAATATATTTTTTTTACAAAATTCATGAAAGCGTTGCTAGGCATTATGAAATGTTGAAAAAATAAATTTTTTTTACAAAATTCATGAAAGCGTTGCTAGGCATTTTGAAATGTTGAAAAAATATTTTTTTTTCACAAAATTCATGAAAGCGTTGCTAGGCATTATGAAATGTTGAAAAAAAAATTTTTTATTACAAAATTCATGAAAGCGTTGCTAGGCATTTTGAAATGTTGAAAAAATATATTTTTTTTATAAAATTCATGAAAGCGTTGCTAGGAATTTTAAAATGTAGAAAAAATATATTTTTTTCACAAAATTCATGAAAGCGTTGCTAGGCATTTTGAAATGTTGAAAAAATATATTTTTTTACAAAATTCGAGAAAGCGTTCCTAGGCATTTTGAAATGTTGAAAAATTATATTTTTTTTACCAAATTCATTAAAGCGTTGCTAGTTATTTTAAAATGTTGAAAAATTATATTTTTTTCACAAAATTCATGAAAGTGATGCTAGGCATTTTGAAATGATGAAGAAATATATTTTTTTTACAAAATTCATGAAAGCGTTGCTAGGCATTTTGAAATGTTGAAAAAAAATAATTTTTTACAAAATTCTAGAAAGCGTTGCTAGCTATTATGAAATGTTGAAAAAATATATTTTTTTCACATTATTCATAACAGCGTTGCTAGGCATTTTAAAATATTGAAAAAATAAATTTTATTCACAAAACACATGAAAGCGTTGCTAGGAATTTTGAAATGTTGAAAAATTATATTTTTTTTACAAAATTCATGAAAGCGTTGCTAGGCATTTTAAAATGCTGAAAAAATAAATTTTATTCACAAAACCCATGAAAGCGTTGCTAGGCATTTTGAAATGTTGAAAAAATATATTTTTTTTACAAAATTCATGAAAGCGTTGCTAGGTATTTTAAAATGTTGAAAAATTATATTTTTTTCACAAAATTCATGAAAGCGATGCTAGGCATTTTGAAATGATGAAAAATTATATTTTTTTTACAAAATTCATGAATGCGTTGCTATGCATTTTGAAATATTGAAAAAAAATAATTTTTTACAAAATTCTAGAAAGCGTTGCTAGCCATTATGAAATGTTGAAAAAATATTTCTTTTTCACATTATTCATAACAGAGTTGCTAGGCATTTTAAAATATTGAAAAAATAAATTTTATTCACAACCCACATGAAAGCGTTGCTAGGCATTTTGAAATGTTGAAAAATTAATTTTTTTTCACAAAATTCATGAAAGCGCTGCTAGGCATTTTGAAATGTTGAAAAAATATATTTTTTTCTCATTATTCATAACAGCGTTGCTAGGCATTTTAAAATATTGAAAAAATAAATTTTATTCACAAAACACATGAAAGCGTTGCTAGGCATTTTGAAATGTTGAAAAATTATATTTTTTTCACAAAATTTGTGAAAGCGTTGCTAGGCATTTTAAAATGCTGAAAAAATAAATTTTATTCACAAAACCCATGAAAGCGTTGCTAGGCATTTTGAAATGTTGAAAAAATATATTTTTTTTACAAAATTCATGAAAGCGTTGCTAGGTATTTTAAAATGTTGAAAAATTATATTTTTTTCACAAAATTCATGAAAGCGATGCTAGGCATTTTGAAATGATGAAAAAATATATTTTTTTCACAAAATTCATGAAAGCGTTGCTAGGCATTTTAAAATGCTGAAAAAATAAATTTTATTCACAAAACCCATGAAAGCGTTGCTAGGCATTTTGAAATGTTGAAAAAATATATTTTTTTTACAAAATTCATGAAAGCGTTGCTAGGTATTTTAAAATATTGAAAAAATAAATTTTATTCACAAAACACATGAAAGCGTTGCTAGGCATTTTGAAATGTTGAAAAATTAAATTTTTTTCACAAAATTCATGAAAGCGCTGCTAGGCATTTTGAAATGTTGAAAAAATATATTTTTTTCTCATTATTCATAACAGCGTTGCTAGGCATTTTAAAATATTGAAAAAATAAATTTTATTCACAAAACACATGAAGGCGTTGCTAGGCATTTTGAAATGTTGAAAAATTATATTTTTTCACAAAATTCATGAAAGCGTTGGTAGGCATTTTGAAATGTCGAATAAATATATTTTTTTTACAAAATTCATGAGAGCGTTGCTAGGCATTATGAAATGTTGAAAAAGTAATTTTTTTTTACAAAATTCATGAAAGCGTTGCTAGGCATTTTGAAATGTTGAAAAATTTTATTTTTCCACAAAATTCATGAAAGCGTTGCTAGGCATTTTGAAATGTTGAAAAAATATATTCTTTACAAAATTCGAGAAAGCGTTACTAGGCATTATGAAATGTTGAAAAAATATATTTTTTTCACATTATTCATAACAGCGTTGCTAGGCATTTTAAAATATTGAAAAAATAAATTTTATTCACAAAACACATGAAAGCGTTGCTAGGCATTTTGAAATGTTGAAAAATTATATTTTTTTTACAAAATTCATGAAAGCATTGCTAGGCATTATGAAATGTTGAAAAAGTAATTTTTTTTTACAACATTCATGAGAGCGTTGCTAGGTATTATGAAATGTAGAAAAATTATATTTTTTTCACAAAATTCATGAAAGCGTTGATAGGCATTTTAAAATGTTGAAAAAATTAATTTTTTTCACGAAATTCATGAAAGCGTTGCTAGGCATTTTGAAATGTTGAAATATTATATTTTTTTTACAAAATTCATGAAAGCGTTGCTAGGCATTTTAAAATGTTGAAAAAATATATTTTATTCACAAAACACATGAAAGCGTTGCTAGGCATTTTGAAATGTTGAAAAATTATATTTTTTTTACAAAATTCATGAAAGCATTGCTAGGCATTATGAAATGTTGAAAAAGTAATTTTTTTTTACAAAATTCATGAGAGCGTTGCTAGGCATTTTGAAAAGTTGAAAAATTATATTTTTTTCACAAAATTCATGAAAGCGTTGCTAGGCATTTTAAATTGTTGAAAAAATATATTTTATTCACAAAACACATGAAAGCGTTGCTAGGCATTTTGAAATGTTGAAAAATTATATTTTTTTCACAAAATTCATGAAAGCGTTGCTAGGCATTTTAAAATGCTGAAAAAATAAATTTTATTCACAAAACCCATGAAAGCGTTGCTAGGCATTTTGAAATGTTGAAAAAATATATTTTTTTTACAAAATTCATGAAAGCGTTGCTAGGTATTTTAAAATGTTGAAAAATTATATTTTTTTCACAAAATTCATGAAAGCGATGCTAGGCATTTTGAAATGATGAAAAAATATATTTTTTTTACAAAATTCATGAAAGCGTTGCTATGCATTTTGAAATATTGAAAAAAAATAATTTTTTACAAAATTCTAGAAAGCGTTGCTAGCCATTATGAAATGTTGAAAAAATATATTTTTTTCACATTATTCATAACAGCGTTGCTAGGCATTTTAAAATATTGAAAAAATAAATTTTATTCACAACCCACATGAAAGCGTTGCTAGGCATTTTGAAATGTTGAAAAATTAATTTTTTTTCACAAAATTAATGAAAGCGTTGCTAGGTATTTTAAAATGTTGAAAAATTATATTTTTTTCACAAAATTCATGAAAGCGATGCTAGGCATTTTGAAATGATGAAAAAATATATTTTTTTCACAAAATTCATGAAAGCGTTGCTAGGCATTTTAAAATGCTGAAAAAATAAATTTTATTCACAAAACCCATGAAAGCGTTGCTAGGCATTTTGAAATGTTGAAAAAATATATTTTTTTTACAAAATTCATGAAAGCGTTGCTAGGTATTTTAAAATCATGAAAAAATAAATTTTATTCACAAAACACATGAAAGCGTTGCTAGGCATTTTGAAATGTTGAAAAATTTAAATTTTTTTCACAAAATTCATGAAAGCGCTGCTAGGCATTTTGAAATGTTGAAAAATTTTCTTTTTTCACAAAATTCATGAAAGCGTTGCTATGCATTTTGAAATATTGAAAAAAAATAATTTTTTACAAAATTCTAGAAAGCGTTGCTAGCCATTATGAAATGTTGAAAAAATATATTTTTTTCACATTATTCATAACAGCGTTGCTAGGCATTTTAAAATATTGAAAAAATAAATTTTATTAACAACCCACATGAAAGCGTTGCTAGGCATTTTGAAAAGTTGAAAAATTAATTTTTTTTCACAAAATTCATGAAAGCGTTGCTAGGTATTTTAAAATGTTAAAAAATTATATTTTTTTCACAAAATTCATAAAAGCGATGCTAGGCATTTTGAAATGATGAAAAAATATATTTTTTTCACAAAATTCATGAAAGCGTTGCTAGGCATTTTAAAATGCTGAAAAAATAAATTTTATTCACAAAACCCATGAAAGCGTTGCTAGGCATTTTGAAATGTTGAAAAAATATATTTTTTTTACAAAATTCATGAAAGCGTTGCTAGGTATTTTAAAATATTGAAAAAATAACTTTTATTCACAAAACACATGAAAGCGTTGCTAGGCATTTTGAAATGTTGAAAAATTTAAATTTTTTTCACAAAATTCATGAAAGCGCTGCTAGGCATTTTGAAATGTTGAAAAATTTTCTTTTTTCACAAAATTCATGAAAGCGTTGCTAGGCATTTTGAAATGTTGAAAAAATATATTCTTTACAAAATTCGAGAAAGCGTTACTAGGCATTATGAAATGTTGAAAAAATATATTTTTTTCACATTATTCATAACAGCATTGCTAGGCATTTTAAAATATTGAAAAAATAAATTTTATTCACAAAACACATGAAAGCGTTGCTAGGCATTTTGAAATGTTGAAAAATTATATTTTTTTTTACAAAATTCATGAAAGCATTGCTAGGCATTATGAAATGTTGAAAAAGTAATTTTTTTTTTACAAAATTCATGAGAGCGTTGCTAGGCATTTTGAAATGTAGAAAAATTATATTTTTTTCACAAAATTCATGAAAGCGTTGATAGGCATTTTAAAATGTTGAAAAAATTAATTTTTTTCACGAAATTCATGAAAGCGTTGCTAGGCATTTTGAAATGTTGGATATTATATTTTTTTTACAAAATTCATGAAAGCGTTGCTAGGCATTTTAAAATGTTGAAAAAATATATTTTATTCACAAAACACATGAAAGCGTTGCTAGGCATTTTGAAATGTTGAAAAATTATATTTTTGTTACAAAAATCATGAAAGCATTGCTAGGCATTATGAAATGTTGAAAAAGTAATTTTTTTTTACAAAATTCATGAGAGCGTTGCTAGGCATTTTGAAAAGTTGAAAAATTATATTTTTTTCACAAAACTCATGAAAGCGTTGCTAGGCATTTTAAAATATTGAAAAAATAAATTTTATTCACAAAACACATGAAAGCGTTGCTAGGCATTTTGAAATGTAAAAAAAATAATTTTTTTTTACAAAATTCATGAAAGCGTTGCTAGGCATATTAAAATGTTGAAAAAATATATTTTTTTACAAAATTCGAGAAAGCGTTACTAGGCATTATGAAATGTTGAAAAAATATATTTTTTTCACATTATTCATAACAGCGTTACTAGGCATTTCAAAATATTGAAAAAATAAATTTTATTCACAAAACTAATGAGAGCGTTGCTAGGCATTTTGAAATGTTGAAAAATTATATTTTTTTCACAAAATTCATGAAAGCGTTGCTAGGCATTTTGAAATGTTGAAAAAATATGTTTTTTTACAAAATTCGAGAAAGCGTTATTAGGCATTAGTAAATGTTGAAAAAATATATTTTTTTCACATTATTCATAAAAGCGTTGCTAGCCATTTTAAAATGTTGAAAAAATAAATTGTATTCACAAAACCCATGTAAGCGTTGCTAGGCATTTTGAAATGTGGAAAAAATATATTTTTTTACAAAATTCATGAAAGCGTTGCTAGGCATTATGAAATGTTGAAAAAGTAATTTTTTTTTACAAAATTCATGAGAGCGTTGCTAGGCATTTTGAAAAGTTGAAAAATTATATTTTTTTCACAAAACTCATGAAAGCGTTGCTAGGCATTTTAAAATATTGAAAAAATAAATTTTATTCACAAAACACATGAAAGCGTTGCTAGGCATTTTGAAATGTAAAAAAAATAATTTTTTTTACAAAATTCATGAAAGCGTTGCTAGGCATTTTAAAATGTTGAAAAAATTAATTTTTTTCACGAAATTCATGAAAGCGTTGCTAGGCATTTTGAAATGTTGAAAAAATATATTTTTTTACAAAATTCGAGAAAGCGTTACTAGGCATTATGAAATGTTGAAAAAATATATTTTTTTCACATTATTCATAACAGCGTTACTAGGCATTTCAAAATATTGAAAAAATAAATTTTATTCACAAAACTAATGAGAGCGTTGCTAGGCATTTTGAAATGTTGAAAAATTATATTTTTTTCACAAAATTCATGAAAGCGTTGCTAGGCATTTTGAAATGTTGAAAAAATATGTTTTTTTACAAAATTCGAGAAAGCGTTATTAGGCATTAGTAAATGTTGAAAAAATATATTTTTTTCACATTATTCATAAAAGCGTTGCTAGCCATTTTAAAATGTTGAAAAAATAAATTGTATTCACAAAACCCATGTAAGCGTTGCTAGGCATTTTGAAATGTGGAAAAAATATATTTTTTTACAAAATTCATGAAAGCGTTGCTAGGCATTTTGAGATGTTGAAAAAATATATTTTTTTACAAAATTCTAGAAAGCGTTGCTAGCCATTATGAAATGTTAAAAAAATATATTTTTTTCACATTATTCATAACAGCGTTGCTAGGCATTTTAAAATATTGAAAAAATAAATTTTATTCACAAAACACATGAAAGCGTTGCTAGGCATTATGAAATGTTGAAAAAGTAATTTTTTTTTACAAAATTCATGAAAGCAATGCTAGGCATTTTGAAATGTTGAAAAATTATATTTCTTTCACAAAATTCATGAAAGCGTTGCTAGGGATTTTGAAATGTTGAAAAAATATATTTTTTTACAAAATTCTAGAAAGCGTTGCTAGCCATGATGAAATGTTAAAAAAATATATTTTTTTCACATTATTCATAACAGCGTTGCTAGGCATTTTAAAATATTGAAAAAATAAATTTTATTCACAAAACACATGAAAGCGTTGCTAGGCATTTTGAAATGTTGAAAAATTATATTTTTTTTACAAAATTCATGAAAGCATTGCTAGGCATTATGAAATGTTGAAAAAGTAATTTTTTTTTTACAAAATTCAAGAGAGCGTTGCTAGGCATTTTGAAATGTTGAAAAAATATATTTTTTTTCACATTATTCATAACAGCGTTGCTAGGCATTTTAAAATGCTGAAAAAATAAATTTTATTCACAAAACACATGAAAGCGTTGCTAGGCATTTTTAAATGTTGAAAAATTAAATTTTTTTCACAAAATTCATGAAAGCGCTGCTAGGCATTTTGAAATGTTGAAAAAATGTATTTTATTCACAAAACACATGAAAGCGTTGCTAGGCATTATGAAATGTTGAAAAATTATATTTTTTTTACAAAATTCATGAAAGCATTGCTAGGCATTATGAAATGTTGAAAAAGTAATTTTTTTATACAAAATTCATGAGAGCGTTGCTAGGCATTTTGAAAAGTTGAAAAATTATATTTTTTTCACCAAACTCATGAAAGCGTTGCTAGGCATTTTAAAATATTGAAAAAATAAATTTTATTCACAAAACACATGAAAGCGTTGCTAGGCATTTTGAAATGTAAAAAAAATAATTTTTTTTTACAAAATTCATGAAAGCGTTGCTAGGCATTTTGAAATGTTGAAAAATTATATTTTTTTCACAAAATTCATGAAAGCGTTGCTAGGCATTTTGAAATGTTGAAAAAATATGTTTTTTTACAAAATTCGAGAAAGCGTTGCTAGGAATTAGTAAATGTTGAAAAAATCTATTTTTTTCACATTATTCATATAAGCGTTGCTAGCCATTTTAAAATGTTGAAAAAATAAATTGTATTCACAAAACCCATGTAAACGTTGCTAGGCATTTTGAAATGTGGAAAAAATATATTTTTTTACAAAATTCATGAGAGCGTTGCTAGGCATTTTGAGATGTTGAAAAAATATATTTTTTTACAAAATTCTAGAAAGCGTTGCTAGCCATTACGAAATGTTAAAAAAATATATTTTTTTCACATTATTCATAACAGCGTTGCTAGGCATTTTAAAATATTGAAAAAATAAATTTTATTCACAAAACACATGAAAGCGTTGCTAGGCATTATGAAATGTTGAAAAAGTAATTTTTTTTTACAAAATTCATGAAAGCATTGCTAGGCATTTTAAAATGTTGAAAAATTATATTTTTTTCACAAAATTCATGAAAGCGTTGCTAGGCATTTTGAAATGTTGAAAAAATATGTTTTTTTACAAAATTCGAGAAAGCGTTATTAGGCATTAGTAAATGTTGAAAAAATATATTTTTTTCACATTATTCATAAAAGCGTTGCTAGCCATTTTAAAATGTTGAAAAAATAAATTGTATTCACAAAACCCATGTAAGCGTTGCTAGGCATTTTGAAATGTGGAAAAAATATATTTTTTTACAAAATTCATGAAAGCGTTGCTAGGCATTTTGAGATGTTGAAAAAATATATTTTTTTACAAAATTCTAGAAAGCGTTGCTAGCCATTATGAAATGTTAAAAAAATATATTTTTTTCACATTATTCATAACAGCGTTGCTAGGCATTTTATAAATATTGAAAAAATAAATTTTATTCACAAAACACATGAAAGCGTTGCTAGGCATTATGAAATGTTGAAAAAGTAATTTTTTTTTACAAAATTCATGAAAGCAATGCTAGGCATTTTGAAATGTTGAAAAATTATATTTCTTTCACAAAATTCATGAAAGCGTTGCTAGGGATTTTGAAATGTTGAAAAAATATATTTTTTTACAAAATTCTAGAAAGCGTTGCTAGCCATGATGAAATGTTAAAAAAATATATTTTTTTCACATTATTCATAACAGCGTTGCTAGGCATTTTAAAATATTGAAAAAATAAATTTAATTCACAAAACACATGAAAGCGTTGCTAGGCATTTTGAAATGTTGAAAAATTATATTTTTTTTACAAAATTCATGAAAGCATTGCTAGGCATTATGAAATGTTGAAAAAGTAATTTTTTTTTTACAAAATTCAAGAGAGCGTTGCTAGGCATTTTGAAATGTTGAAAAAATATATTTTTTTTCACATTATTCATAACAGCGTTGCTAGGCATTTTAAAATGCTGAAAAAATAAATTTTATTCACAAAACACATGAAAGCGTTGCTAGGCATTTTTAAATGTTGAAAAATTAAATTTTTTTCACAAAATTCATGAAAGCGCTGCTAGGCATTTTGAAATGTTGAAAAAATGTATTTTATTCACAAAACACATGAAAGCGTTGCTAGGCATTATGAAATGTTGAAAAATTATATTTTTTTTACAAAATTCATGAAAGCATTGCTAGGCATTATGAAATGTTGAAAAAGTAATTTTTTTATACAAAATTCATGAGAGCGTTGCTAGGCATTTTGAAAAGTTGAAAAATTATATTTTTTTCACCAAACTCATGAAAGCGTTGCTAGGCATTTTAAAATATTGAAAAAATAAATTTTATTCACAAAACACATGAAAGCGTTGCTAGGCATTTTGAAATGTAAAAAAAATAATTTTTTTTTACAAAATTCATGAAAGCGTTGCTAGGCATTTTGAAATGTTGAAAAATTATATTTTTTTCACAAAATTCATGAAAGCGTTGCTAGGCATTTTGAAATGTTGAAAAAATATGTTTTTTTACAAAATTCGAGAAAGCGTTGCTAGGAATTAGTAAATGTTGAAAAAATCTATTTTTTTCACATTATTCATATAAGCGTTGCTAGCCATTTTAAAATGTTGAAAAAATAAATTGTATTCACAAAACCCATGTAAACGTTGCTAGGCATTTTGAAATGTGGAAAAAATATATTTTTTTACAAAATTCATGAGAGCGTTGCTAGGCATTTTGAGATGTTGAAAAAATATATTTTTTTACAAAATTCTAGAAAGCGTTGCTAGCCATTACGAAATGTTAAAAAAATATATTTTTTTCACATTATTCATAACAGCGTTGCTAGGCATTTTAAAATATTGAAAAAATAAATTTTATTCACAAAACACATGAAAGCGTTGCTAGGCATTATGAAATGTTGAAAAAGTAATTTTTTTTTACAAAATTCATGAAAGCATTGCTAGGCATTTTAAAATGTTGAAAAATTATATTTATTTCACAAAATTCATGAAAGCGTTGCTAGGCATTTTGAAATGTTGAAAAAATAGACTTTTTTTTACAAAATTCGTGAAAGCGTTTCTAGGCATTATGAAATGTTGAAAAAATATATTTTTTTCACATTATTCATAACAGCGTTGCTAGGCATTTTAAAATATTGAAAAAATTAATTTTATTCACCAAACACATGAAAGCGTTGCTAGGCATTTTGAAATGTTGAAAAAATATATTTTTTTTCACATTATTCATAACAGCGTTGCTAGGCATTTTAAAATGCTGAAAAAATAAATTTTATTCACAAAACACATGAAAGCGTTGCTAGGCATTTTGAAATGTTGAAAAAATTAATTTTTTTACAAAATTCGAGAAAGCGTTACTAGGCATTATGAAATGTTGAAAAAATATATTTTTTTCACATTATTCTTAACAGCGTTGCTAGGCATTTTAAAATATTGAAAAAATAAATTTTATTCACAAAACACATGAAAGCGTTGCTAGGCATTTTGAAATGTTGAAAAAATAATTTTTTTTTACAAAATTCATGAAAGCGTTGCTAGGCATTTTAAAATGTTGAAAAAATTAATTTTTTTCACGAAATTCATGAAAGCGTTGCTAGGCATTTTGAAATGTTGAAAAAATATATTTTTTTACAAAATTCGAGAAAGCGTTACTACGCATTATGAAATGTTGAAAAAATATATTTTTTTCACATTATTCATAACAGCGTTACTAGGCATTTCAAAATATTGAAAAAATAAATTTTATTCACAAAACTAATGAGAGCGTTGCTAGGCATTTTGAAATGTTGAAAAAATATATTTTTTTTACAAAATTCTTGAAAGCGTTGCTAGGCATTTTTAAATGTTGAAAAAATATATTTTTTTACAAAATTCGAGAAAGCGTTGCTAGGCATTATGAAATGTTGAAAAAATATATTTTTTTCACATTATTCTTAACAGCGTTGCTAGGCATTTTAAAATATTGAAAAAATAAATTTTATTCACCAAACACATGAAAGCGTTGCTAGGCATTTTGAAATGTCTAAATATTATATTTTTTTTACAAAATTCATGAAAGCGTTGCGAGGCATTTTAAAATGTTGAAAAAATATAATTTATTCACAAAACCCATGAAAGCGTTGCTAGGCATTTTGAAATGTTGAAAAATTATATTTTTTTCACAAAATTCATGAAAGCGTTGCTAGGGATTTTGAAATGTTGAAAAAATATATTTTTTTACAAAATTATAGAAAGCGTTGCTAGCCATTATGAAATGTTAAAAAAATATATTTTTTTCACATTATTCATAACAGCGTTGCTAGGCATTTTAAAATATTGAAAAAATAAATTTTATTCACAAATCACATGAAAGCGTTGCTAGGCATTTTGAAATGTTGAAAAAATATATTTTTTTCACAAAATTCATGAAAGCGTTGCTAGGAATATTGAAATGTTAAAAAAATATGTTTTTTTTACAAAATTCGAGAAAGCGTTGCTAGGCATTATGAAATGTTGAAAAATTATATTTTTTTCACAAAATTCATGAAAGCGTTGCTAGGCATTTTGTAATGTTGAAAAAATATATTTTATTCACAAAATTCATGAAGCGTTGCTAGGCATTTTGAAATCTTGAAAAATTATATTTTTTTCACAAAATTCATGAAAGCGTTGCTAGGCATTTTGTAATGTTGAAAAAATATATTTTTTTTACAAAAATCATGAAAGCGTTGCTAGGCATTTTGAAATGTTGAAAAAATATACTTTTTTTTACAAAATTTTCGAAAGCGTTGCTAGGCAATAAGAAATGTTGAAAAAATATATTTGTTTCACATTATTCATAACTTCGTTGCTAGGCATTTTATAAGGTTGAAAAAATAAATTTTATTCACAAAACCCGTGAATGCGTTGCTAGGCATTTTGAAATGTTGAAAAAATATATTTTTTTTACAAAATTCTTGAAAGCGTTGCTAGGCATTTTAAAATGTTGAAAAAAATTTTTTTTTTTTAATTTATGAAAGCGTTGCTAGGCATTTTGAAATGTTGAAAAAATATATTTTTTTTTACAAAATTCGTGAAAGCGTTGCTAGGCATTATGAAATGTTGAACAAATAATTTTTTTTATACAAAATTCTGAAAGCGTTGCTAGGCATTTTGAAATGATGAAAAAATATATTTTTTTCACAAAATTCATGAAAGCGTTGCTAGGAATATTGAAATGTTGAAAAAATATGTTTTTTTACAAAATTCAAGAAAGCGTTGCTAGGCATTATGAAATGTTGAAAAAATATATTTTTTTCACATTATTCATACCAGCGTTCCTAGGCATTTTAAAATATTGAAAAAATAAATTTTATTCACAAAACACATGAAAGCGTTGCTAGGCATTTTGAAATGTAGAAGAAATATATTTTTTTACAAAATGCGAGAAAGCGTTGCTAGGCATTATGAAATGTTGAAAAAATATATTTTTTTCACATTATTCATAACAGCGTTACTAGGCATTTTAAAATTTTGAAAAAATAAATTTTATTCACCAATCACATGAAAGCGTTGCTAGGCACTTTGAAATGTTGAAAAAATATATTTTTTTTACAAAATTCATGAAAGCGTTGCTCGGCATTTTGAAATGATGAAAAAATATATTTTTTTCACAAAATTCATGAAAGCGTTGCTAGGATAATTGAAATGTTAAAAAAATATGTTTTTTTACAAAATTCGAGAAAGCGTTGCTAGGCATTATGAAATGTTGAAAAATTCTATTTTTTTCACAAAATTCATGAAAGAGTTGCTAGGCATTTTGAAATGTTGAAAAAATATATTTTATTCACAAAATTCATGAAGCGTTGCTAGGCATTTTGAAATGTTGAAAAATATATTTTTTTTACATTATTCATAACAGCGTTGCTAGGCATTTTAAAATATTGAAAAATTAAATTTTATTCACAAAACACATGAAAGCGTTGCTAGGCATTTTGAAATGTTGAAAAAATATATTTTTTTTACAATATTCATAACAGCGTTGCTAGGCATTTTAAAATATTGAAAAAATAAATTTTATTCACAAACCACATGAAAGCGTTGCTAGGCATTTTGAAATGTTGAAAAAATATATTTTTTTCACAAAATTCATGAAAGCGTTGCTAGGAATATTGAAATGTTAAAAAAATATGTTTTTTTACAAAATTCGAGAAAGCGTTGCTAGGCATTTTGAAATGTTGAAAAAATTTATTTTTTTCACAAAATTCATGAAAGCGTTGCTAGGCATTTTGAAATGTTGAAAAAATATATTTTTTTCACAAAATTCATGAAAGCGTTGCTAGGAATATTGAAATGTTGAAAAAATATGTTTTTTTACAAAATTCGAGAAAGCGTTGCTAGGCATTATGAAATGTTAAAAAATTATATTTTTTTCACATTATTCATACCAGCGTTCCTAGGCATTTTAAAATATTGAAAAAATAAATTTTATTCACAAAACACATGAAAGCGTTGCTAGGCATTTTGAAATGTAGAAAAAATATACTTTTTTACAAAATGCGAGAAAGCGTTGCTAGGCATTATGAAATGTTGAAAAAATATATTTTTTTCACATTATTCATAACAGCGTTACTAGGCATTTTAAAATTTTGAAAAAATAAATTTTATTCACCAATCACATGAAAGCGTTGCTAGGCACTTTGAAATGTTGAAAAAATATATTTTTTTTACAAAATTCATGAAAGCGTTGCTCGGCATTTTGAAATAATGAAAAAATATATTTTTTTCACAAAATTCATGAAAGCGTTGCTAGGATAATTGAAATGTTAAAAAAATATGTTTTTTTACAAAATTCGAGAAAGCGTTGCTAGGCATTATGAAATGTTGAAAAATTCTATTTTTTTCACAAAATTCATGAAAGAGTTGCTAGGCATTTTGAAATGTTGAAAAAATATATTTTATTCACAAAATTCATGAAACGTTGCTAGGCATTTTGAAATGTTGAAAAATATATTTTTTTACATTATTCATAACAGCGTTGCTAGGCATTTTAAAATATTGAAAAAATAAATTTTATTCACAAAACACATGAAAGCGTTGCTAGGCATTTTGAAATGTTGAAAAAATATATTTTTTTACAAAATTCGAGAAAGCGTTGCTAGGCATTATGAAATGTTGAAAAAATATATTTTTTTTACAATATTCATAACAGCGTTGCTAGGCATTTTAAAATATTGAAAAAATAAATTTTATTCACAAACCACATGAAAGCGTTGCTAGGCATTTTGAAATGTTGAAAAAATATATTTTTTTCACAAAATTCATGAAAGCGTTGCTAGGAATATTGAAATGTTAAAAACATATGTTTTTTTACAAAATTCGAGAAAGCGTTGCTAGGCATTTTGAAATGTTGAAAAAATGTATTTTTTTCACAAAATTCATGAAGGCGTTGCTAGGCATTTTGTAATGTTGAAAAAATATATTTTATTCACAAAATTCATGAAGCGTTGCTAGGCATTTTGAAATGTTGAAAAAATATATTTTGTTTACAAAATTTATGAAAGCGTTGCTAGGCATTTTGAAATGTTGAAAAATTATATTTTTTCACAAAATTAATGAAAGCGTTTCTAGGCATTTTGTAATGTTGAAAAAATATATTTTTTTTACACAAATCATGAAAGCGTTGCTAAGCATTTTGAAATGTTGAAAAAATATACTTTTTTTTACAAAATTCTTGAAAGCGTTGCTAGGCAATATGAAATGTTAAAAAATTATATTTTTTTCACATTATTCATAACAGCATTCCTAGGCATTTTAAAATATTGAAAAAATAAATTTTATTCACAAAACCCGTGAAAGCGTTGCTAGGCATTTTGAAATGTTGAAAAAATATATTTTTTTTACAAAATTCTTGAATGCGTTGCTAGGTATTTTAAAATATTCAAAAAAAAATTTTTTTTTTTAATTTATGAAAGCGTTGCTAGGCATTTTGAAATGTTGAAAAAATATATTTTTTTTACAAAATTCGTGAAAGCGTTGCTAGGCATTATGAAATGTTGAACAAATAATTTTTTTTTACAAAATTCTGAAAGCGTTGCTAGGAATTTTGAAATGGTGAAAAAATATGTTTTTTTACAAAATTCGAGAAAGCGTTGCTAGGCATTATGAAATGTTAAAAAATTATATTTTTTTCACATTATTCATAACAGCGTTCCTAGGCATTTTAAAATATTGGAAAAATAAATTTTATTCACAAAACACATGAAAGCGTTGCTAGGCATTTTGAAATGTTGAAAAAATTTATTTTTTTTACAAAATTCATGAAAGCGTTTCTAGGCATTTTAAAATGTTGAAAAAATATATTTTTTTCACATTATTCATAACAGCGTTGCTAGGCATTTTAAAATATTGAAAAAATAAATTTTATTCACAAAACACATGAAAGCGTTGCTAGGCATTTTGAAATGATGAAAAAATATATTTTTTTTACAAAATTCATGAAAGCGTTGCTAGGCATTTTGAAATGTTGAAAAAATATATTTTTTTACAAAATTCGAGAGAGCGTTTCTAGCCATTATGAAATGTTGAAAAAATATATTTTTTCACATTTTTCATAACAGCGTTGCTAGGCATTTTGAAATATTGAAAAAATAAATTTTATTCACAAAACACATGAAAGCGTTGCTAGGCATTTTGAAATGTTGAAAAATTATATTTTTTTCACAAAATTCATGAAAGCGTAGCTAGGCATTTTGAAATGTTGAAAAAATATATATTTTTTTTTTATTCATAACAGCGTTGCTAGGCATTTTAAAATATTGAAAAACTAAATTTTATTCACAAAACACATGAAAGCGTTGCTAGGCATTTTGAAATGTTGAAAAATTATATTCTTTTCACAAAATTCATGAAAGCGTTGCTAGGGATTTTGAAATGTTGAAAAAATTCATTTTTTTACAAAATTCGAGAAAGCGTTTCTAGCCATTATGAAATGTTGAAAAAATATATTTTTTCACATTATTCATAACAGCGTTGCTAGGCATTTTGAAATATTGAAAAAATAAATTTTATTCACAAAACACATGAAAGCGTTGCTAGTCATTTTGAAATGTTGAAAAATTATATTTTTTTCACAAAATTCATGATAGCGTTGCTAGGCATTTTGAAATATTGAAAAAATATATTTTTTTTACAAAATTCATGAAAGCGTTGCTAGGCATTATGAAATGTTGAAAAAATAATTTTTTTTTACAAAATTCCTGAAAGCGTTGCTAGGCATTTTGAAATGTTGAAAATTATATTTTTTTCACAAAATTTATGAAAGTGTTTCTAGGCATTTTGAAATGTTGAAAAAATATATTTTTTTTACAAAATTCATGAATGCGTTGCTAGGCATTTTAAAATGTTGAAAAAATATATTTTTTTCACATTAATCATAACAGTGTTGCTAGGCATTTTGAAATTTGAAAAAATAAATTTTATTCACAAAACACATGAAAGCGTTGCTAGTCATTTTGAAATGTTGAAAAATTATATTTTTTTCACAAAACACATGAAAGCGTTGCTAGGCATTTTGAAATGTTGAAAAAATATATTTTTTTTACAAAATTCGTGAAAGCGTTGCTAGGCATTATGAAATGTTGAACAAATAATTTTTTTTTACAAAATTCTGAAAGCGTTGCTAGGCATTTTGAAATGTTGAAAAAATATGTTTTTTTTACAAAATTCATGAAAGCGTTTCTAGGCATTTTAAAATGTTGAAAAAATATATTTTTTTCACATTATTCATAACAGCGTTACTAGGCATTTTAAAATATTGAAAAAATAAATTTTATTCACAAAACACATGAAAGCGTTGCTAGGCATTTTGAAATGATGAAAAAATATATTTTTTTTACAAAATTCATGAAAGCGTTGCTAGGCATTTTGAAATGTTGAAAAAATATATTTTTTTCACATTATTCATAACAGCGTTGCTAAGCATTTTAAAATATTGAAAAAATAAATTTTATTCACAAAACACATGAAAGCGTTGCTAGGCATTTTGAAATGTTGAAAAATTATATTTTTTTCACAAAATTCATTAAAGCGTTGCTAAACATTTTGAAATGTTGAAAAATTATATTTTTTTCACAAAATTCATGAAAGCGTTGCTAGGCATTTTGAAATGTTGAAAAAATATATTTATTTTTACAAAATTCATGAAAGCGTTGCTAGGCATTTTGAAATGTTGAAAAAATATATTATTTTCACAAAATTCATGAAAGCGTTGCTAGGAATTTTGAAATGTTGAAAAAATATGTTTTTTTTACAAAATTCATGAAAGCGTTTCTAGGCATTTTAAAATGTTGAAAAAATATATTTTTTTCACATTATTCATAACAGCGTTGCTAGGCATTTTAAAATATTGAAAAAATAAATTTTATTCACAAAACACATGAAAGCGTTGCTAGGCATTTTAAATGTTGAAAAAATTTATTTTTTTTACAAAATTCATGAAAGCGTTTCTAGGCATTTTAAAATGTTGAAAAAATATATTTTTTCCACATTATTCATAACAGGGTTGCTAGGCATTTTAAAATATTGAAAAAATAAATTTTATTCACAAAACACATGAAAGCGTTGCTAGGCATTTTGAAATGATGAAAAAATATATTTTTTTTACAAAATTCATGAAAGCGTTGCTAGGCATTTTGAAATGTTGAAAAAATATATTTTTTTCACATTATTCATAACAGCGTTGCTAGGCATTTTAGAATATTGAAAAAATAAATTTTATTCACAAAACACATGAAAGCGTTGCTAGGCATTTTGAAATGTTGAAAAATTATATTTTTTTCACAAAATTCATGAAAGCGTTGCTAGGCATTTTGAAATGTTGAAAAATTATATTTTTTTCACAAAATTCATGAAAGCGTTGCTAGGCATTTTGAAATGTTGAAAAAATATATTTTTTTTACAAAATTCATGAAAGCGTTGCTAAGCATTTTTAAATGTTGAAAAAAAATTTTTTTTTACAAAATTCATGAAAGGGTTGCTAGGCATTTTGAAATGTTGAAAAAATATACTTTTTCTTACAAAATTCATGAAAGCGTTGCTAGGCATTATGAAATGTTGAAAAAATAATTTTTTTTTACAAAATTCCTGAAAGCGTTGCTAGGCATTTTGAAATGTTGATAATTATATTTTTTTCACAAAATTTATGAAAGCGTTGCTAGGCATTTTGAAATGTTGAAAAATTATATTTTTTTTACAAAATTCATGAAAGCGTTGCTAGGCATTTTGAAATATTGAAAAAATATATTTTTTTACAAAATTCATGAATGCGTTGCTAGGCATTTTAAAATGTTGAAAAAATATATTTTTTTCACATTATTCATAACAGCGTTGCTAGGCATTTTGAATAATTGAAAAAATAAATTTTATTCACAAAACACATGAAAGCGTTGCTAGGCATTTTGAAATGATGAAAAAATATATTTTTTTTACAAAATTCATGAAAGCGTTGCTAGGCATTTTGAAATGTTGAAAAAATATATTTTTTTACAAAATTCGAGAGAGCGTTTCTAGCCATTATGAAATGTTGAAAAAATATATTTTTTCACATTATTCATAACAGCGTTGCTAGGCATTTTGAAATATTGAAAAAATAAATTTTATTCACAAAACACATGAAAGCGTTGCTAGGCATTTTGAAATGTTGAAAAATTATATTTTTTTCACAAAATTCATGAAAGCGTAGCTAGGCATTTTGAAATGTTGAAAAAATATATTTTTTTCACATTATTCATAACAGCGTTGCTAGGCATTTTAAAATATTGAAAAACTAAATTTTATTCACAAAACACATGAAAGCGTTGCTAGGCATTTTGAAATGTTGAAAAATTATATTCTTTTCACAAAATTCATGAAAGCGTTGCTAGGCATTTTGAAATGTTGAAAAAATTCATTTTTTTACAAAATTCGAGAAAGCGTTTCTAGCCATTATGAAATGTTGAAAAAATATATTTTTTCACATTATTCATAACAGCGTTGCTAGGCATTTTGAAATATTGAAAAAATAAATTTTATTCACAAAACACATGAAAGCGTTGCTAGTCATTTTGAAATGATGAAAAAATATATTTTTTTTACAAAATTCATGAAAGCGTTGCTAGGCATTATGAAATGTTGAAAAAATAATTTTTTTTTACAAAATTCCTGAAAGCGTTGTTAGGCATTTTGAAATGTTGAAAATTATATTTTTTTTACAAAATTTATGAAAGCGTTGCTAGGCATTTTGAAATGTTGAAAAAATATATTTTTTTTACAAAATTCATGAAAGCGTTGCTAGGCATTTTGAAATATTGAAAAAATATATTTTTTTACAAAATTCATGATTGCGTTGCTAGGCATTTTAAAATGTTGAAAAAATATATTTTTTTCACATTATTCATAACAGTGTTGCTAGGCATTTTGAAATTTGAAAAAATAAATTTTATTCACAAAACACATGAAAGCGTTGCTAGTCATTTTGAAATGTTGAAAAATTATATTTTTTTCACAAAACACATGAAAGCGTTGCTAGGCATTTTGAAATGTTGAAAAAATATATTTTTTTTACAAAATTCGTGAAAGCGTTGCTAGGCATTATGAAATGTTGAACAAATAATTTTTTTTTACAAAATTCTGAAAGCGTTGCTAGGCATTTTGAAATGTTGAAAAATTATATTTTTTTCACAAAATTCATAAAAGCGTTGCTAGGCATTTTGAAATGTTGAAAAAATATATTTTTTTCACAAAATTCATGAAAGCGTTGCTAGGAATTTTGAAATGTTGAAAAAATATGTTTTTTTACAAAATTCATGAAAGCGTTTCTAGGCATTTTAAAATGTTGAAAAAATATATTTTTTTCACATTAATCATAACAGCGTTGCTAGGCATTTTAAAATATTGAAAAAATTAATTTTATTCACAAAACACATGAAAGCGTTGCTAGGCATTTTGAAATGATGAAAAAATATATTTTTTTTACAAAATTCATGAAAGCGTTGCTAGGCATTTTGAAATGTTGAAAAAATATATTTTTTTCACATTATTCATAACAGCGTTGCTAGGCATTTTAAAATATTGAAAAAATAAATTTTATTCACAAAACACATGAAAGCGTTGCTAGGCATTTTGAAATGTTGAAAAAATTTATTTTTTTTACAAAATTCATGAAAGCGTTTCTAGGCATTTTAAAATGTTGAAAAAATATATTTTTTCCACATTATTCATAACAGCGTTGCTAGGCATTTTAAAATATTGAAAAAATAAATTTTATTCACAAAACACATGAAAGCGTTGCTAGGCATTTTGAAATGATGAAAAAATATATTTTTTTTACAAAATTCATGAAAGCGTTGCTAGGCATTTTGAAATGTTGAAAAAATATATTTTTTTCACAAAATTCATGAAAGCGTTGCTAGGCATTTTGAAATGTTGAAAAAATATATTTTTTTTACAAATTTCTTGAAAGCGTTGCTAGGCATTTTAAAAAGTTGAAAAAATATACTTTTTCTTACAAAATTCATGAAAGCGTTGCTAGGCATTTTAAAATGTTGAAAAAATATATTTTTTTCACATTATTCATAACAGCGTTGCTAGGCATTTTGAAATATTGAAAAAATAAATTGTATTCACAAAACACATGAAAGCGTTGCTAGGCATTTTGAAATGTTGAAAAATTATATTTTTTTCACAAAATTCATGAAAGCGTTGCTAGGCATTTTGAAATGTTGAAAAAATTCATTTTTTTACAAAATTCGAGAAAGCGTTTCTAGCCATTATGAAATGTTGAAAAAATATATTTTTTCACATTATTCATAACAGCGTTGCTAGGCATTTTGAAATATTGAAAAAATAAATTTTATTCACAAAACACATGAAATCGTTGCTAGTCATTTTGAAATGTTGAAAAATTATATTTTTTTCACAAAATTCATGAAAGCGTTGCTAGGCATTTTGAAATATTGAAAAAATAATTTTTTTTTACAAAATTCCTGAAAGCGTTGTTAGGCATTTTGAAATGTTGAAAATTATATTTTTTTCACAAAATTTATGAAAGCGTTGCTAGGCATTTTGAAATGTTGAAAAAATATATTTTTTTTACAAAATTCATGAAAGCGTTGCTAGGCATTTTGAAATATTGAAAAAATATATTTTTTTACAAAATTCATGAATGCGTAACTAGGCATTTTAAAATGTTGAAAAAATATATTTTTTTCACATTATTCATAACAGTGTTGCTAGGCATTTTGAAATTTGAAAAAATAAATTTTATTCACAAAACACATGAAAGCGTTGCTAGTCATTTTGAAATGTTGAAAAATTATATTTTTTTCACAAAACACATGAAAGCGTTGCTAGGCATTTTGAAATGTTGAAAAAATATATTTTTTTTACAAAATTCGTGAAAGCGTTGCTAGGCATTATGAAATGTTGAACAGATAATTTTTTTTTACAAAATTCTGAAAGCGTTGCTAGGCATTTTGAAATGTTGAAAAATTATATTTTTTTCACAAAATTCATTAAAGCGTTGCTAGGCATTTTGAAATGTTGAAAAAATATATTTTTTTCACAAAATTCATGAAAGCGTTGCTAGGAATTTTGAAATGTTGAAAAAATATGTTTTTTTTACAAAATTCATGAAAGCGTTTCTAGGCATTTTAAAATGTTGAAAAAATATATTTTTTTCACATTAATCATAACAGCGTTGCTAGGCATTTTAAAATATTGAAAAAATAAATTTTATTCACAAAACACATGAAAGCGTTGCTAGGCATTTTGAAATGATGAAAAAATATATTTTTTTTACAAAATTCATGAAAGCGTTGCTAGGCATTTTGAAATGTTGAAAAAATATATTTTTTTCACATTATTCATAACAGCGTTGCTAGGCATTTTAAAATATTAAAAAAATAAATTTTATTCACAAAACACATGAAAGCGTTGCTAGGCATTTTGAAATGTTGAAAAAATTTATTTTTTTTTACAAAATTCATGAAAGCGTTTCTAGGCATTTTAAAATGTTGAAAAAATATATTTTTTCCACATTATTCATAACAGCGTTGCTAGGCATTTTAAAATATTGAAAAAATAAATTTTATTCACAAAACACATGAAAGCGTTGCTAGGCATTTTGAAATGATGAAAAAATATATTTTTTTTACAAAATTCATGAAAGCGTTGCTAGGCATTTTGAAATGTTGAAAAAATATATTTTTTTCACATTATTCATAACAGCGTTGCTAGGCATTTTAAAATATTGAAAAAATAAATTTTATTCACAAAACACATGAAAGCGTTGCTAGGCATTTTGAAATGTTGAAAAAATTTATTTTTTTTACAAAATTCATGAAAGCGTTTCTAGGCATTTTAAAATGTTGAAAAAATATATTTCTTCCACATTATTCATAACAGCGTTGCTAGGCATTTTAAAATATTGAAAAAATAAATTTTATTCACAAAACACATGAAAGCGTTGCTAGGCATTTTGAAATGTTGAAAAATTATATTTTTTTCACAAAATTCATGAAAGCGTTGCTAGGCATTTTGAAATGTTGAAAAATTATATTTTTTTCACAAAATTCATGAAAGCCTTGCTAGGCATTTTGAAATGTTGAAAAAATATATTTTTTTTACAAAATTCATGAAAGCGTTGCTAGGCATTTTAAAATGTTGAAAAAAAATTTTTTTTTACAAAATTCATGAAAGGGTTGCTAGGCATTTTGAAATGTTGAAAAAATATACTTTTTCTTACAAAATTCATGAAAGCGTTGCTAGGCATTTTAAAATGTTGAAAAAATAAATTGTATTCACAAAACACATGAAAGCGTTGCTAGGCATTATGAAATGTTGAACAAATAATTTTTTTTTACAAAATTCTGAAAGCGTTGCTAGGCATTTTGAAATGTTGAAAAATTATATTTTTTTCACAAAATTCATTAAAGCATTGCTAGGCATTTTGAAATGTTGAAAAAATATATTTTTTTCACAAAATTCATGAAAGCGTTGCTAGGAATTTTGAAATGTTGAAAAAATATGTTTCTTTTACAAAATTCATGAAAGCGTTTCTAGGCATTTTGAAATGTTGAAATAATATATTTTTTTCACATTATTCATAACAGCGTTGCTAGGCATTTTAAAATATTAAAAAAATAAATTTTATTCACAAAACACATGAAAGCGTTACTAGGCATTTTGAAATGTTGAAAAAATATATTTTTTTTACAAAATTCATGAAAGCGTTGCTAGGCATTTTGAAATGTTGAAAAAATATATTTTGTTCACATTATTCATAACAGCGTTGCTAGGCATTTTAAAATATTGAAAAAATAAATTTTATTCACAAAACACATGAAAGCGTTGCTAGGCATTTTGAAATGTTGAAAAAATTTATTTTTTTTACAAAATTCATGAAAGCGTTTCTAGGCATTTTAAAATGTTGAAAAAATATATTTCTTCCACATTATTCATAACAGCGTTGTTAGGCATTTTAAAATATTGAAAAAATAAATTTTATTCACAAAACACATGAAAGCGTTGCTAGGCATTTTGAAATGTTGAAAACTTATATTTTTTTCACAGAATTCATTAAAGCGTTGCTAGGCATTTTGAAATGTTGAAAAATTATATTTTTTTCACAAAATTCATGAAAGCCTTGCTAGGCATTTTGAAATGTTGAAAAAATATATTTTTTTTACAAAATTCATGAAAGCGTTGCTAGGCATTTTAAAATGTTGAAAAAAAATTTTTTTTTACAAAATTCATGAAAGGGTTGCTAGGCATTTTGAAATGTTGAAAAAATATACTTTTTCTTACAAAATTCATGAAAGCGTTGCTAGGCATTTTAAAATGTTGAAAAAATAAATTGTATTCACAAAACACATGAAAGCGTTGCTAGGCATTTTGAAATGTTGAAAAATTATATTTTTTTACAAAATTCGAGAAAGCGTTTCTAGCCATTATGAAATGTTGAAAAAATATATTTTTTCACATTATTCATAACAGCGTTGCTAGGCATTTTGAAATATTGAAAAAATAAATTTTATTCACAAAACACATGAAATCGTTGCTAGTCATTTTGAAATGTTGAAAAATTATATTTTTTTCACAAAATTCATGAAAGCGTTGCTAGGCATTTTGAAATATTGAAAAAATAATTTTTTTTTACAAAATTACTAAAAGCGTTGCTAGGCATTTTGAAATGTTGAAAATTATATTTCTTTCACAAAGTTTATGAAAGCGTTGCTAGGCATTTTGAAATGTTGAAAAAATATATTTTTTTTACAAAATTCATGAAAGCGTTGCTAGGCATTTTGAAATATTGAAAAAATATATTTTTTTACAAAATTCATGAATGCGTTGCTAGGCATTTTAAAATGTTGAAAAAATATATTTTTTTCACATTATTCATAACAGCGTTGCTAGGCATTTTGAAATATTGAAAAAATAAATTTTATTCACAAAACACATGAGAGCGTTGCTAGGCATTTTGAAATGTTGAAAAAATTCATTTTTTTACAATATTCGAGAAAGCGTTTCTAGCCATTATGAAATGTTGAAAAAATATATTTTTTCACATTATTCATAACAGCGTTGCTAGGCATTTTGAAATATTGAAAAAATAAATTTTATTCACAAAACACATGAAATCGTTGCTAGTCATTTTGAAATGTTGAAAAATTATATTTTTTTCACAAAATTCATGAAAGCGTTGCTAGGCATTTTGAAATATTGAAAAAATAATTTTTTTTTACAAAATTCCTGAAAGCGTTGCTAGGCATTTTGAAATGTTGAAAATTATATTTTTTTCACAAAGTTTATGAAAGCGTTGCTAGGCATTTTGAAATGTTGAAAAAATATATTTTTTTTACAAAATTCATGAAAGCATTGCTAGGCATTTTGAAATATTGAAAAAATATATTTTTTTACAAAATTCATGAATGCGTTGCTAGGCATTTTAAAATGTTGAAAAAATATATTTTTTTCACATTATTCATAACAGCGTTGCTAGGCATTTTGAAATATTGAAAAAATAAATTTTATTCACAAAACACATGAGAGCGTTGCTAGGCACTTTGAAATGTTGAAAAATTATATTTTTTCACAAAATTCATGAAAGCGTTGCTAGGCATTTTGAAATGTTCAAAAAATATATTTTTTTTACAAAATTCATGAAAGCGTTGCTAGGCATTTTAAAATGTTGAAAAAAAATTTTTTTTACAAAATTCATGAAAGGGTTGCTAGGCATTTTGAAATGTTGAAAAAATATACTTTTTCTTACAAAATTAATGAAAGCGTTGCTAGGCATTTTAAAATGATGAAAAAATATATTTTTTTCACAGAATTATTGAAAGCGTTGCTAGGAATTTTAAAATGTTGAAAAAATATATTTTTTCCACATTATTTATAACAGCGTTGCTAGGCATTTAGAAATGTTGAAAAAATATGTTTTGTTTTAAAAATTCATGAAAGCGTTGCTAGGCATTTTGAAATGTTGAAAAAATATTTTTTTTTACAAAATTCATGAAAGCGTTGCTAGGCATTATGAAATATTGAAAAAATAATTTTGTTTATAAAAATTCATGAAAGCGTTGCTAGGCATTTAGAAATGTTGAAAAAATATATTTTGTTTAAAAAATTCATGAAAGCGTTGCTAGGCATTTTGAAATATTGAAAAAATATATTTTTTTACAAAATTCATGAAAGCGTTGCTAGGCATTTTAAAATGTTGAAAAAATATATTTTTTTCACATTATTCATAACAGCGTTGCTAGGCATTTTGAAATATTGAAAAAATAAATTTTATTCACAAAACACATGAAAGCGTTGCTAGGCATTTTGAAATGTTGAAAATTATATTTTTTTCACAAAATTCATGAAAGCGTTGCTAGGCATTTTGAAATGTTGAAAAATTATATTTTTTTCACAAAATTCATGAACGCGTTGCTAGGCATTTTGAAATATTGAAAAAATAATTTTTTTTTACAAAATTCCTGAAAGCGTTGCTAGGCATTTTGAAATGTTGAAAAAATATATTTTTTTTACGAAATTCATGAAAGCGTTGCTAGGCATTTTGAAATATTGAAAAAATATATTTTTTTACAAAATTCATGAATGCGTTGCTAGGCATTTTAAAATGTTGAAAAAATATATTTTTTTCACATTATTCATAACAGCGTTGCTAGGCATTTTGAAATATTGAAAAAATAAATTTTATTCACAAAACACATGAGAGCGTTGCTAGGCATTTTGAAATGTTGAAAAATTATATTTTTTCACAAAATTCATGAAAGCGTTGCAAGGCATTTTGAAATGTTGAAAAAATATATTTTTTTTACAAAATTCATGAAAGCGTTGCTAGGCATTTTAAAATGTTGAAAAAAAATTTTTTTTTACAAAATTCATGAAAGGGTTGCTAGGCATTTTGAAATGTTGAAAAAATATACTTTTTCTTACAAAATTAATGAAAGCGTTGCTAGGCATTTTAAAATGATGAAAAAATATATTTTTTTCACATTATTCATAACAGCGTTGCTAGGCATTTTGAAATATTGAAAAAATAAATTTTATTCACAAAACACATGAAAGCGTTGCTAGGCATTTTGAAATGTTGAAAAATTATATTTTTTTCACAAAATTCATGAAAGCGTTGCTAGGCATTTTGAAATGTTGAAAAAATTCATTTTTTTACAAAATTCGAGAAAGCGTTTCTAGCCATTATGAAATGTTGAAAAAATATATTTTTTCACATTATTCATAACAGCGTTGCTAGGCATTTTGAAATATTGAAAAAATAAATTTTATTCACAAAACACATGAAAGCGTTGCTAGGCATTTTGAAATGTTGAAAAATTATATTTTTTTCACAAAATTCATGACAGCGTTGATAGGCATTTTGAAATGTTGAAAAAATATATTTTTTTTACAAAATTCATGAAAGCGTAGCTAGGCATTTTAAAATGTTGAAAAAAATTTTTTTTTTACAAAATTCATGAAAGGGTTGCTATACATTTTCTAATGTTGAAAAAATATACTTTTTCTTACAAAATTCGTGAAAGCATTGCTAGGCAATATGAAATGTTGAAAAAATATATATTTTTCACATTATTCATAACAGTGTTGCTAGGCATTTTAAAATGTTGAAAAAATAAATTTTATTCACAAAACTCACGAAAGCATTGCTAGGCATTTTAAAATGTTGAAAAAATATATTTTTTTCACAGAATTATTGAAAGCGTTGCTAGGAATTTTAAAATGTTGAAAAAATATTTTTTTCCACATTATTTATAACAGCGTTGCTAGGAATTTAGAAATGTTGAAAAAATATGTTTTGTTTTAAAAATTCATGAAAGCGTTGCTAGGCATTTTGAAATGTTGAAAAAATATTTTTTTTTACAAAATTCATGAAAGCGTTGCTAGGCATTTTGAAATATTGAAAAAATAATTTTGTTTATAAAAATTCATGAAAGCGTTGCTAGGCATTTAGAAATGTTGAAAAAATATATTTTGTTTAAAAAATCCATGAAAGCGTTGCTAGGCATTTTGAAATATTGAAAAAATATATTTTTTTACAAAATTCATGAAAGGGTTGCTAGGCATTTTAAAATGTTGAAAAAATATATTTTTTTCACATTATTCATAACAGCGTTGCTAGGCATTTTGAAATATTGAAAAAATAAATTTTATTCACAAAACACATGAAAGCGTTGCTAGGCATTTTGAAATGTTGAAAAATTATATTTTTTTCACAAAATTCATGAAAGCCTTGCTAGGCATTTTGAAATGTTGAAAAAATTCATTTTTTTACAAAATTCGATAAAGCGTTTCTAGCCATTATGAAATGTTGAAAAAATATATTTTTTCACATTATTCATAACAGCGTTGCTAGGCATTTTGAAATATTGAAAAAATAAATTTTATTCACAAAACACATGAAAGCGTTGCTAGGCATTTTGAAATGTTGAAAAATTATATTTTTTTCACAAAATTCATTAAAGCGTTGCTAGGCATTTTGAAATGTTGAAAAAATATATTTTTTTTACAAAATTCATGAAAGCGTAGCTAGGCATTTTAAAATGTTGAAAAAAATTTTTTTTTTACAAAATTCATGAAAGGGTTGCTATACATTTTCTAAAGTTGAAAAAATATACTTTTTCTTACAAAATTCGTGAAAGCATTGCTAGGCAATATGAAATGTTGAAAAAATATATATTTTTCACATTATTCATAACAGTGTTGCTAGGCATTTTAAAATGTTGAAAAAATAAATTTTATTCACAAAACTCACGAAAGCATTGCTAGGCATTTTAAAATGTTGAAAAAATATATTTTTTTCACAGAATTATTGAAAGCGTTGCTAGGAATTTTAAAATGTTGAAAAAATATATTTTTTCCACATTATTTATAACAGCGTTGCTAGGCATTTAGAAATGTTGAAAAAATATGTTTTGTTTTAAAAATTCATGAAAGCGTTGCTAGGCATTTTGAAATGTTGAAAAAATATTTTTTTTTACAAAATTCATGAAAGCGTTGCTAGGCATTTTGAAATATTGAAAAAATAATTTTGTTTATAAAAATTCATGAAAGCGTTGCTAGGCATTTAGAAATGTTGAAAAAATATATTTTGTTTAAAAAATTCATGAAAGCGTTGCTAGGCATTTTGAAATATTGAAAAAATATATTTTTTTACAAAATTCATGAAAGCGTTGCTAGGCATTTTAAAATGTTGAAAAAATATATTTTTTTCACATTATTCATAACAGCGTTGCTAGGCATTTTGAAATATTGAAAAAATAAATTTTATTCACAAAACACATGAAAGCGTTGCTAGGCATTTTGAAATGTTGAAAATTATATTTTTTTCACAAAATTCATGAAAGCGTTGCTAGGCATTTTGAAATGTTGAAAAATTATATTTTTTTCACAAAATTCATGAAAGCGTTGCTAGGCATTTTGAAATATTGAAAAAATAATTTTTTTTTACAAAATTCCTGAAAGCGTTGCTAGGCATTTTGAAATGTTGAAAATTATATTTTTTTCACAAAGTTTATGAAAGCGTTGCTAGGCATTTTGAAATGTTGAAAAAATATATTTTTTTTACAAAATTCATGAAAGCGTTGCTAGGCATTTTGAAATATTGAAAAAATATATTTTTTTACAAAATTCATGAATGCGTTGCTAGGCATTTTAAAATGTTGAAAAAATATATTTTTTTCACATTATTCATAACAGCGTTGCTAGGCATTTTGAAATATTGAAAAAATAAATTTTATTCACAAAACACATGAGAGCGTTGCTAGGCATTTTGAAATGTTGAAAAATTATATTTTTTCACAAAATTCATGAAAGCGTTGCAAGGCATTTTGAAATGTTGAAAAAATATATTTTTTTTACAAAATTCATGAAAGCGTTGCTAGGCATTTTAAAATGTTGAAAAAAAATTTTTTTTTACAAAATTCATGAAAGGGTTGCTAGGCATTTTGAAATGTTGAAAAAATATACTTTTTCTTACAAAATTAATGAAAGCGTTGCTAGGCATTTTGAAATATTGAAAAAATATATTTTTTTACAAAATTCATGAATGCGTTGCTAGGCATTTTAAAATGTTGAAAAAATATATTTTTTTCACATTATTCATAACAGCGTTGCTAGGCATTTTGAAATATTGAAAAAATAAATTTTATTCACAAAACACATGAGAGCGTTGCTAGGCATTTTGAAATGTTGAAAAATTATATTTTTTCACAAAATTCATGAAAGCGTTGCAAGGCATTTTGAAATGTTGAAAAAATATATTTTTTTTACAAAATTCATGAAAGCGTTGCTAGGCATTTTAAAATGTTGAAAAAAAATTTTTTTTTACAAAATTCATGAAAGGGTTGCTAGGCATTTTGAAATGTTGAAAAAATATACTTTTTCTTACAAAATTAATGAAAGCGTTGCTAGGCATTTTAAAATGATGAAAAAATATATTTTTTTCACATTATTCATAACAGCGTTGCTAGGCATTTTGAAATATTGAAAAAATAAATTTTATTCACAAAACACATGAAAGCGTTGCTAGGCATTTTGAAATGTTGAAAAATTATATTTTTTTCACAAAATTCATGAAAGCGTTGCTAGGCATTTTGAAATGTTGAAAAAATTCATTTTTTTACAAAATTCGAGAAAGTTTTTCTAGCCATTATGAAATGTTGAAAAAATATATTTTTTCACATTATTCATAACAGCGTTGCTAGGCATTTTGAAATATTGAAAAAATAAATTTTATTCACAAAACACATGAAAGCGTTGCTAGGCATTTTGAAATGTTGAAAAATTATATTTTTTTCACAAAATTCATGACAGCGTTGCTAGGCATTTTGAAATGTTGAAAAAATATATTTTTTTTACAAAATTCATGAAAGCGTAGCTAGGCATTTTAAAATGTTGAAAAAAATTTTTTTTTTACAAAATTCATGAAAGGGTTGCTATACATTTTCTAATGTTGAAAAAATATACTTTTTCTTACAAAATTCGTGAAAGCATTGCTAGGCAATATGAAATGTTGAAAAAATATATATTTTTCACATTATTCATAACAGTGTTGCTAGGCATTTTAAAATGTTGAAAAAATAAATTTTATTCACAAAACTCACGAAAGCATTGCTAGGCATTTTAAAATGTTGAAAAAATATATTTTTTTCACAGAATTATTGAAAGCGTTGCTAGGAATTTTAAAATGTTGAAAAAATATATTTTTTCCACATTATTTATAACAGCGTTGCTAGGCATTTAGAAATGTTGAAAAAATATGTTTTGTTTTCAAAATTCATGAAAGCGTTGCTAGGCATTTTGAAATGTTGAAAAAATAATTTTTTTTACAAAATTCATGAAAGCGTTGCTAGGCATTTTGAAATATTGAAAAAATAATTTTGTTTATAAAAATTCATGAAAGCGTTGCTAGGCATTTAGAAATGTTGAAAAAATATATTTTGTTTAAAAAATCCATGAAAGCGTTGCTAGGCATTTTGAAATATTGAAAAAATATATTTTTTTACAAAATTCATGAAAGGGTTGCTAGGCATTTTAAAATGTTGAAAAAATATATTTTTTTCACATTATTCATAACAGCGTTGCTAGGCATTTTGAAATATTGAAAAAATAAATTTTATTCACAAAACACATGAAAGCGTTGCTAGGCATTTTGAAATGTTGAAAATTATATTTTTTTCACAAAATTCATGAAAGCGTTGCTAGGCATTTTGAAATGTTGAAAAAATTCATTTTTTTACAAAATTCGATAAAGCGTTTCTAGCCATTATGAAATGTTGAAAAAATATATTTTTTCACATTATTATTAACAGCGTTGCTAGGCATTTTGAAATATTGAAAAAATAAATTTTATTCACAAAACACATGAAAGCGTTGCTAGGCATTTTAAAATGTTGAAAAAATATATTTTTTTCACATTATTTATAACAGCGTTGCTAGGCATTTAGAAATGTTGAAGAAATATTTTTTTATTACAAAACTCACGAAAGCATTGCTAGGCATTTTGAAATATTGAAAAAATAATTTTGTTTATAAAAATTCCTGAAAGCGTTGCTAGGCATTTAGAAATGTTGAAAAAATATATTTTGTTTAAAAAATCCATGAAAGCGTTGCTAGGCATTTTGAAATATTGAAAAAATATATTTTTTTACAAAATTCATGAAAGGGTTGCTAGGCATTTTAAAATGTTGAAAAAATATATTTTTTTCACATTATTCATAACAGCGTTGCTAGGCATTTTGAAATATTGAAAAAATAAATTTTATTCACAAAACACATGAAAGCGTTGCTAGGCATTTTGAAATGTTGAAAAATTATATTTTTTTCACAAAATTCATGAAAGCCTTGCTAGGCATTTTGAAATGTTGAAAAAATTCATTTTTTTACAAAATTCGATAAAGCGTTTCTAGCCATTATGAAATGTTGAAAAAATATATTTTTTCACATTATTCATAACAGCGTTGCTAGGCATTTTGAAATATTGAAAAAATAAATTTTATTCACAAAACACATGAAAGCGTTGCTAGGCATTTTGAAATGTTGAAAAATTATATTTTTTTCACAAAATTCATGAAAGCGTTGCTAGGCATTTTGAAATGTTGAAAAAATATATTTTTTTTACAAAATTCATGAAAGCGTAGCTAGGCATTTTGAAATGTTGAAAAAATATTTTTTTTTTACAAAATTCATGAAAGCGTTGCTAGGCATTTTGAATTTTGAAAAAATAATTTTGTTTATAAAAATTCATGAAAGCGTTGCTAGGCATTTTTAAATGTTCAAAAAATATATTTTTTCACATTATTTATAACAGCGTTGCTAGGGATTTTGAATTGTTGAAAAAATATATTTTTATTACAAAATTCATGAAAGCGTTGCTTGGCATTTTGAAAAGTTTAAAAAATATATTTTTTACAAAATTCATGAAAGCATTGCTAGGCATTTTGAAATGTTGAAAAAATATATTTTTTTACAAAATTCGAGAAAGCGTTGCTAGGCATTTTGAAATGTTGAAAAAATATATTTTTTTCACATTAGTCATAACAGCGTTGCTAGGCATTTTGAAATGTTGAAAAAATATATTTTTTTTACAAAACTCATGAAAGCGTTGCTAGGCATTTTGAAATGTTAAAAAAAATATATTTTTTTTACAAAATTTATGAAAGCTTTGCTAGGCATTATGAAATGTTTAAAAAATAAACTGTTTTCATATTATTCATAACAGCGTTGCTAGGCATTTTAAAATGTTGAAAAAATATATTTTTTTTTACAAAATTCATGAAAGCGTTGCTAATCATTTTGAAGTGTTGAAAAAATATACTGTTTTTTACAAAATTCGTGAAAGCGTTGCTAGGCAATATGAAATGTTGAAAAAATATATTTGTTTCCCATTATTCATAACAGCGTTGCTAGGCATTTTAAAATGTTGAAAAACATTTGTGTGAACAAATGTGTGAACACACACACACACACACACACACACACCACACAAATTAGTTATGCCTGGTCGTGTGTTTATTTTCAAAATAACATAATTCTTTCAAATAAATAATATGACATTAATTATTGAAATGAATAAACGAGCAAATTTATATAACAGTTACGACATTTATAAACCTAATAATAATAATTATCTACATGAAAGCACAAATTAAATGTAGTCTGATATATTATACAGAGTTAAAGAAGGTAAGACAACGCAGTATATGTATTGTAAATATGTGAATGGTATAACCTAGTCATATGTTACAGAATGTTCGAACTATTATTGCCTGAATAATACTTGTTAGAAACGAATAAGTATATTTTAACTTTACTGATCGTATAACTGTTGATGTAGTTTATTGCTTTTGTGAAAAGACAAATTTCTAGAAAGAATTATTTTATAATTACCATTACACGCAAACAAAGCTCGAAACCTACTTGTGATACTTTTTACACGTATATTTAAAATCTAAAACATAAGATACAATTTTCTACAAATTATAATAAACAATATAGTGAAACAAAATTGAATAAAACATCACTTTTATAGTGCATTTTTTGAAAGTAATGTGAAAAAAGATTGTCAACGCTGTTTAGGCGTAACGCTCATGGGTAGCCTAATAGAAAACGACGTTTCTACAATTACTTTCATAGCCTTCCTTAGGGTATTAACGGCGCTGACTTATTGTCGTGTTTTAGGTTAACGTCAGAGGTGAACACTTGTTTCCAATTTACAATAAAGTTATCCTTAGCCATACGTATTGATTTATTCCGTTAAGTATTGTACTGTGATTTTGTTACCGATTCTTTATGTAGAAAGTGTTTAAGGCCATTACTTGGATGTTTGTAAGAACCTGGAATATCTTCGGTTCTATAGTTTATTACTTACCTGAGAAGTATTTTTGTTTGTTTTTATAAATGTTCTGTTACTTATTACAAATAGTGTACAGTAACAATTTGTTGCTCTGTAGATTAGACAAGTCTTAATGTTTTACCAAATATAGTTTTGGTACCAAAAAAGCGCAACTGCAGCATTCCTAGCGGTAAAAATACTAGGCTGAAGAAGTCGTAAGAAGAAAACGATTCATCCAAGTGTAAGTTAACAATTTAACAATCTGTAGTTAACAAAACGTCTGGTCGCATTTAATATAAAATATGCAATAAGAAGAAAATAGTTTGTTTTTTAACTATCACGTTTTTCTTTTAAAAAAACCTATAAATATTAATAAATTAAAATTGAAAAATGTATATTCTCTTAAACTCATTGCACGCTTTACGTCTACATATTAAGGTAAATGCTGGGAAATAGATTAAACACCTGTTCTTGAACAGATAGAAAGCAAAAAAACTTTTTGTCTATGGATTACCAGTATCGACACTCTTTCTATGGATTACCAGAATCGAAGTATCATGATGCCGCTCTTTAGTCCTACCCAATTAAACCTACTGCTCCTTACCCTTCTTTATACATAAAAGTGTAACGCGTAGGCACTTCTTTATAGCTTCGACAGAATGTCGGCATTTTGAAATGTTGAAAAAATATATTTTATTACAAAATTCATGAAAGCGTTGCTAGGCATTTTAAATGTTGAAAAAATATATTTTTTTACAAAATTCATGAAAGCGTTACTAGGCATTTTTGAAATGTGGAAAAATTATATTTTTTTCACAAAATTCATGAAAGCGTTGCTAGGCATTTTGAAATGTTGAAAAAATATATTTTTTTTACAAAATTCTTGAAAGCGTTGCTAGGCATTTTGAAATGTTGAAAAAATATACTTTTTTTTACAAAATTCGTGAAAGCGTTGCTAGGCAATATGAAATGTTGGCAAAATATATTTTTTCACATTATTCATAACAGCGTTGCTAGGCATTTTAAAATATTGAAAAAATAAATTTTATTCACAAAACACATGAAAGCGTTGCTAGGCATTTTGAAATGTTGAAAAAATATATTTTTTTACAAAATTCATGAAAGCGTTGCTAGGCATTTTGAAATGTTGAAAAAATATATTTTTTTACAAAATTCGAGAAAGCGTTGCTAGGCATTATGAAATGTTGAAAAAATATATTTTTTTCACATTATTCATAACAGCGTTGCTAGGCATTTTAAAATATTGAAAAAATAAATTTTATTCACAAAACACATGAAAGCGTTGCTAGGCATTTTGAAATGTTGAAAAATTATATTTTTTTTACAAAATTCATGAAAGCGTTGCTAGGCATTTTGAAATGTTGAAAAAAATTTTTTTATTACAAAACTCACGAAAGCATTGCTAGGCATTTTAAAATGTTGAAAAAATATATTTTTTTCACAGAATTATTGAAAGCGATGCTAGGCATTTTAAAATGTTGAAAAAATATATTTTTTCCACATTATTTATAACAGCGTTGCTAGGCATTTAGAAATGTTGAAAAAATATATTTTGTTTAAAAAATTCATGAAAGCGTTGCTAGGCATTTTGAAATGTTGAAAAAATATTTTTTTTTACAAAATTCATGAAAGCGTTGCTAGGCATTTTGAAATATTGAAAAAATAATTTTGTTTATAAAAATTCATGATAGCGTTGCTAGGCATTTTGAAATGTTGAAAAAATATATTTTTTTTACAAAATTCATGAAAGCGATGCTATGAATTTTAAAATGTTGAAAAAATATATTTTTTTTACAAAATTCATGAAAGCGTTGCTAGGCATTTTGAAATGTTCAAAAAATATATTTTTTCACATTATTTATAACAGCGTTGCTAGGGATTTTGAATTGTTGAAAAAATATATTTTTATTACAAAATTCATGAAAGCGTTGCTTGGCATTTTGAAAAGTTTAAAAAATATATTTTTTACAAAATTCATGAAAGCATTGCTAGGCATTTTGAAATGTTGAAAAAATATATTTTTTTACAAAATTCGAGAAAGCGTTGCTAGGCATTTTGAAATGTTGAAAAAATATATTTTTTTCACATTAGTCATAACAGCGTTGCTAGGCATTTTGAAATGTTGAAAAAATATTTTTTTTTTACAAAACTCATGAAAGCGTTGCTAGGCATTTTGAAATGTTAAAAAAATATATTTTATTTACAAAATTTATGAAAGCTTTGCTAGGCATTATGAAATGTTTAAAAAATAAACTGTTTTCACATTATTCATAACAGCGTTGCTAGGCATTTTAAAATGTTGAAAAAATATATTTTTTTTTTTACAAAATTCATGAAAGCGTTGCTAATCATTTTGAAGTGTTGAAAAAATATACTTTTTTTACAAAATTCGTGAAAGCGTTGCTAGGCAATATGAAATGTTGAAAAAATATATTTGTTTCCCATTATTCATAACAGCGTTGCTAGGCATTTTAAAATGTTGAAAACATTTGTGTGAACAAATGTGTGAACACACACACACACACACCACACAAATTAGTTATGCCTGGTCATGTGTTTATTTTCAAAATAACATAATTCTTTCAAATAAATAATATGACATTAATTATTGAAATGAATAAACGAGCAAATTTATATAACAGTTACGACATTTATAAACCTAATAATAATAATTATCTACATGAAAGCACAAATTAAATGTAGTCTGATATATTATACAGAGTTAAAGAAGGTAAGACAACGCAGTATATGTATTGTAAATATGTGAATGGTATAACCTAGTCATATGTTACAGAATGTTCGAACTATTATTGCCTGAATAATACTTGTTAGAAACGAATAAGTATATTTTAACTTTATTGATCGTATAACTGTTGATGTATTTTATTGCTTTTGTGAAAAGACAAATTTCTAGAAAGAATTATTTTATAATTACCATTACACGCAAACAAAGCTCGAAACCTACTTGTGATACTTTTTACACGTATATTTAAAATCTAAAACATAAGATACAATTTTCTACAAATTTTAATAAACAATATAGTGAAACAAAATTGAATAAAACATCACTTTTATAGTGCATTTTTTGAAAGTAATGTGAAAAAAGATTGTCAACGCTGTTTAGGCGTAACGCTCATGGGTAGCCTAATAGGAAACGACGTTTCTACAATTACTTTCATAGCCTTCCTTAGGGTATTAACGGCGCTGACTTATTGTCGTGTTTTAGGTTAACGTCAGAGGTGAACACTTGTTTCCAATTTACAATAAAGTTATCCTTAGCCATACGTATTGATTTATTCCGTTAAGTATTGTACTGTGATTTTGTTACCGATTCTTTATGTAGAAAGTGTTTAAGGCCATTACTTGGATGTTTGTAAGAACCTGGAATATCTTCGGTTCTATAGTTTATTACTTACCTGAGAAGTATTTTTTTTTGTTTTTATAAATGTTCTGTTACTTATTACAAATAGTGTACAGTAACAATTTGTTGCTCTGTAGATTAGACAAGTCTTAATGTTTTACCAAATATAGTTTTTGTACCAAAAACGCGCAACTGCAGCATTCCTAGCGGTAAAAATACTAGGCTGAAGAAGTCGTAAGAAGAAAACGATTCATCCAAGTGTAAGTTAACAATTTAACAATCTGTAGTTAACAAAACGTCTGGTCGCAAGTAATATAAAGTATGCAATAAGAAGAAAATAGTTTGTTTTTTAACTATCACGTTTTTCTTTTAAAAAAACCTATAAATATTAATAAATTAAAATTGAAAAATGTATATTCTCTTAAACTCATTGCACGATTTACGTCTACATATTAAGGTAAATGCTGGGAAATAGATTAAACACCTGTTCTTGAACAGATAGAAAGCAAAAAAACTTTTTGTCTATGGATTACCAGTATCGTCACTCTTTCTATGGATTACCAGAATCGAAGTATCATGATGCCGCTCTTTAGTCCTACCCAATTAAACCTACTGCTCCTTACCCTTCTTTATACATAAAAGTGTAACGCGTAGGCACTTCTTTATAGCTTCGACAGAATGTCGGCATTTTGAAATGTTGAAAAAATATATTTTATTACAAAATTCATGAAAGCGTTGCTAGGCATTTTAAATGTTGAAAAAATATATTTTTTTACAAAATTCATGAAAGCGTTACTAGGCATTTTTGAAATGTTGAAAAATTATATTTTTTTCACAAAATTCATGAAAGCGTTGCTAGGCATTTTGAAATGTTGAAAAAATATATTTTTTTTACAAAATTCTTGAAAGCGTTGCTAGGCATTTTGAAATGTTGAAAAAATATACTTTTTTTTACAAAATTCGTGAAAGCGTTGCTAGGCAATATGAAATGTTGGCAAAATATATTTTTTCACATTATTCATAACAGCGTTGCTAGGCATTTTAAAATATTGAAAAAATAAATTTTATTCACAAAACACATGAAAGCGTTGCTAGGCATTTTGAAATGTTGAAAAAATATATTTTTTTTACAAAATTCATGAAAGCGTTGCTAGGTATTTTGAAATGTTGAAAAAAATTTTTTTTTTACAAAATTCATGAAAGGGTTGCTAGGCATTTAGAAATGTTGAAAAAATATACTTTTTCTTACAAAATTCGTGAAAGCATTGCTAGGCAATATGAAATGTTGAAAAAATATATATTTTTCACATTATTCATAACAGTGTTGCTAGGCATTTTAAAATGTTGAAAAAATAAATTTTATTCACAAAACACATGAAAGCGTTGCTAGGCATTTTAAAATGTTGAAAAAATATATTTTTCACATTATTTATAACAGCGTTGCTAGGCATTTAGAAATGTTGAAGAAATATTTTTTTATTACAAAACTCACGAAAGCATTGCTAGGCATTTTAAAATGTTGAAAAAATATATTTTTTTCACAGAATTATTGAAAGCGATGCTAGGCATTTTAAAATGTTGAAAAAATATATTTTTTCCACATTATTTATAACAGCGTTGCTAGGCATTTAGAAATGTTAAAAAAATATATTTTGTTTAAAAAATTCATGAAAGCGTTGCTAGGCATTTTGAAATGTTGAAAAAATATTTTTTTTTACAAAATTCATGAAAGCGTTGCTAGGCATTTTGAAATATTGAAAAAATAATTTTGTTTATAAAAATTCATGAAAGCGTTGCTAGGCATTTTGAAATGTTGAAAAAATATATTTTTTTTACAAAATTCATGAAAGCGATGCTATGAATTTTAAAATGTTGAAAAAATATATTTTTTTTACAAAATTCATGAAAGCGTTGCTAGGCATTTTTAAATGTTCAAAAAATATATTTTTTCACATTATTTATAACAGCGTTGCTAGGGATTTTGAATTGTTGAAAAAATATATTTTTATTACAAAATTCATGAAAGCGTTGCTTGGCATTTTGAAAAGTTTAAAAAATATATTTTTTACAAAATTCATGAAAGCATTGCTAGGCATTTTGAAATGTTGAAAAAATATATTTTTTTACAAAATTCGAGAAAGCGTTGCTAGGCATTTTGAAATGTTGAAAAAATATATTTTTTTCACATTAGTCATAACAGCGTTGCTAGGCATTTTGAAATGTTGAAAAAATATATTTTTTTTACAAAACTCATGAAAGCGTTGCTAGGCATTTTGAAATGTTAAAAAAAATATATTTTTTTTACAAAATTTATGAAAGCTTTGCTAGGCATTATGAAATGTTTAAAAAATAAACTGTTTTCATATTATTCATAACAGCGTTGCTAGGCATTTTAAAATGTTGAAAAAATATATTTTTTTTTTACAAAATTCATGAAAGCGTTGCTAATCATTTTGAAGTGTTGAAAAAATATACTGTTTTTTACAAAATTCGTGAAAGCGTTGCTAGGCAATATGAAATGTTGAAAAAATATATTTGTTTCCCATTATTCATAACAGCGTTGCTAGGCATTTTAAAATGTTGAAAAACATTTGTGTGAACAAATGTGTGAACACACACACACACACACACACACACCACACAAATTAGTTATGCCTGGTCGTGTGTTTATTTTCAAAATAACATAATTCTTTCAAATAAATAATATGACATTAATTATTGAAATGAATAAACGAGCAAATTTATATAACAGTTACGACATTTATAAACCTAATAATAATAATTATCTACATGAAAGCACAAATTAAATGTAGTCTGATATATTATACAGAGTTAAAGAAGGTAAGACAACGCAGTATATGTATTGTAAATATGTGAATGGTATAACCTAGTCATATGTTACAGAATGTTCGAACTATTATTGCCTGAATAATACTTGTTAGAAACGAATAAGTATATTTTAACTTTATTGATCGTATAACTGTTGATGTATTTTATTGCTTTTGTGAAAAGACAAATTTCTAGAAAGAATTATTTTATAATTACCATTACACGCAAACAAAGCTCGAAACCTACTTGTGATACTTTTTACACGTATATTTAAAATCTAAAACATAAGATACAATTTTCTACAAATTTTAATAAACAATATAGTGAAACAAAATTGAATAAAACATCACTTTTATAGTGCATTTTTTGAAAGTAATGTGAAAAAAGATTGTCAACGCTGTTTAGGCGTAACGCTCATGGGTAGCCTAATAGGAAACGACGTTTCTACAATTACTTTCATAGCCTTCCTTAGGGTATTAACGGCGCTGACTTATTGTCGTGTTTTAGGTTAACGTCAGAGGTGAACACTTGTTTCCAATTTACAATAAAGTTATCCTTAGCCATACGTATTGATTTATTCCGTTAAGTATTGTACTGTGATTTTGTTACCGATTCTTTATGTAGAAAGTGTTTAAGGCCATTACTTGGATGTTTGTAAGAACCTGGAATATCTTCGGTTCTATAGTTTATTACTTACCTGAGAAGTATTTTTGTTTGTTTTTATAAATGTTCTGTTACTTATTACAAATAGTGTACAGTAACAATTTGTTGCTCTGTAGATTAGACAAGTCTTAATGTTTTACCAAATATAGTTTTGGTACCAAAAAAGCGCAACTGCAGCATTCCTAGCGGTAAAAATACTAGGCTGAAGAAGTCGTAAGAAGAAAACGATTCATCCAAGTGTAAGTTAACAATTTAACAATCTGTAGTTAACAAAACGCCTGGTCGCAAGTAATGTAAAGTATGCAATAAGAAGAAAATAGTTTGTTTTTTAACTATCACGTTTTTCTTTTAAAAAAACCTATAAATATTAATAAATTAAAATTGAAAAATGTATATTCTCTTAAACTCATTGCACGCTTTACGTCTACATATTAAGGTAAATGCTGGGAAATAGGTTAAACACCTGTTCTTGAACAGATAGAAAGCAAAAAAACTTTTTGTCTATGGATTACCAGTATCGACACTCTTTCTATGGATTACCAGAATCGAAGTATCATGATGCCGCTCTTTAGTCCTACCCAATTAAACCTACTGCTTCTTACCCTTCGTTATACATAAAAGTGTAACGCGTAGACACTTCTTTATAGCTTCGACAGAATGTCGGTAAGCTTTAGATAAGCGATCCTATCACAGAGTCCTTTGTGTCCCTACCTGTACTCACTAGCCCTTTCTATTAATCGTAGGCGATAATAGATTTACTAACATCGCATTAAACCAACAAGAAAAAAGAATTAAAGAAACCATTTTACTATTCTAAGCTGTAGTTTCATAGTTGTAGGAAAACACGCGTGTAAGTCCCTCTGGTTAAAAAAACCTCTTACAATGACACGAATCCCCCATTGTAATCCCCAATCCCTAGTAATATTTCCCCACCCTTGGTTTCACTACTTCTGCACCAGTTATTTGATCCTGGACATTGGCGTAGCACCAGGTCACAGATTCATGACAACAAATTGCTCATTCATCTTAATTTTCATATCATTCATATAGTCAACTAAACTAGACGCCATTAGATAATCATTTTTATCTTTCCACAACTGTAAAATATTTGTGAATCGGTGAAATATTATTTAACCGTTTCTAAAAGACTTATAAACTTGTAAATCCATGGACAGCTGTATAATATACTTTATTCAGAACTTACTCTTCACTGCAGCTCCCTCTTCTTGTCTTTATCCTTAAGGAATCCTAGCTCCTAACGTACTTCACCCCATCTGAATCTGTATATGCTTGTATGTTAGCCAACCGTGACTTGAATGAAATGGAACTTCCTTTATAAGATTAAAAATAACTATTTTAAAAGACAGTAGGTGATAACGTACCAGACGTGTTTAATGTGTGCCTTCTTGATTGAAAATTTATAAAGCTTTTCTCTGTATAATAAAATAAAGCAGCTAAATGTTTCATCTGAGTTTGTTAATTTCCACATAACGTTGTAGAGATGGACGGCTTCTGTTACCACTCACAACCTCTCCCAGTTGCGAATTAAAGCTGTAATTTAATTAATTAACTAAACACCAGCCTTGTGGGTCAAAATTACTAAATACAAATTCAGTTTGCGTCTGGTTTTCCAAGCTTAAAAGTACTTACCAGGCTGGCTAACGAGATAAGGAAAGAAAAACGCTCTCTTTCAGCATAATTAGGAACTACACGGAAAAATATAAGCGATCCTAGTGAAGTAACTTGCTGACAAGTCTGTATGACGATCAACTTTGAATAATAGATACAAACCCATAATAAAATTATTTTTCTGATATTAATAATTAAAAACCAAAAATGTTAAAGTAAAATGCAAGTAAATAGAGAAAACAATATTAAAATATTTGAAATATACTCGTGAAATATTGAACATGTCAGTTATCCTAAAAATAAAAACAATGAATTTCATGTAATACCGAAACTTGAGCATACATAATAGATATTTTCGTTTTCATTACATTAAATAGTGTTCATATAGAGGTACGTAAAATTTACATTAGTAAAATACTATCGAAACAGATATTGAACTCATAATTTTGAGTAAATTATGGGTGAATGGCCTCAGAATTTTATAATAATTATTATTATTTGATTAATTATGGGCAACTAATTATCATATTTTTAAGGTTACTTATTATGTTGCGTTAGATAGGATGGACATCAGGAGCAGTTTTATTAAATAACGATTTGTTTTTGTTGTTATTAAACAAATTTTATTTCAAATTTGAGCAAAAAATAATAATAACGAACGACCCGCACAAGCAGTAATTTATTTTCTCATACGCGTTTCATTGACAGCGTTACCATCATAAGTGGGTATAACACTCTAAACTTTAATTTGTATAGCCTATATACATTGTAAATTGTATAACTTGTATAACTATTGAGTTATAGTTTAAAAGTTTTATAGTTATACTCACTGATGATGACCTTGTCATCAAAACGTATATAAGAAAATAAATTTTTCACTGTGAATCAGTGTACTGATTATCTATGAATAATGTTTAGATAATGTAAAAATCAATGACACAGTAAGGACCGCGACATTCTCTGCTAACGATACCTTTGAACTGCCTTGAAGATAATATCTTCAACGAGCAAATCATCACAATGAAACACTATATATTTCGGTGACGATGATATTGCCACATAAGCGACAGAGTAGTGAATCATCGCCGCGCGGCAAAGTAACAGAGTTGCTGATGAAGGTGGAGACGCATCTCTAATCACCCTTAGTTTCTAACGTGCTTGTTTCTTCATTCCCCAAACGTAAAGAGCTCTTTTGACTGTTCAATATTTGAAAAATTGGATTCCACGTATGCCATCTCTTGCAGATGTTATAGTTCCTAATATATCACCGTGTCCAAAATCCCGGCAAAGTAATACCTCAACACCCTTTAATATATAACCTCTATATAGAACACAAAATAACTTCAACCAAAAAAGCTTTTTATTCTGAAAATTAAATTATTTAATAGACAAATAACAGTGAAAAATACTCAACAAGATCAGTAACAACAATACGAACGCAAACAAATTCATCACCTTCACATACATAATCAAACTCACAAATAAAATAGCACACCAATTAAAAAACGCAGGATGCAATGTAGCTTACAGAAAAGCAAATAAAAGCCAAACAACTATCAGACAAAGCATTAATAACAATACCAACACATACAATAACCCAGGAATATACAAACTAAAATGCAACAACTGCATTAAGTTCTATATTGGACAAACAGGCAGATATTTCGCCGAAAGATATAGAGAACACAAAAGCACACTGCACACTACTATTGAATCCACCTTTGAAAATCACCTCATGGACACTAAACACTCATGCAAAAGTATGGAAAATAACATGAGCATCCTCCACACATGCAACAAAGCCCATAAATTAAACACACTAGAACAGTATGAAATATAGAGACATAGCAAGACACATAAAAGTGACATCCTAAATTAACAAACACGGCACAGATCACACATACTCTTCGATCACATCATTTCATCTTCCAAAAAATGATACTGAGAAAGCACAACTGCAGCAATCCTAGCGGCAAATATACGAGGCTGAAGAAGTCGTATGACGAAAACGTTTGCTCCAAGTGTAAGTTAACAATTTAACAACGTTTAGTTAACAAAAGGTCTGGTCGCAAGTAATAGCAAAAGTATAATAAGTAATCTGAAGAGCCAGAAGAGCAGTTTTGGATCGAAACACGCAAAGTATTGCAGACGTGTAGACCTTATTATCAGTGAAGCTTTGATGACGGCAAACGGTTCAGTTGTAAGCATACACTAAACTGAGAATTCCTATGCGTAGGCGTCCTATCATGCATTTTAAATAACATACTTTAAAATATTAGTGTAGTTATGTTTTAACAATGGAAAATTTTCCTCCCCCATCAGGAAAATAAATTATGTACACTGTTTCCTGTCCATCAGCTGATCAAGACACAAGCTACCATGTTCATGCAGGGCCTGAATCACGCCAATCAGGCGTACATAATTAGGGCACCTATTGTTACACGGCGCGACTAATGTATACTAATTGAGGGGAAGTGTAATTTAAGCTAATGCTTCATCCAATCAAACTACATCTACTTAATATAGGAGAAAGGTGTAGTTTGAAGGTAAATGTGCAACAACGTTACATCAGCTATGCACTTAGGTATTAAAGACCTAACATAAAATTCAAATGTTTTAGGCCAACTAATTTTTCCCGCCGTCTTTATTTACCTCGTTGGGCTTACTAACAAGCTGTGGTAGAATACAATTACATAATCGCAATAAAAATCCTTATACCTATCCAGAGATTGAACGTCAAACCCACGACAGTTCACATTTATAAATATCCTGTGAAAACTGGATACAGGATAATCTAGAATCTATTACTACCAAACTCAAGGAGATTTTAAGAGTGCTAACATACAGTTCCATTCTGGCTACATTACTCTTCGACTTCATTCGTCTTCCATTCTGGCTACATTACTCTTCAACTTCAGTCTTTTTCCTTTCGGGCACACGAGTCTTCAACTTTAGACCTCTTCCTTTCTGGCTACATTACTCTTCAACTTTAGTCTTCTTCTCTTCTGACACATGAATATTCAACCTCAGACTTCTTCCTTTCTGGCTACATTACTATTCAACTTCAGTCTTCTTCTATGCTGACACTTGAGTCTTTAACTTCAGTCTTGTTTGATTCTGGTTACATTACTCTTCAACTTCAGTTTTCTCACCTTCTCTTTACATGGATTTCAACTTCAGTCGTCATCCATTCTGACACATAAGTCTTCAATTTCAAACTTCTTCTATTCTGGCTACATTACTTTTTAATTTCATTCTTCTCACATGGGTCTTCAGCTGCAATTTTCTTCCATTCTGGCTACATTACGTCTCAACTTCAGTTTAATTTCATTCTGGTACATGAATTTTCAACCTCAGACGTCTTCCATTTAGGCTACATTACTATTAAACTTCAGTCTTCTTTTATTCTAGCACATGCGTCTTCAACTTCAGTCTTCTTTCATTCTGGCACATGAGTCTTCAACTTTAGACTTCTTCCATTCTGACTACATTACTTTTCTACTTCTATCTTTTTACATTCTCTTACATAGGTCTTCGACTGGAGTCTTGTTGATTCTGGCTACATTACTCTTCAACTTCAGCCTTCTCACGTTCTCTTTACAAGGCTCTTTAACTTCAGTCTTCTCACATAGGCCTTCAACGTCAGTCTTCCTATTACATTCTAATTATGTGGGTCTTCAGCTTCAGTCTTCTTGGATGCTGGCTACATTACTCTTCAACTTCAATCTTCTCACATTCTCTTACATAGGGCTTCAACTTAAGTCTTGTTAATTCTGGCTACATTAATCTTCAACTTCTGCCTTCTCAAATTCTCTTTACAAGGCTCTTTAACTTCAGTCTTCTCACATAGGCCTTCAACGTCAGTCTTCCTATTACATTCTAATTATGTGGGTCTTCAGCTTCAATCTTCTTGGATTCTGGCTACATTACTCTTCATCTTAAATCTTCTTCCATTCTGGGTACATAGTTCTTTACCTTGCTAATAAATCTAGCTACATTTATGGCCAAAGTGATTACTAGTTGTATTTTTCAAGACATTTTTAAAGCACAATTTTATTTTTCTAGAAGAGAATATATTTCATTTCAGTCCCTCATGTGGCTGTATGAGACGGAAATGTAATAGAATATTGTACATCTCATTTAGTAATAATATTAATAGTCTACGATAAAATATTCGGATAGAATAACGACATAAATATCCTATTTAATGGTAATCTTACTTCAGTTTAGGTTTTTAATTGAATATACTATATATTTGAGACACTCCAACGACAATTACCACGTCCTTGCTATTACATCCCCTAATAGCATTTCCTTAGTACTCCCTAATTCCAAACTATTCCTTGTCCTCTTCTTTCAAAGCAATATAACTGATAGACTTTACATTATAAGTCAGAACAAATACAACTGAATAGAGACTTTCATGAAAGCGATGCTGTCTACGTAAAACCACAATTTCCCCTACTCCTATAAATAGTCCTATATAATTTAATATTCGTCGTAGACTAATAGTCATACTATCGTGCTAAAGACTCCAGCCTAATAGTTTAGTGGCTTAACTAAACTAATATTAAGAGTAAAATATATTAATTTTAAAATTACTTAAAACGCCTGCTTTTGTATATCATTTTCTGTAGGAAAACCAAATTTGTGAAAAATGGAAGTTTGAAACACCTGTACCTTATTAAATTACATATTTTTATAGTATTGTAATGTCATATGTCAAATAATATGATCACAGGCCCTACCATCAAACGACTCAATTCATAAACTAGTATTCAATTTAGTTTGGGTTTTTTTATTACAATGGGTGCTTATTAGATTTAGTAAAAGTTATTTAATTTTTTATTTCACTACTTTCCCGTTTTTTTCTTGTGTATAAATTAATGTCTTTAGATAAAATATTGTTGTATTTATACTAATGATATTTTTTACAATCACTGTCGAAAAATTCGTATTATATTTATTTTATTTTGTTTTGTTTTACAATTAGTGTTTCACGCTTTACATATCAAAAATAGAATTTGTTATGCCTCTAATAAAATTTATTTTAGTTTATATTAGGGAATATATTGCTATCGTAACCTATACTTTATAACAGCGAATTGAATTAAAAACGACTGGAATTTTCTTTAAAATATTTTGTTCTATTAATATACTTTCTTACGAATAAAAATTATAAGTAGTTATAAACAGTTGCAAAATTGTTATACGTTTTTTATCAAAATAAAATATTCCTTTTTTACTAATAAAATGATTTTTTGAAATATGGTATATTTTGTGAAAACATCGTTAGATGCAAATATCTTTTATAGTAACAAATATGTAGATCAAACATATTAAAATACACTTACGCATACAATAATACAAAAACACACACACACACACACAAACACACACACATACATACACACACACACACACACACACACACACACACACACACACATACACATACACACACACACACATACACACACACACACACACACACACACACACACACACACACACACACACACACACACACACACACACACACACACACACACACACACACACACACACACACTGCGACGGGCAATCTGGGGTCACCGATTACCGTCGCAATTATATAGAAATTTCGGGCTTTTTGATAATTTGAGTAAGACAGATTTTAAGGGGGAAAGAGAGATAAAATGACCTAAGGGTTAGGATATAATAAGTAAACGGATATAAATTGAAAGAAACGAAGCCATTTGGAGGAAGAAGGGTTTATTAAGTTTTTGAAAAACATTTTAAAATCATTGAAAAGGGAGAAAGAGTCAAAACCCACCTACAAACACCAACGACATTCGAGGGGACGTAGAAGAAGAAAATGCCCAGTAACAAACATCGTAAAAACGCAAGATGAAAGAGTTAAGCGACAAAGAAGTCAACAGATAAGATTATCGATCGGTTTAAGAAAGGGTTAACTGAGTAAAGAGTTGCCACTGACATTGAAATGTTTATACTTTAAATAGAAAAGAAGGTATAAAGTAATTTTAAATAGAAATGAATTGTTAAAATTTTAAAGAGCTAATTAAAATAAGAAATTTACCAACTGTGCTGTATTTTTAAAATTTAAGAATAAAATAAAAATGTAATTTGTACTAGTTTGCAAACAAAACAGTAGTGTATTTGTTAAAACAGATTCCTTACACACTCCTAAAACTAAAGAGTCATTTCGCCATAAAGATGCCTTCAGATTCCTTACACACTCCTAAAACTAAAGAGTCATTTCACCATAAAAATGCCTTCAGATTCCTTACACACTCCTAAAACTAAAGAGTCACTTCGCCATAAAGATACCTTCAGATTCCTTACACACTCCTAAAACTAAAAGGGTCATTTCGCCATAAAGATGCCTTCAGATTCCTTACACACTCCTAAAACTAAAACGTCATTTCGCCATAAAGATGCCTTCAGATTCCTTACACACTCCTAAAACTAAAAGGGTCATTTCGCCATAAAGATGCCTTCAGATTCCTTACACACTCCTAAAACTAAAAGGGTCATTTCGCCATAAAGATCACTCTCTCTCTCTCTCTCTCTCACTCTCTCTCTTTTACACTGTGACGGGCCGCTCAAACGCGACCGACGTCGCAAGCAAGCTACAAACCTTGTGAGGCTGCTTGCCAAAATCTGCCAGAGAACCAGTTACTGGACTTTATTTAGAAAACCTAACCCTCGCTAATTTAACCCTATAGGTTTTCGTTCCCGGGGAATAAATTATTTTACAGGAACCTCTGCCAAATGATTAGGATTGCTTAAGAAATTTGTATAAATAAAATAATTTCTCATAGTTGCAAGTTAGTGAAAGACACAACAGCACAGTTTGTAAAAATATAAAATTTGATACTCTTAACTTTTCGTATACTTTTTTGTTATAATTCTATTTAACCCAAATTAAAAACAAAAATGTATTTACTTTTTTCCTAAGTTTGTTAGCTTATTATGTTTTAAGTTTTAAGCCCACTTTTAAAACAAAAAGAAATTTTTACAACCTCATCTTAACTGTGGAATCATGTAACTAATCTATTTATAAATAGACGTTCCTACGTCAAAATGACGTCACAATAATCTGTTAAGAGAGCCACCTAGTTATTAATTTTCAACTTTTAAAACTTATTAAACAATTTTTTTAAATATTTTAAATATCCCCGAAATAGTTTAACTTAATTTTTATTTAACTGAAAGAGAGAGAGAGAGAGAGAAAGTAGTTATAACCTTTATTTTTGAGCGCACTATCATTATTTGTAGAACCTGAGGGTGGACTGAAGGAAGCCATCTTTCCTTTTTATTACTTGCCTCTGCCGGCGGTTAGTTGAGTTGGCGTCATAGCTTCTTCTTTTTCTTTGCTTAGGTTCTCGTTTTAAGCCATTCCAGTTTTTAGCAAGTTTTCTTTTTCTTTCAAAACTCTATCGTTTATAAACTACTGAACTGAGTATATTACTGTTTCAAATTAAGTTTAGTTTTGTCTTTTATTATTTACTAATTTCTTACAAATTTATGCATTTACATTTATCAAAACGTTTCTGTAACAAACTGTTTTAATTCATTTAAATTTCACTTCTGTTAATTTTTAATTTAATCACTGTTCATCTTTAAAATTTTACACTTCACTCATTTAAATTTTTGTTAGTTCGGAAAAACGCAACATAACACGATGTTAATTTTGAAAAAATCTCTTTTGAGGAGTGTGCTCTCCAGAAGGATTTTTTTAAACACAAGTTTACATTTCAAGGCTCACACCCTGCGCCCTTCTAGCACTGCATTTTTTCCTCTTACACTTTTTAAAACTAATTTTGAAAAAGCTGAGCGGGGTCTCCGACTTTCCTCTTCACATACTCGATCAACGCTGACAATTATAGGCCTTTGTCCGCAGTTCTGCACCTGACATTCTTTGTTGATTTCAACCAACGCGATGTTTCGTAGGTCGTGTAATGTTTCGAGCGTTATTACATCATTTCCTCAAACTGTCTTGTCTTTTTAAACCGCTGCAAGTATTTACCCAAAACGTTTATATCGATATAACTTTATAATTTCCCATTTTTTAAGTTTCATCTTCTCTTAATTTACCTCTTCATTTTTCAAGCTGTTTCTCCTCGAATGTCTATAGTCTCTCTAACATGGTTTTGACCTTTTCTGCAATTCTTTCATTTCTACAAAACCACCTTCCGTTTCAAATGGCTTTGTCTATTACGCATTTCTATTTCTAAGATCATTTATTTTGTGCTTATGGCATAACATATTGGCTTTACTTTCAATTTTTATGAATTATAATATTTTAAAACAGTTTCAATGTTTTAAAAATTGAATGAGAATTTCAATAAGGAAATTTAAATTAAAATCGCTTCAACTTGGTTATAATCGTTTATTTTATGTCGTATATCTTTTATGGTTAATGCCGTTTGTTTATGGACATAATACAACCAGTATTAAAAATATGGACGTAATACAACCAGTATTAAAAATATGTAATAACGAAAATCCTATAAAATTGTTGTACGAATCTTTTAGATTTATATTTGGGAGCACAAATGTAAATTGAAATTTAAATGAAATTTAAACTTGTGCTTACTTCTAAAAATAAAATAATTGACATGAAATAAAACCAGTTAATATAAATATTTCTCATATTCTATTCAAAGTTGTAAATTTAATAAATTTGTGTTAGAAGAATAATTTATGTACTTGTTGCATTGTTAAAGCTTCATGCTAGCAATAACAAATATTTAGATTCCCTATTTGTTGCGAAGTGTACAGCTTTCGCAAAGGCAACTTCGCGCTACTTTATTCATATGTGATCCTACCGAATTCCAGTATTGGAATTCAAGGTCACCTTCTAAAAGTTCATATTTTACTTCCTCGTTTAGTGTTGTACAAACTAAGCCTTTTTAAAGTGCACTGATATATTCCGAATCGAGTTTGCTCAAAAATACCAGTAAGTGAAAGTTTCAAGAAGAGTCTTATCAAAACAACAAGAACATTTGAGAACCATTATAAGCTATTTATTTTTATTTTAAGTAAAAACTGCTTTTGTTAAGAGAAAATAAAATAAATCTTTAAGATAAAATTGTCAAGAGTGAATTTTAATATTATATTGTTTAAATTTCAAATTAATTAAAAATCAAGTTGAAACTACAAAATGTTTTAAAATTATTTTTATTAGCCTGTGGTAAATCAGTAATAACATTTCTAGAATTTTTCAAACCATTTAAAAAAATAAAAGCAAATATTTGAAATCAAGTTAGAAAAAAAATCGAATAAATATTTATGCAATATCAAATAATTATATTCATTTTAACATTGGTAAATTAATTAATAATCAGCCCAAAATCTATCTAAATGGGATAGAGCATTATGGTTGGTTTTATAAATGAAGTCCAGGGATTTTATCCACTGACAGATCACGCTCGACACACTACAGGTACCAGGACATGCTAAGTCGGGTGGGATCATATTTTGACCGTGGTTGAACTGTAGCGTTTCGGCTCTACAGCACCCATCATCAGTAAGTCAATGTAGAGCCTAAAACATACACGGCTGAGGGTGTTGTAACGGGGGCAGGACGCGAGATTAGCGCGGCAACACACACACACACACACACACACACACACCCACGAGCGCATTTTTATTTAAGTTAAAGAAAGTTTAACATAGATTAACGATTTGAAGTCCTTGACTAGAGTGTTTAAGATGAACATTGTTTCCCAGTTTTTACAAATATCTTGCTTCTGTTTCGGGTGATACAAGCAGCCTATAGTTACGTCAACATTCTTCGAACTCTTCGATTTTCAGATTCTACTTAATTTGATTTCATTAACAATTATTTTTAAATGGAAAAAATACTGTTATAAATTTAGTAATAATAATGTACAACATTATTTTAAAAAATGTGTCGGTAAAAAATATTGGCATTTACGTTTAGTTTTTCTTTTTAATTAGTTTAGATTTTTATTCACAATTTTTTTGTTTGCTTGAGTTTGTCGTAATATTACTTTCATTTTAAATAAATGGGTAAAACCGCTCCCTGTTTTAAGGCCAATATCCGAAGGGTTTAACTATCACAGGCTTTAAACTGATTTGTCCAACTTATTGATAGAATAATGAGTGCTATTTCAAACTAAAACATTTGTACATTTGTTACACTTGCCTATAGTAGCACTTACTTTTATATTGAGGACGGCTGTTTCATCAGATGTGTTCCATTGTCGACTTAGACCTAACTGACGTCTTGGTTGTTGCAGTTTAGGGCGGGGTTGTAATATTATGGTTGGGACTTTACGGAGAATTGGGAGTAATGATGTCTTAACGTTTATGTCGGTTATAATGTAATTGAGTAATAAGTATCTGCATTGGGTATGGTTTAAAATGTTTGTGTACCTAATATTGTTTGGATGTGTAATGTTGACTATTTTGGTTTTGCTTGTAGGTTAGATGTTATGTGTTGTTTAGTTATGGTTTGAGGATATGAGATATTCGCAAACTTGTTTGGGTGTTTTTGTTTGTGAGTGCTTTTATGTGTTCTTGTTAAGGTGTGTAATTCGACCTCCCTATGGCCTATGTAGGGGCACAAACTGCAAGTTAGTTTGTAAACACAAGCTAACTTGTATATGTCTTTGTTTATAATGTCGGGTTTAAATTGTTTGTGTGTGGAGTGAACTATTCTTTAATTGTATTTACGAAGTGTTTTTTAGTTCATGAGTTTTGGGTGTTCTGTATTTTATAGGTTGGTTGTGTTGCGTATTTGGTTGTTGTGTATTTGGAGTTGGGTAATTGAGTTTTTTTTAGGCGGCTGTATAGTTGTAAATCATTGTTGTATTGTATCCATTGGTTTGTGCTGTATTTTTATGGTGTATAATTTTTGTTAATGATCTTCTTTGTCTAACGGTGTATTAATAGGCTTATAATGCTGTTATAAGCGGCTGGTGTAAGTTGATGTTGGTGTGGGAAGAAAACACGTAATTAAACTTCGCCGATTATCTCATATATACAAACCATAACTACACAAATATAATATCTAACCTACAAATTATTTACAAGAAAACAAAAATAATCAACAATACATAACCGAAAATTACAAGATGTACAAACATTTCGACTACATCCTACACGTATACTTAACACCCAATTACGTTATAACTCATACACTTTTTGGCATCATAACCCCCAATACTCTCTAAATTACACCTACATAATTACCCTGATATCCCCACCCAAGCCTGCAATAACCAAGAGGTCAGTTAGGTCTGAGTTGACAATGGGACACATCTTCCAAATCGGCCGTCTTCATAAAGCATGAAAGTAAGTGCCACTATGGGCAAGTGTAACACATATACAAAGGGTGATTTGTACAAACGTTTTTGCTCACGTGAAGATGTAATCGATTAATAAGATTAACAGACAATTTTGTTGAGTTATGCCCTATCACGGTTACTAACAGATCTGTGAAAGGTAATAGCCCACAATGAGTACATTTTATATTGCATACGCACATACAGTAGCGTAGATAATTTTCAAAAATTATTTGAACAATATTAATAATAACAAGTCAAACACATAAACGTTTCAGACATAAACCAGAAAACCTATAAAGGTAAATTTTACAACTACGTATGAGCTAAAAACATTTATTATGAATAAATGTTATGTATTTTTTTTGTTTTGTTTTTATTTTAAAAGTATTCTTACATACATTAAACTAATGAAATTTAATTAACTCATAAAACCCAATAATATTCCACTAGCATTATTTAAATAGTTTTGATATTTTAAATATAGTGCATTTAAATAAGATTTTACTAAATAAATATTTACTTAGAAATTCTAAAATAACAAAATAATTGTGACTACTATTACATTTTAAAACCCAATTACTTCGTGGAAAAGTTATGTTAACGATCTTCTGCAAAGGAAGACCACCAACTCTTGTCAGTTATCATTTTTGCATGACATTATAGCACTTTATGTATCACTCATAGTATATAGCATGAGAGTGTATCTTAATCAATGTGTAGATGTTTATAATCCTAAACTCATTCAGTATTTAGAAATGTTTGGAAATATGTGTTTAATGTTTGTTATTAATAAACAAATAGTGACTATTTATTAGGAATATACTGCGGTTGAATTTAATAATAAATCCATAAAAAGCTCTCAACCACAAACTTTCTTTATTTTACAATTATGTACATTTCAGTTACCAAGTAACTATCCTCAGAGGGATAACATACAAAGAATGTTTTTTCATATCTTTATGGTTAGATCACTAAATTTACCCTCTAAGATCCTAACCTTGTTCTCAAGTTTATGTTCGTTAACACAAACTTTTCTGGCAAATTCGTCCTAATCTTTATAATTATCTTTCCCTAATTTCAAATGTAAATCATACAGCTCCAATTCTGTATTACTTAATTTGCCATAAACAATTTAATCTCTATATCTAACCATTTCATCTTAGCAAATAATAAAACATTATCAGTTCTAGAATTCTTCAATTTGATATGAATTCCGGAAACAAATTTCGGAAACACAGTAAAGTTTCTACATTTTTACAGAAATTTAATATCTTCTAACGAAAACTTAACTCTCAAGTTAAACTTTGGAATTTATTGTATTCCTGAGACCGAGAAGCCATACTGTTACTATTTATTAGGAATATACTGTTGTTGAATTTAATAATAAATACATAAAATCTCTTAACCACAAACTTTCGTTATTTTACCCTTATGCACATTTCAGTTACCAAGTAACCATCCTCAGAGGGATAACTGTGATGTCTTTGTATGTTATCCCTCTGAGGATGGTTACTTGGTAACTGAAATGTACATAAGGGTAAAATAAAGAAAGTTTGTGGTTAAGAGGTTTTTATGTATTTATTAAGCAAATATTGTTTTACAAGATTATGGCAGTAACTTGTAATGCAGGTATTGAATAAATTGTTAAGGAACGTATTAGGCCATTGCTTTAAAACACATTCCCAGCTGTCCATGTTTCGCTACATATGGTTCATCTGTTCCCGCAAGCACTTACAATAAAGTAGTGTCGGTTTAAAAGAAACTATTCCCAGAGGCATCAACTTCCCGCTACAATTAAAAGAATGGTTTAGTAGGTTGTACTAAGCATAACATATTTTTAAATATAAAGCAGCTGTTTTTTTTTCTTTTATAGGCTACATTTTTAATAATTTTAAATTCAATTTCGAATATATTACATAAATTTACTAATTTAAAAATACTTAACTAAGTGAATACATAATTGCTTACTTGCTGACGCGTTTCAAAACATTCGTTCCTTTTGCTATGCTAACCTCTCTACTGACGGCATCGGTGAGGTGTAAAGGCTCTAACGAGAATGGATTTATGACTGTGGAATGGGGTGGGTTGTTTCGGTTGTGTGTCATATAATAGAAAAGGCTGTTGGCATCAATGTGTGTGTGATCATTTAATAAGTAAACAATTACGTATTCACTTAGCTAAGTATTTTTAAAATTAGTTTAATCAGTGAATTCAAGATGATTACATCAATCAACTATACATAATTTTGTGTAATATAAGCAAGCTGTTGTTATTGTACTTCTTTAATTTATTTATTACAACTCGAGCGTAAATTTTAAAATATATTTTTAAAATTTCAAGTCATATATATAATAATTATGTATATATATCCTCATAAGTATTGGCAGGTCAATACGTCCTCATAAGTTAACAGGTTATATATATTCACATCATATATATGATGAAGATGAATTTTAAAATTTAAAGTTGAGATCATAAATAATTATTAAAATTGGCATACTATAGGTTTTGTCACGTTCTACAGCGCAATATTTAAATTTTGTAGAATTTATTTTCTACTAAAAAAAGTAATGTAAAACCTTGTCTATAAACCTTTACGTAATTGTAAACTTTGTTTTCAAAAAATATAGCTTTACTATAAGGTTAACGATATGCATTGATATTCCAGTTCAGTATTTCCGTAAGTACAATGAATACAAGGTTTAATTGTCAGAATCACTTACACTATAGTCACTAGTTTCCTCTTTGTTACTATCTTCATTACCATTGATGATAAACTGATCGAATACTTCATTCACGATATGTTCCCGTTCAATATGCTCCTTTTCTATCTCTTTAACGTTTTCGCAAACAGAACTGCTTGCGATTCCGTCGATATCCGAGATTCTTTTGTAATATTTATAACTTCTACCCTTTTAAAAGTAACTTATTTCCGTGCTACATTATCTTTAACTTGAGCCCATATCAATTTTATGGGATTCAATACAGGGAGATAGGGTGATAATCTAACGCTGACGTGTTCACTATTTTTCAACAAGTCGTCAAATTTATAAAATATACAAAATGGTGTAATAAGCCGGTTGAGTTCGGGTTTCAGCATATCGAACTTAACCAAGAATTTTTTTTCGATTAGCCATCGAATCATTTCACGTTTTTTTGAAAAAGAGACCGGAGGCTTGTTTAATTCAACATTATGGTACAGCATGTTGTCGAAAACTATCACAGAATTTGGTGGAAGATTCTGTAGCAACTGTTCTTTAGCCCATTTAAAAAAATTCGTGAAATTCATCAGATCGTGATAATCGCCAGCTTCTGCTTTTCACATAAAAAACGCGTTTAGAATGAAATCGTTTATGTAACCAGCTTGGAATATTATTAATTTTTGTCCTTTAGACACAGGAGTTCTGAGCCCTTGTTTCCTACTACGTGAGATGAAAGTATGTACGATTCATCAAGGTAAACAATTACTCTCTTCTCTTGCTGGTATCTTTTAATCTGCCTCAGATAGAATATTCTCTTTTCTATAATAACAGGTTTCAATTTTTCTGTAATTTTCAATTTTTTTATGAAAACATAATGGCTTGAGTATGACTCCAAATACTTCCTTTAAATTTTATCGATTCCTATAATTCAATGATATTTTCTTTCAATATTGGCAATTCGTTTCTGACTTCTAGAATGCATTGTCCTTCTAATTACCGATCCATTGAAATCGTCGAAGTCTGTGATTGTCCATTTCCTTTCTTTTTCTTTGGAATTTGAAAAGAACATTCGCCTTCTGATGACATTAGTGCTTTTTTTCTTTCCTTATGTTTTTCACTGTGCTTTTGAGACGTGCGTTTATTACATTGTTGTAACGGCTTTGAAAATGTCTTATGTTCAGAAAAATACTTTGATTCACTAATCATAACATGGGTAACATTTCAAATAATTTCTTATGCTTGACTATGAAGTTTCCTTTGCAATTTAGTTTTAATTGTTCTACTTTCCATTTTGTAAAAAAAAATCAAGTTACTTGAATGTGTTTTACTAATAACATAGAGCTAAACTCAGAAATACTGGCAGTTCTACACAAGCAAGAACTTAATACAGCTGGCCTAAAAATCCGGTTAACCGTAAATCATACTGTTTACTTTTTAAATACGGCACAATTGTCTAGAAGCTGAAACCAAATGCTGACTTATAGGCCGTCATAACATATTGAACCTTAAATATAGGCCGATGTTTTCTGAAGTGATTGATATTTACCCCTCACTCTAGCCCGGTCCACCCTAGCGATCTCAAGGTCGCTCCCCCACAATAGGCAACAACATATCTCCCTTTCCTCCTAGCCAGTATATTAAAAATACCTAAAATAAATACTTTGCATGTTTACTACGACCAATTGGGCTCCATCTAGGAACTAAACCAAGGATTGGAATAGGGAAGCTTGGGTCCAATCATGCAATGTTGATAGTTTTACGGGAAGTGTACTTTAAACATTATTCCATAAACAACTATTTTATCTGTAAATAAATCGATTTAACCTCCTATGACCCATATAATTGCTTGTTTTTTTAAAACTTCTTTTGTATGTTTTTGGATTTAAAAAATTCAGCATCTCTAATTTTTCTATAATTTCATATTTAATCTAAGTGCATAAAAATGGTCTGTTAGTGGTGTTTTAAACCTTCTTAGGAGATCTTTACACATGTTTTTGTAGTAGTAATTTTTCTGTGTAACAGTTTTAGAAATTATAGTTTTCTTTAGAAAATTTTAATAAAGCAAAACAAAATAGATATTCCTTTGAAACCACGTGTAATGATTGAATATCTCTCAAAATTATACAAGTAGCTTTTAAAAATCAAAATCATGTGTGCTAATAAATCTTTGTGATATTTGCATTCTTAAACTGATTTTATAAATAAATAACAGCCTGTATTTACAGTATATTTAAATTTAATGTTTATTGAGTGTTCTTTAATTTGGAATATAAGGCCTATTAAAAGAAAACATGTTATTTCTCTCACTTTGTCACATTTTGTCGAGTTTTATATTGTCTAATCCAAGGAGCAAGTCGAAATATATATAAATATCAAATAAATAGAATTTGGTTGTTTTCCTTCCTAAAAGTGGTAGTGTACAGCTGTATTTTTCTTTTGACACTCCATGAGCCGTGCTCACTTCAAATGGTTCCTGTTCTAGGGTGTTTTTGAAGAGATGAAAAGCAATTGACTTTTTTATGAATGATCTCGTGCTTCCGGTATCGATCAATATTTTTAGATTAGTCTTTGGGTCGTGAATGTACGGTAGTTCGTCTGTGTCGTTTTCAATATGTATTATGGAAAATGTCTTTTTATTGTTGTTAGTCCTAAAAAATGATTTCGGGTGTGTTCGTTTTCTTGTATTGAATTATCGATATCAATATATTAGTCAGAGTCCTCTTGCGGATCATGGTTTGTTTGTTCAGTCAGATAAGAGTTTGTCATCTGTTCTGTCAATTGGTTTATTGATTGGTCGTAATTTTCTTCCTCTATTTGTTTTCCTGTCATTTGGTAAAGTCTATTTTGCCTAATAGTGTTTCCTGTCTGACGTGTGGAAATGCTCATTGGTTCTGGTTCTAATTTTTGGTGAACCTTTTGAGATGCATAATCAATAGCTTGTCTTTGTTGTTGATTTGGTTGTACGTAGGAGTTTGGTTTGGTAAACTGGTTAGGGTTATTTTGGTAATTCAGTCGATACCTTTGGAAGGCTTGTTTGTTAGGAATGGGTCTACGAATAGGCTGGTATTGTTGGGCTCTATGTGGGGTATTTTGTTTAACGTTTTGAAATAATTGATTATTTTTAAATTGAAAATCATTTGTAAGCATGTTAAGTGATTCGTTAAGTGATTGAGGATTTTTTGTGCGCATTAATGATCCTACGGGTTCATGCAGACCTCTAAGGAGAACTCTTAAAGTTAGTTTTTTTACAAATTCTATTAACACATATTTTGCAATTTGCTTTTGATGCTCTTTGTCAATAAAAAATGAAATTTGTAAATTTAATAGTTTTTTAATTCTTTCGTAAAATTTAAATGGTGATTCATTACTTTCTTGTTTTAACACTGCCATTTCTAAATTTAAAGTGAAACAATCTCTTTTATCTGAATAACTAGTTACTAAAACATTTTTTACTTCATTCCAATTATAGGAGTTCGAACTAACAACTATCTCTAGTGCTTGGCCTTTTAATTTAGCCAGTATAGATGAGAATAAATACTCATTTTGAAAATCTTCTGGATATTCAACTACATAAAACTTATTAACTACTTTGTCACAAATAGAGACAAATCTATGGAGCAGAGTGGGCTCACCATTATACTCTGGTATCACGTCTAGGTACTCTTTCTTTAAAGTGGCGTAGCCATTACTTTATATTATTATTTCACAATATAATAAAAATCAATCAAATCAATAATATATTGGTAGTTTAACACTTTTTCTTAATAATATTTTCTATGATCTCCTTACAGTAATATCCAAAATGCTTTGCTCATTTGTTACAGTGGTAACACAACGCGTATTGACACTGAACAATTAGCACTTTCATTTAAGTTCTTCTTTTCTTCTGGTAGATATTCACTCTACAAGTTTCACCGATATAGTTACAGATATGCACTCTGAAAAGTTATCGTGGTTGCAATATCTCGGTTAACGATTAATATCGAAAAAAAGTAAACTCACTAATTTCCCGAGATGCCCTACAACTGTTCTCCTCAATTAACTGTTAAAACCGACGGACGTTATATTTACTAACTTCCTTGAGGGGTCCTACCAACTGCGCCAGTTACGTGTTTTATTAAGTTTGAAAGTTTTTTAAAAATAATTTTATTTTAATAAACCTTTGTTATCTAAGAAAGATATAATTTTGAAAACGGTTACATTAATTTAGCTTAGCAAAAATTCTAATGATATGCATTCAGTTGGAGTGGAGTCGACTGTTCTGTACAAGAGTTTGCTACACACTAAAGCTAAAGCTGTTTTACCAGCTGCACAATATAAAGTCTGCGTAAGCAGGAATCTACTCTAGTAAGCATTATATTTAGTTACGTTGACATTATTAGTTCACATAACTTTATATATAGTTATTATATATATATATATATATATATATATATATATATATATATATATATATATATATACATATATATATATATGAATTTTTGTACTTATGTATGTATGAGCCTCATGCGTTTCTAAACTACTGGTCCAATCGCCATGAACTTTGGGAAATTGTTGAGTAAATTCCTGGGAAGGTTTCTGGCGACATAACAATTTTTGTTCCAAAATTTAATTTTCAAGTGCCGAAATAGCATATGTTATGACTTTCTATCTTATATTATCTTGAGACATTCCATTGAATCCATTTCAAATATTGGGTTGCTAGCCAACACTCAACAATCTAAAATTATTTTTCAACACATCTTAAAGAATATGCAAAACATATTGAAGTGCATTCCTATCTGGACTTGCACGTTAATAAATAACATTCAATCAAAACTTTTATTGTAACACTTATCTGGATCAAATACTATACTTTTAGTTATTATTATGTTAATAAAATACTAAATTATGTTTAACTAATTTTAACAAGCTATTATTTGACTTTTAGGCGATACGAAGTTCGCCGGGTCAGCTAGTTATCTAATAAAAAGTAACCCAAATAAAATTGTTCTTTGTCGACTCAAGTAGGAATCGATTATAAAATATTGTTGTTTACTTGTCAAGCTAACTGTTGCGGTTTTAACTCCCGGCGCTGACGGTGTCACGAGTGACCTGCTGCAACCGATTGACACCAAGGAGAACTCAAACCGTCTGACTAGAACCGTCGGCCTAGGTCCAGTTTTGTTGTCCAACGGTGCGTGGCGCAAGGCCGACCCCGGATGCGTGGTGATGGCAGCCGTCATGAATCGGTGTATGAATGAGAGAAAGACTCCCATCAGCCTGGAAAGTATCTAATACTATGCTGATGCACAAGAAAGGAGATCCAGGTGACCTTGACAACTGCCGACCATTGACTCTGGCCAGTTGCATATCTAAAGTGTACTCCGGTGTCCTAGCTGACAGACTGGGTAGATGGGTGGCTGCCACTTCTCATCTCTCATGGGTCCAGAAGGGCTTTACAGAGCACGAGGGATGCCTGGTTCACAATTTTGTGGTCCGGTCTGTAATCGACGATGCTAGGAGGAGGAACAAGCGAGAAGTTGTTGCGTGGCTTGACCTCACCAACGGTTTGGCTCGATCCCACATGAATACCTGCGTAATGCTCTCCTTCTGCACCAGGGGCCTGGAGCACTAGTGGAAACTATCCTTGAAATGTACCAAAGCTAGCACCAGGGTTGATAGTGAGGGCGGCTCAGAGGTTGGCCCGACTCACAGTTATAGCCTATCGGGATATTCCTTTTCGGTTTTGGCCTATGCCGATAACCTTGCCCTCACCCCGTCTGGTGTAGACGAGATGAACCAGCTGCTAAACGTCACTGGCGATGTCGCGTCTTGGGCTGGCCTTAACTATAATGCTAGAAAATGTGCCAGTCTTGACGTTGACTGCCGTGTAAAAAGAAAAGTGACTGATACGGTTTTTATTATTAATAATAATGAGATGGCGACCCTGAGAGAAGGGAAAGGGTACTGCCACCTGGGTGTCCCCACGGGCCTTAAGATTAGCCAGACCCCGGTGGACAGTATAAACGAGATGATCCGCGACTTAGAAGCAGTCGATCGGAGTCTCCTTGCACCCTGGAAAAAGTTGGAGGTAGTCAGGATGTTCATCCTGCCACATCTGGAGTTTATACTCTGGGACGCCAGGGTGGAGAAGGCCCCATTTACAAAACTGGACAAGGCGGTGAGGCGCATGGTTATGTCATGGATGTACCTGCCTCGTCGAGCGTGAACGGAGCTCGTCTATTTGGACCCGTTGGAGGGGGGGAGCTGGTCTCCTTCCTTTGGTGGACCAGGTTGACGTTGCGGCCGTCGTTCGTGCATTTCGACCGGTCACCTGTCGACATCCAGTTTTGAAGGGCTTGGCGAAGTCCATTTTATGGGTGTAGTCCGTACGAGAATCGGGCAGCAACCCACCGAGGAAGACCTTGCTGGCTACCTGTCAGGGAGACTTGACAGGCAGTTCGGCAGGGAATATTGCATCAGTTTGGATTGTCGCAAGGAATGCTGCGCGACGGTTGCACCGTCGGATTGGAGTCACATGGCGTCGGAGCTTGGTGTTGCTGGAATTTCAAGTAATTGTACCAGCACCCGATGCTCCAATAGACATCGTCGTCGATCCGGAGAACGCGCGCCAGGTCCTCACGAGAACACTGCGAGGGGCTGTTAGGTCTGGGTACCGTAGAAGACTGTTAGAGAAGGTAAACCAAGGGAAGGTGGTCGATGTGTCGTTTCGGTGCGCCACTTCAAATTATTCTATTCCACCGGACGTTACACACGATTGGCCGAATGGAGGTTCGTCTTTAGAGCCCGGCTCGGAACGGTACCACTTAACGGCTGCCGGCGGTTCGAAACGGGAGATAGGCGGTGTCGGTGATGTGGTTATGCGTCCGAAACGCTGCTGCATGTGCTGAACCACTCTCTTAAAGTACAGCGCTGCCTTGCAGGGTCGCCACAATGCAATTATAAATAGACTTTCAAAGGCGGTACCGCGACGGACTGGTGATGTTCGCGCTAATCAAACGGTGGCAGGTGAGTTCTAACTTACGGCCGGACTGGTGGTGGTGAATGAGGGGACCATTTGTTCCCTCAATTGAGAAATCTCAATTGTCGATGTAGCTGTCCCCTTCGAGAACCGCTACCAGTCTCTGGCTGAATCACGACAAGCTAAGATTGATAAATATTCGCACCTGGCTGAGGAGCTCCGATCTCAGGGTTATGTAGTAACCCTTAATGCCTTAGTGGTAGGAGCCCTCGGTATATGAAAGTATTTATTTCATATAAATTGTCTACAGACCCTTATGTTAGTGTGTAAATGATTATTCAGCTGGTTGATTGATTTAAAGTCCTTTTATTGAATGTATATCTTCTACAATCCTTTGATATAGCTTGTAAATTGTGTTTGACTTGTGTAGTGACCGACCGAAAAGTATTTATTGGATGCAGATTGTTTACAGCTTTACGTTGATGTGTAAACAATTACTCGACCGAAGTATTAAAAGATATTATCTCCATTTAATAAATGTGCCCTATATCAATCCCCTTAGGATCATGTAGACTATATTTAAATGGGACAATGGCTGACCCGAACAGTATTTTTTGGATCCAGATTACCTACAAACCCCTAAGCGTGGGATTTATAGGATTATTCAGAAAAAAGTGTCAAAATATTGTAGCCCTATTTACTTAATTTAGCAAGTCTAAGGGGGTCTAAAAATGCGTTTAACTTGGTTAGTGTTAGACCCCAACCCTATGTAACATAACAATTGCGCCAACTTTGAGAGTTAGTTTATGTTGGGACATTCCTGATGGTGTAATAGAGTTTATGTACTTATTGGGAATGATCAAACGTTCGTTTGGATCATCGGTAACAATTTCATTAACGCCGTAGTTTTGATCTTTTGAATCTCCCTCAAGTTTACCCAATACTTCATTATTTATTACACAACATTGATCATTTAATGGGCATAATATCACATTTTGAGAAATATTTTTAACATCATTTAGATTGAGTGATTTGCCAAAGACAAAATTTGTCAGTGATTAATTTCTAACCATTAGTTGTTCCGGGATACCAACGGCATCTTTGTCTTTGTCACTTTTCAAAGTGCCATTGCCTAACTGTAAAAGCCAGTTGCAATATTCGGCTTCTTTATTGTTCTCACGCATGCATTTTGTTGTGTGCAGAAATGTTAACGCATTCCATATTCTGTTTGTGTTTGCACACTAAATTGTAACTTTTCCTTGCATAGGCAAAACAGGTAAGACTTATCGGAAATCTCCTCCGAATAATATTATCTTTCCTCCCAATGAAGTGTTTCCATAAATTGGTTAACACATTTCATTCAATCTTTCAATAAACAATCTATACAATTTAACGCTGCTGCAGGTACCATAGATGCCTTATCTACTATTATGATAGCAGCGCCTATTACCACCTTAGCCCTTTTTGAATTTGCTTTGATTAATGAGACTGATCCAGGCTGTAATGGTATTGGTAGACCAAATAAACGATGTAGTGTAGTTCCTCTTTCCAAAAGTAAGGCAGCGATTCCTGCCCATGCCGAGGCTAATGCACATTGACCTCTTCCTCTAATTATATGTAAAATAGTTGAGTTTATAAATAATTCTCCATATCCTCCAAAAAGTACAATCTTTCTTCAGATTTGCCAGATACTACATTCAAAACTTTTTCTACGCCTACTTTTGTAGCACCAAAAACATATTTGTTTGTTTACAAATCATACTCAGCTATTTTCCACTCCAATGTAATTGTTATGCAGATTTTCGATATTTCAAGATCCTCAAAACCCTATAAATGGTATAAATTGAGAAAACCTATATTTTCCCCCGCGTTTTAGTGCCAATACCTTTAATTTGAGCCATCTCCCAGCTCTGTATCACCTTCCAAGTACCCACAACATATTTCTTGAAATTCGGCTTATTGAATTATATATAGGGATATAGGAAAGATACTGTATTTGATAAGTATTATATGATATTATTTCTATTCTTTACCATGCGTGCATAGCAATTACGTTATATGTGCTTTAAGTTTGTGTGAGGTTATCTTTTCCAAATTACAAATAATTGTAAATATCCTAACACGGTGCAAAGTATGTTTGGAGCAATGTAACGTACAATGGTTCATATCCGTTGATATTATCGGTTTTAATTTCTGCTTACATTTAACTATAGATTATTTAAAACTTATTGTAAATTTCTCGTATTCTTAACACGGTTTGTATTTAGTAATGACAAAGCTAAAGTATTCATGTAACCCAAATGACTTGCTTGAAAACATTTGATTTCTTGTGGCGTAAATTCTTAAAAGGAATAATTCTGAAAAACTACCAGTATAAAGTAAATGAATACTGTATTAGATTTAACATTCTTGTGGTTTTGCCTTTTACTTAAATGCTCACACTTGTTTAGGTTAGACCTGTATTCTACTTGGCATATCTTGTATATTAGCTATAAAGTTTTCTGTATTGGCTTTAATAACACAAAGAGTGTACATTTTAATAATAAATCTAAGATTATTTAAAAAGGGTTATATTTAATTAGAAGATGTGAAAGATTCTATCCGAAATAATGTGTTTAAACAATGTATAAAAACATTAAAATGAACACAAATTCGAAACGTTTTGTTGGAAATACATCAAGAACAAATTTTGTTTTTGTTTGAAATTTTTGTTTCGTGTTTATGTTATAAGTGCTTGTTTGTATGAAATTAGGTAAATTTTTTAATGACACACATCATAGTGAACAAAAAAAGCTAATGTAAAAGAGAGTTATAGAGGCAAACATAAAATGTTATTATTTAATTCGCAGTGCAAGCTGATGGTAAACCAAGCAGAGGATCACTTGAAAAAGCACCCTCAGAGCCCCTTCAGAGCTCTCTAGAGCCCCGTGCAGTGCTCATAGGTGAGTTGATGGGTTGCTTATGTTTGCTGTAATGTAGGAGTAGTTGGGAATTTGGTTGCATTGTGCTCTTCTATGTAAAGAAAAGACACAACTAAGTAAGCAAGTTTCTAATCCAAGGCTGGAGTTTTATTTTGAAATATATATTTTTTTAATATTTAGCCTACTTTTATCTAGACCATGTCATGAGAATACAACATACCGTATTGTGAAGTTTTCTAAAAGAAACTTGTAAACTTAGCCAAAAATTAAAATAAAAAGATAATGCAATTTATAAAAATGCGTATAAAATTCACAGAATAGATATTTAGATTTATAGTTAGTAAACAACAGTAATGAGCTTAACTTAACTTTATTGCGCCCACTCTCAGCAAGTAGGTTTAAGCGTTATGCCTTGCCGGGAAACCCATGTTTGCTGAGGTAAACCTAACGCACTTGCCTCAATATTAGAGACGAGTGATGTTAGCGTTATGTGAAGATTAACTTTGTGTTTCCTGAATATAAAGTTAATCAAGACGTTTGATTCTTATCCCAGTATTCCTGAATAGATTGTCAGGAAATATTTAAGTCTTTATTGCACCATCGGTGGGGCGTGGGGTCAAGTTGGATATAGAATCTAAAGGACTCATTGTGTTGAACCAAAACCTTTGTGAAGGCGCCTAACCTGAAACCGTTTGTTATTAGAAGCCGTAGAAGTAACTTAAGAACATTGTTGCGCTCCATTTATTTGTCGAAAATCTTCTATCTTTCGCAGCTAATATGCAATATACCCTAACGGTATTGTGACATCTCTTCGTGCTACCCAGCATTCTCCAAACCACGCACAGATAGTCACGCTTGTGGAACAGGGGCAAGGATGAACAAAATTGTAGCCAAAAAAAGTTACAGGGAATAAATATGCCCGCCATTTCCAATATTTGTTGAAGCACAAGTGTGTTGGTGCAAAGGGCTACTAATGGGGGTTCTTCAAAGCGCCTCCGGGACTCCTGTATATAATATTTTGTGAAAATATTTCTGTATACACACACACACACACACACACACACATATATATATATATATATATATATATATATATATATATATATATATATATACATATATAACGAGATAGAGAGAGAGAGAGAGAGAGGGGGGGGGGGGAGAGAGCGAGACTAAGTATAACAGTCTTGTATTTTAATACTAACTGAAATAAATAAATTCAGAAATATACACAACCTATATGTTTTGAGGGAAAGCAAAATATTGAAATGAAATGGTTTTACTATTATTGAGCACGGAAATGACATTTACATTATCACAGAGGCTTTCATCATTTTCATCGCTTTTACATCCATAATCACAACTCCTACTTTCAGATTCAGGCTCCCTCACAATAGTTTGGACAAAGTCTGGACCCGTAGACATATGAAAGTTAGTATATATGTATACTAGTAATCATATATACACTAAACAAATTGGTGGATACGTTTGTTTGCTACTCCACACCGACCCTTTGGGTTGTGACTACTTTATAGTCCTTTATCGTACAGACCTTGAAAGCTTACGCACCACTGGAGCTGCTCACCAGCTGAGACAGAGCATCAGGGCTTAGACCAGAGATACAAGGTGTTATTAAGTTGGTAGTTATGTCAGTGGCGCACCGAAGGGGCCCATTGGCCATCCCTATAGAGGAAAAGAAATTACGCGTGTCATCCTTCATTGGAAAACGTATAGTGCGCATGCGCCGTATATAAATTTAACTACCAAAATTTACCACCAAATAGGTATTAATGTATTTTTTTAGTTTTATTTGTGCCTGAAGTATTAAGATTAGTTTTAAATGCATGTAACAATTATTAAGTACATCAATAATAAAAGGCTTCGAATGTATCCTTTAACAATACAGTTGTTGAGATTACGCCCTAAAGTAAAACAAAGTACGCATTGAAGTAACTTTACTGATTTTGGGGAATATTACATCCGAGTTTATGTCCCGTTCCCTGTTGTTGATGTTCTTGCCTCCTCTTATGAAATTCTAGGTGCGCCGCTATGTTATGTATTTGGCTTCCAGATCCTTATCGTCTCAATAAAATAACTAAGTGGTGCAACTGTAAATAAAAGCAATATTGAATCTCTTTATGGGTTAGTCTAAATTTACCGTATCGACCAAAATAAAGAGTACGGAAACTGAATCAGCTGTAGTTGCCTTCTTGATCAGTTGTTCTGCCTTTTGACTGTCGCCGTGTATTCGTACTGAGTTAGTGCTAACTACTGCTGAGAAAACATTTATCCTAATTCAATATTTTCGCTCATTTTTAATTGGATTGGCTTAGACAACATTGTTTTTCTTTATGAAACTTTTGGCAATATTTATGTAAAGTCTATAGGTTATTTGTCATAGGTCATAGTCTTGCGCGTTTTGAAAGAGTCCTCAGGAGATTTTGTGGTGCCTGAATACTGTCTTTCGTTCAAAATGGTTCCAGCAAAATGGTGCAACTACACTGCCTTAGACTGAAAGTTAACCGGAGATTGCTGTTCTTCAAGAAACTTTCGACAACAGCCTTCTCTCCTCAGAACAAACTTTCCTTACCCAGCCTACTCCCCCGATCTTGTACCACGTGACGCCTACATCTGGGGAATGATGAAGGAGAAGATAAGATGACCCACCAACCACTAACCACCAGCGTCCAACTGCAGGGAAAAATAACCACTTATATAACGATCATGACAACAAGAATTTATTAAAATGAGAAAAAATGATGTTTTCCAACATGTTCTTTAATATAATTGACTCTGAACCAAACTTTTGTTGGCCTTGGTGCAGCATTTATATGTTAATAATTAATTAAGTAATGATTTTATTACTTCAGTTTTTCGAATAAAACCGTATACGATGTAAATCACTTTTACACTCATTAGATTTACAAATTATGAATATAAGACAACACATTGGACTGCTAACTTATAATACAACCATGCTATGTTACCACATTCACTTCAATGTAATGTCTAGAGTGAGCAATCTAAAGGAAAAATATCGACCTGGCCACAGCCAACTAGAGTAACAAATTCTTATCGCTACGATGTAGACTTTGGACTGCAAGGGAATCGGGCCGTCAGCTGTGTTTATTCAACATGTACGTATCGTTTCTTACTCAATTAGAATTGTGATGAGTTTAGCTGTGTTTTTGCATTTTGTCTGAAGGTTTTTAGATTAAAAGTTTGTTGTCAAGGGTTATTAGTTTATAATAATTGGGTCAGTTAGCCGGTTGCTTTCATTGTTTTCTATTAAGACAAATATTTTACAATAACCACGTAGGAAGATAAAATATCTAAATTTCACAAGTAACTATGTCACGCTAAAATCGCACAAATAAAACAACTTGTAATGTTGTCAAACATGTATGTATAGAGAACTATATCCTGTTGTGGGTTTTGGGTTTTAATAACATTTCTTCTAAATAGAATATGCCCTATAATGACAATATAGGAAAGACAATGTATTTTTATGTGAGAGTTTATATTATCCTATTATGTTAATTTAGCACTTTAAACATTTACCTATCTAGTCTACGCACTCAAAAGTATTTTGTAGTCTGGTGCAGGCATTTGTAATTCATTGATTTAGATTAAAATTGTGAATTTAGTTAACAGAAAATATCTGGTAACCATTTCTACAATCTACGCAAAAACTCAAATAGTGTCTGTGCAATTTTACTCAATTGTGATTAATACATTTTGTGGCAAAGGTGTTTAGCGAATGTAGATACATTTTATTCAATTATTTGGTAAAACCACTGGTAGGAGTATGATTCGTTCTTAAATCATCGAGACAAGTTATGGGTCGCACTATCTTAGGATATAGGTTTGTATGTAGGGGTGCATATATAACACTGATTTGAATTCTATTCCTCCATTCCTAACCCTCTCTCTCTCTCCCTCTCTCTCTCTCTCTCTCACACACACACACACACACACACACACACACACACACACACACACACACACACACACACACACACACACACACACACACACACACTCACATACACACACACACACACACACACACACACACACACACACTGGAATTCTCTACCTGCAAATTATTCCCTACCCGGCTATTATTGCTTCAAGCATGAAGCTTTCGGAAATATGTTATTGGAAAACTGCGGTAGTTTTCGATCAATTATTAGTAGAAAGAATAATAATAACGACCACTGGACGTTTCTCAAAAATTTTGTCTAAAGAAGTGTATAAGAATTAGGAAAAATAAACTCATACCTAAAACTACTTAAAACTAAAACCGAGATGATTTTATTTAAAATTCCATGTTATGTGTAGTATTTAGGAAGCGCTTTGAGTATGGATTTCTTTCTTTCCTATCTATCGAGTCATTTTAATGGAGAATTTGAGGTAAAAATCTAACGTAAAATATTTACTACCAAAGTTTTAGGTAAAAACCTAATAAAAACCGAGAAAAATGTATCTTTAAAAGTACTACAAGATACTAACCACCAAAGTGGACTTCCCATAGATTTAAACAATGTTATGAAAGGAAACAATTAATGTCGTTATTGCATTTGCAGACTAAGGCTGAGCCAAGCAGAGGATGACTTGGGAAAGCCCTCCCGGAGCCACCCAGAGCCCTCCATCCTGCATCGTGAACTGCGCAAAGGGGAGTTGGTTGGTTGCTTATATTTGCTGTAATGTTCGAATAATTGGGAATTCGGTTGCATTCTGTTCTGCTATGTAAACGGTTTTAAATAGAAAGCAGTACATATATTGGTGAGGATGGAAATAATAAGATGAAACAAGCCAAGTTAAAATAATCCAAGTGTGCTGGTACAAAGTCTGGCACAAAGTCTGGTAAAATCTATTCATACCATGTTTATATTATTAGTAATTATAAAATAATTTACTTATACGCCCAGATAAAATCACCTCTTTTCTAGCAACAAACCTAGGTCCTGGAAGAATAAATGTTTCCATGGATAATTGTTTCCAACAATAATGTAACCTCAACGCGCGCTACCATGCAACCATACATCAGTCATTTTTAATATATTTACAACAAATAATATGTAATATATTTACAGTACAGAATATTATATTATTTTCGGAATTTCCCGACTATATTTTTTATTGATGTGTTTTATTAGTTTAGTTTTTTTTAATATCTGTTATCCAAACGTTAACAACTATACATCCATAGACAATGACATGGACCTGATCCACAAAATTAAAGACATCTATATCCCACACAACTCCACCATAGCGTGATTCGACATAAAAAACTTTTACACTAACGTACCCATGAACAAACATCTTAAAAACTAAAAAAAACATGCTGATAACAAACAAATCTCCACAAAAACTCACCAAGAAATCATAACGCCCACCAAACTCGTTACAATTTGTACGCAAAACGATGACCTCACTGCCAATGGGATTCCCCACCTCAGGTACCTAGCTGAAATATTCCTCCACCTCATCGAACAATAATACGTCCTATAGAACGACAAACATACAGATAAAATAATATACTACCATAGATATGTAGATGACATTTTACTTTTAGAAAACGGCAAAAAAACGTGGCCAAACACTGACGGAGGTGACATCGTCGTCGAAACTAGTCTGTTTGTTTTAATAAACTAGTGCGTTTGTTTTAATAAACTAATGTGTAGTTAGATTTAGAGTAAACTGTTTTCATTTTTACCGTTGTGAATTCTACTTACTAGTTAAGCTGCTAAATAACTTCATTCTAAACTTATCATTTGCCCTCCAATTAGAAGACAATAATAAAATAAATCATTGAAATAAATTGCAAATTAATTTTAAATAAAAAAAATCAATGTACAAAAATATAAATGTTAAAAAAATAAAAAATTCAAAAATAATGCAACATTAATGTTCTTCAATTAATGTTAAGTAGAATTTGCAATTGTATTTGAAATAAAAAAAATAACGTTCAAAATAATTGTGCAACAATATAAATGTTAAGAAAATAAAAAAAATAATGCAACACTAATGACCTTCAGCTAATGTAAAGACAGAATTGCAATTGGATTTGAAAACAAAATCAATGAACAAAAAAATTCTACAAAATCATAAATGTTAAGGAAATACAGAAATTCAGATTGTGAGTTCTTCCCTTAGCCACCAACTAAACCTTCCAACCCTCACCCGTCAACTTCTATTATCTGAATTCCCTACTTGACTCACTATTTAAATTTAAAAGGGACCGGAAATTCAAGTATGTAGTGACAGCTGATTATAAACGAAGACTAGAATGTGCTGCCCTTATGTGATGACAATCGAACCATTAGTCACTACTTGCGTCTACAATTACCAGCTGTTTGGCGGCAATAAAAAAAAAAACGTTTCTACGTGATAAATAAAGTCATTTACAACTCCACTGGTATATACAAACTAACTTGCATCTCGTGCACCATTTTCTGCATAGGCTAAACAGGAAGGTCATTTTATTAACGCTCCCAAGTACATACAATTAGAAAGCACTGAAGAACCTAATGAAGCTGTAAAGGGGGCCAATGTAAAATGGCCATTTTACTATTAGAACGGCAAGTCATAATTGCAATAATATTGCAATTAGACACACACATATATATAGTTTCTCCAATAGAACTAAAATTATTAAAGATAAATTAATCATTCAGAAAAGTTATTCATAAAATCGCTTGACTTGGCCAATAGAAAGCAATTAGTTGAAAAAATATGAAATAAATAAGAGAATTTTTAATGTTAAGAAATGCAGATTAGATGTGAAATATTAGGAAAATTTATTTATGAAATAAAATGAGTTGCTAAACCTGTTTCTACAGGAATACATGCAAGCATTATCATATAATAATAAATAATACATTGCCATTGATAGTGTGCTCATTTGAAAAACTAGTTACATAAATGCAAAAAAGATTAGCCTGTCATAGGTTGTAATCATTTACATAAATTGAATAAATCTAAATAATGTTTGCATTAAATTACTAATTTTACACTAAAACACTTGATATATTGATACAGGTGTTGATATGAAGTGATAAAGTATTTTTGATATGGCAGCAATTACTTTTTTGTTACTAAGGACTAGGGAGATGTATCCCGTTGTCAACTCGGACTGTAAATAAACTCTTGTTTGGGTGGGGAGGTGATTTTTGAAAGTTTTGGGAGTTATGAAGTGAAAAGTATATGGAAATTATAAAATAATAGAGTGTTGAGTATGTGTTTTGGGTGTGGTCTGAAATGTTGTGTATTTCATGCAGTTTAGTTGTGTGCCATTTGTTTTTACATAGAATTTGTAAGTTTAATGTATTGTTTCTGTAGTTGTGGTTTATGGATTGAAGTGTTTGATTGAGTGTTTTTGTTAGTGTATAATTGCATTCCTTCATATGCTAATTGTTATCTATGTCGGTGGCTGAGTATGAGTCAATGGTTAAAAGTTTCAACTTCCCATGTATGATGAATTGAATTTTTCCGATTTTCTTTTGGAAAAACTTGAGTTAAACAGGCAAATATTGTATAAAGATCCATTGCAGACCATTACCGTTGTTTAATAACAACTGACAGTTGACAGAAAAGTCATGGTATTAAACCAGTAAGCAAGCATGTGAAAACAGTTAGGATTAGAGTAGGCTTGGCCAGTTTTAACTGGAGTCATTACTCTAGCCTCAGTGTAACAGTTTACATCAGCTGTAATATCAAGTAAGTATTTAATTAGGATACTTAATAACTTCAGTTTTTAACTTATTATTATTTAAGAAGAAATTTGTAAGTCTTTCAGCAATATTCTTGGAAACCAACTATTCCCAGTGCATTATTTAGAAACTGGTGTCTAAGTTTCTTGGGCTCCATCTTTGTAAATGCCTACATATTTGCACCAAGTTAAACTAAATTTTATCTTGACTAATCATCAATAAACTTTAATATGTTTTTTGATTGGTGTTGAATTTTAAATTAAATAACTAGCATTCATTACTATTTTTGCTTTGTTTAATGCATAAACTTTTCTAAAAGTAGCATACATTTCTCACCGAGTCTCACCTGGCCTCAGGAGTAGAGGATGCAATAGCATCTTTATGAAACAGTTTTTATCAATGACCAAAACTTTTTTTCGGTATTTTGGCATATATTGTAGGAGCTCCTGGTAAAGAAAATTTTGTTCAGTTTGATCTTTTCGTTTTCACAATGAAGTATATTTCTATGAATTGTTGCAGAAAATTGATGAATAGCATATTAAAAAAAAAACATTACCACTCTTTCTTGGTAACTTTTAGTGTAATGTTTTAAAACTTTTAAAACTTTTTGTTTTATATTTTGTTCTTAGTAAACTTACATTTATAATTATATTTAATACTTAGTAGCTAGTTTTGCACTAAAAATTCATTAAACTCGGTTTTAATAAGTTTTATGTACTAAAAAGACACTAGAGAAACTAAAAAGTTTATAAAGTATAAAATAATTTAATAACAGCAGTGAACCAACTATAACAGGTAGAGAGGAGTACACTAGTCAGTTATTTAATGAACAAGCCACCTAGGTAAATAGCTGATTAAACATTTAGATAATAACAGGACCACATAGTAATGTGGCCTGCATGGAGGGTGATCGGGCACTGGCAATTATCTGTTATTCACCCTCATGTAAATCACCTGCTTCGAAACTGTTTAAACAAAAAAATGTTCAAGTTTTGTAGGTTTTTTGAAACACTAAATCATTCTTATTCAGAATACCAATCTTAAATATTCTAATTTGCTATATTATTTTAAAGAATATTGGAATATTTTCTAAGAAATATAAATAAATACAATTTTAACTTCTTAGACTCAACAGCAATAGAATTATCTGACAGATGTACATAAACTTAAATTTTAAAGGGTAGATTAGCTTGTGCTATTAAAAGTATTTTGTTTACACAACTATACAGCACTTATAAAGCCATTTTTTTGCAGACGGTGTGTGTTGCAACAGATGTAAGAAAACCTGTGTATGCATGCGTAGCTTACAGGACTGTCGATGTGAAACAAGTAATTTTTCTCATGTCTCGAGTCAACTGAGAAGTGAAAGATGTCAGAAGTGAACACAGCCAGTATGTTGATATAAAACTAAGAGTGAGTGTTAAAAATGTAGTGTAATCCTAATATAAAAAAGTTGTAAAAGCAAAGATATGAAAAATATTATTTTTTAAAAAATATTTCAATCCTTGTTTAATATAATTTTAAGAAACTCTTTTGCTAACAAACGTTCAAGTAAAAACGTTAGCTATTACTATAAGAGTTTGATTACCATTTATTAATCAGTTTGGAATAAATGGAGAACTAAAATACAAAGTGTAGATTAATTTTGTGTGTGTGCATGTGTGTTCATACGTACAAGGACTGACTGTTATTACAAAACTTACAACTTTAACATGTTTTACTCCTTTGAAGCAGTCCCATTTTTCTTTCTATGTACTGTTCCCATAATTTTATCTATTGTTTACATTCTCACTGTAACTCATTTTGTGTGATATGTTTAGGCTGTGCCAGCAATTTTGCTTGAATTAGAAAATGACATTCTTCTAAAGTTGGTTTTAGTTTAACTGAATGCTGATTAAAGAATTTGTATTTCTAGCAAGTAGAGATGATCGCAACTGAATTGTGATTATACCACACATATAGTCCATTCAAATTATGTATAAACAATTAAACATTACTTATTTAAAAAATGAAAGTCTTTTTTTCATTATTTTGAATCTTCTTTAGTTCCTAATTGGTTATTATTTGTAATCATTATTAGCAAAAAAAAAATAATAATAAATAATAATAATAAAATGCAATAGTTTGAAGTTTAGCGATTGATTGTGGGCTCCCCATAGCATTCACTCAACTAATTGTTCACTTCCTACTTGTACAAAAACATAATTAAAATAATTAGAACAAATGTTTACTCTTCAATTTTTTAAATTAATTCAGAATTTACTACACTCACTCTCAATCCAGTAACATCTGGAATAAGACACATGACCGAAATACAGAACAAAACAATATCATATTATAAACTGGACTGTAAGGAGTTGACCTACATTGTCTGCTGACAAGTTGGTTCTAAGAAAAATTAAAACGATTATAAAAATCCTAGTTTATTTTCCCGATTATTCCAAGAGTTCATTAGGATACCTATAAATGTCTTGATTTAAGATGGTAGTTTTGAGAGTCAAAATCATTCTCTTCGTCATCAGAAACATGTTGCACATGCCTTAACTGAAGCATGGAAACTATAACATAATAAGGGTCAAGTTAAAACATTGAACAAAAAACAAGACGTAGTTACTTGCTTGTTAGGCATATTAATATACACTCTGGCCAAATAATTGATGGAATGCATTGCACAGCTCTAATTATTATTGGGTTAGGAAATAGAAATATGTCTGCTAGAAACATATATCGCAAGACAAATTACTTGACACAATATTGAGGAGCAAAATCCAGTTATTGTGTCCCTTAGTTCAGGCCAACTTCGTTGCAGATTTTCCAAATAGAACTCTTTGTTGGCTGACTTGTTACAATTAGTGAGCACTAATCAGTAACAACTTCACTTAAAGAAAACATCGGCATTGACTTTGTGTTCGAATGATTCTTGCACACTTTCTTCAGACGTGTTGAATATTCACCATCCTGTAGTAATGATTCGATCTTTGTCTTAAAGCTATATCCATATACCCAATTTTTGTCACCTGCGACAATAATTTTGATAAAGTTTTCACCACTGTTAGCATGATCTAGTGATTCTTGGCTAGTGTTGACAAGGTTTTCGTTTTACTTGTTTGTGAGCGGTATGGGCACATGTTTTGCTAAAACTATATACATGCAAGTTTCTCTGTCAAAGTTTCATGATATGACTCAATGCTGATCTTGGTTTCTTCTGGAACCTTCCACATAGTTAAACTACAATTTTCCTGAGTTGCTAAACAAACATCATCTTGTTTTCATCATTTATTGGCACCAAGGGTTATTCTGATGTTGAATTTTTGTTTGCTGTAAATCCACCCAGTTTGAAAAGCAAATCTGCCTTCATAACCTTGTGTACAGCTTATACAATATTCCCTATTGTCTTCTGAAAGAGGTGTTAAAATTTAATTTTACTAAGTTGCTGAGCAAAATTTTTTATTTTCATTGTTTAAGTATATGCCACCTACTGTCTGTGCATGTGTTTACTTGGTTCTGTCCATTACTGAACTAATATAGCAATAACGCTTATAAAATATTTAAGGCATCTCATTTATTTATTTCGAATGATTGGAAAATTATAAATAAGTAAGAAATAGAATAATTAAATAATATTGAGTTGACAAATATTTATGATAATAAGAAGATAAAGAAAATAATTAGAAAGTTTTAAAATTAAAATACTTATCTTGCTTTTCTTCTCTACAAGATTGTTTTCAATTTATTATTTGTCTCATATCTTTAAACCCATTTGTTTAAGTCTATTAAAATGAGATCTTGCTTTTTTGTCATGCAAATATGATTGGTTATTCTATATGTATATGTTTTCTTTTTAGCCTTTTTGTATTAAATTTCTTATAATTTAATTTTAAAATTATTCTAAAATTTTTTTTGTAGAATTTTTCTGTTTACAGTTTTGTTGTGTGAATAGGTGTGAGTATTTTGTGTGTAATGGTATCATAATTGTCTCCTGTTTGCAATTTGCTGTTAAACCTTTTGTTATCAGTAAATAGTGCTGATGAGTGAGAATTATCTTATCCAAACACATTGTTTGTGGAAGGAAAGGAAATAATTCATGTAACCAAGTTTCTTGTTAGGTGAATTGATAGGTGATTAACGACAGATAAACAAGTTATGTTTATATTAAATAATATTAACTGTATATCAAACAACTTTTCATTAATGTTTATCACTCAATATGGCAAGCATCCCATTTAGTTTAAAAAAGAATGTCATTAGGTGTAGTATGGCACTCAATTTCAAACTGTACACAGTTTAAACAGAATTTCAAATGTTAGATAATTTTTTAAACAAACCTTTGTATGTGTGGATCGAAATGAAGTGTAAAATTTCTTCTCATCTCTATCACGAATTACTCTTTTAATATAGGAGTTGCAGATATTTAGTATGTGACTAGAAGAGATTGGTAAAACTGTTACCATCACACAGCCTGTATTAGATAGTTTGTGGGAAAACATAGCACATTTAGTATCAGATATATTTGTTGAAGAGTAAATCAAAATAGCAATATGTTTTAAAAATTAATTATAAAATATCCTTAGTATGATTCTCAAATAGATAAATACATGCAGCTATACATAGAGTTACTTATTAATGAATGCAGATAAAGGACCTATTCCTTACTCACCATTATATACTTTACTTAAATAGCTTTCTTCAAATTACGATGTTTTAATCTAATTACTTTTAGTTTATTAATTGTTATTGCTGTAGTTTTTATTACATATGTATTATTATAATGTAATTTTTGACATAACCTATTGGGTTCCTGATGGCCGATCGTTATTTGTCGGTCGAGGGCGGAGAGGGGGCGGAGCTTACCTCACGCCTATATATAGCGACCGCGGAGAACGATTGGTATCATTCTAGTTTGTAACGTCTTGTGTGCTAGATTGTGTTTTGTAACAAGACCCTCTTATGATGATGACATGGTCATCGAAATGTACATAAGGGTTTAATCTTAAGTAACTTGTATTATTTGTTATTTTTGATTATTTTTGTGGTATTGGGGTTCTTTTCAATATTTTTATTGTAATATATTGTACCACTGTGCTCTTGATATTGTCTATTATCATGGCTTCCCGGTCAACTGAGCAAAACCTTTTTAGTAAGTCAAGTTTAAAAATAAGTTCATTACAAGTAGATATCGGTTTTTTGAAAAAATGTCAACGTTTTAAAGTTTTTCCTAAATTTATAAACGGTTTCCGCATTAATCTTAATAATTCACGTACCAAGAGAGTTATCGAATTTGCGAAACTCAAATGGTTAAAATTAGAAGTTAAATATCTTTATAGTAAATTAGCTAATTTAGAATTAAAAAAGTACAATTTACACCTCAAATTAGCAAAGGATATTGACGCTATGGTTTGGAATAATTTTTGTAGAAAAATGTATGTAATAAATAAGCATAAAATTGATTGTAAGGTAAAAAATCTGGATAAGAAATTTGTAGCAATTAGTAAACATTTATATTTGGATGAAATAGGTAATAATAATAAAAACCCTACCTGTCCGTTAGTTCGTAATGAATCTAGCCAAACTTTTAATAGAGAAGAAATTAATTTATTAAGTAAAGGGTTAAATTTTGCACATTGTAATTACACTAACAAAACTGTAGTTGATATAGTAGCTAATATAGAAAGTAGTATTTCTAATTTAAAAGAGTCAGATAAAAATTACATAAGAAACGCCTGTAAAATTAAAATGGAAAATAATATTCGTATGGCCAATAACCCGGCTAATGTTAAAAATAATTTTGAGTTAGTTAAAGGTCTTTGTAACAAAGATTGTTATTATTTAAAAGCTGATAAGGGTAATACAATTGTAGTTTTAGATAAGAACGATTATGTCAATAGAGTAACTAAAATGTTAGAAGAAGGCCCTTATCAGAAAATTGTTAAAAACCCACTAAATAAGTTTGTTCAAGTTACAATTGATACTATTAAGAATTGTAGTTTAGTAATTCCTAAGAAAGATATTTATAAGTTTAAAATTTCTAATCCTGTTATACCTAGGTTATATTGCCTTCCAAAAATCCACAAGGAAGGGAAAGCAATGAGACCTATAGTTTCTGGGATTGATTCCCCAACCTACCTTTTATCAAAATGGTTAGCCTATAAATTTACTTCTTTAAAAGAAAAACGTGGTATGTTTCCTATTAAAAACAACATAGAATTTGTCAACAAGGTTAAGAATATAAAACTTAGTAGTACTGATATTATGGTACCTTTTGATGTAAGTTCGTTGTTTCCTAGCATTCCTGTTAAAGAAACTATATTGTTTGTTGAAGATTTTTTAAAAGAAAACAACATCGAACCTATTAAAATAAACGAATATGTCAAATTAACTGAAATATGTATGTACCAAAATTTCTTTAAATTTAATAATGAATTTTATAAACAATGTGATGGAACTGCTATGGGTAACAGTTTGTCTCCTTTCATTGCTGAGCTTTTTATGAGCAGATTTGAAGAAAACTTAAAGAATAGTATTACTTATTTTCCTAGGATTTGGTTAAGATATGTTGACGATGTTTTTGCGATCTTTGATAGCAGTAAATGTAATGTTGATGTTTTTGTAAACCAACTTAATAGTATAGTTCCATTAAGTTTACTTATGAATTAGAAACTAATAATCGTTTACCATTTTTAGATATTCTGTGTATTAAAAATCATGAAAAAATTGAATTTGATATTTACAGGAAACCTACTAACAATAACAGATATATTTTAAATAGTTCCAACCATTGTTATACACATAAAATAGCAGCATTTAACAGTTTGGTTAACAGAGCTATCAATGTACCACTTAGTCCTAGACGATTTTATAAGGAAATTAATTATATCAAAGGAGTGGCTAGATATAACGATTTTGATACTAAAATTATAGATAATATTGTTAGAAAACAACGATTAAAATATGTTTTGAACACAACTACCACTCTTCAAAAAGAAGTTAAAAAATGTAATTTTACTAGTTTACATATCGATAATATTTTAACAAAAGGGTTAGACTCTATTTTTAAAAAGGTAAATGTTAAGATAGCCTATAAAACTCAAAAGAAACTCAAGCATTTATTATGTAACCCGAAAGATAAAATTCCAATGTTGGAAAAATCAGGTATTTATAAGATAATTTGTAGTACTTGTAACGAGATGTATATAGGTCAAACAAAAAGAAAAATTGTAACCAGATATAAAGAACATCTTGCCCATATTAAATATGAAAGACCTGAAAAATCAAGTGTAGCAGAACATGTCCTTAGTAATCAGCATGATTTAGATAAAACTGTTATTTTAGCTAAATGTATAAACTCAAAAAAGTTACTTAATAGTTATGAAAGTGTTTTTATAGTCAAATCAAATTGTAAATTAATGAATGCAGATAAAGGACCTATTCCTTACTCACCATTATATACTTTACTTAAATAGCTTTCTTCAAATTACGATGTTTTAATCTAATTTCTTTTAGTTTATTAATTGTTATTGCTGTAGTTTTTATTACATATGTATTATTATAATGTAATTTTTGACATAACCTATTGGGTTCCTGATGACCGATCGTTATTTGTCGGTCGAGGGCGGAGAGGGAGCGGAGCTTACCTCACGCCTGTATATAGCGACCGCGGAGAACGATTGGTATCATTCTAGTTTGTAACTTGTTGTGTGCTAGATTGTGTTTTGTAACAAGACCCTCTGATGATGATGACATGGTCATCGAAATGTACATAAGGGTTTAATCTTAAGTAACTTGTTTTATTTGTTATTTTTGATTATTTTTGTGGTATTGGGGTTCTTTTTAATATTTTTAATGTAATATATTGTACCACTGTGCTCCTGATATTGTGTAATTCTCTGTATAATTAAGTAGACATCACTATGGAAGTAATTTATCACTGTACTCAACATTATATAGATTTTAAATGAAATGTAGAATGTTTTAAATTCTGCATAAAAAGTATTTATTTATTTTAGTACAATTATTAATCAATTTATTTACATGCCTAATATTTGTATAATTTATGGAGTTAAATTTCAACTAAAATTCTGTAAACCATTTTACCCTGTAACATTTAAAATGAAATAAATTTTGTTATAGTTTTAAAACATGAAATATTTAAATGAAAAACTCATTGGTTCTTTTTATCGACAGTACATTTTATACTTTTAGCACAAACGTTCTAATGTCAATTTTTCTGATATACCAAAGCAATCTGAGTTAGGCATGAGAGACAAAACATTTTTTTTTACCAATAAAAATATCAGATCTAAGAGGTTAATATGAAATACTCTTACAAATAGGGTTAGTTACACCAAGGTATCTCCTCAGGAAAATTTCAGTTAATAAATTTAATAGAGAGCACAAAAGACATGCTCTCAAGAGAGTTAATAAATTAAAAATTGGAGTGTTTCTAGATCTTCTTCATAAAAAGATTTTTCCATTCCCTGGAACTGGGTTAAAGATGGATTTTTTCCAAATTAATGCTCTGCTTTGTTCTACCATCTGGTGTTATTTTTTTATGAATAAATCACAGGTTTATGGACATTTTTTACTTAAATGAAAGTTTTATGGTTGTTTCAGAATCAGTGAACAACTCAAACAATATTTTTTCTTGAATATACTTTTGATCACAATTGTGAATTTATTTTTTTAAAGTTTTTTTTATAAAAACTGTTTCTTTTTTATTAGAAATTATCATAGTATATTTTTTTCTGCTGATTTACTTTGTTTTGTTCTGTCACAGTTGTAATACTTTTTACCAATGTGTAATGTGACTTTGGAACAACTCATTGGTTTTTGGTCACATTAATAGTTCGATTCTGTTGTGTTCAATGAAAGCACCAAGGGCCAGTGCTGGTATGTGATTTCAGTAGCAGAAATTATAAAGACAAGAATGTTCGCAAAATACTAGGGTTTGAAAAAATAACAAAGTGTAAAAGCACAACAAATTTGAAAATTCTGAAATACCACATGGGATAATGAAAGTAACAGTCCAATGTCTGTTTATAATTTCAAGGGAAAACTGGAATTGCTAAATTTAAGCTTAATAAAGTTCAATGCACTCACAAGGAGGTTGTTTGAAACTGTCACTGTTATATAATTCCATCTAGAAAAAAGTACATAAATATTTTCAATACATAACTGTTCACTAGTGAGTGAATTTAGCACTAAAACATGTTTACTTTGAAAGGTCACTTGATCACAGTTCATACTCATATAAGTTATATTCCCAAAGTTGAAACATTTTAGTTCTTACAATGTAAATTGCGCATTGGATTTTATTACAAAACCGAGTAGCTGTTTAATTAATTAATACGTTATAAATGACTAAAGCTTGGTGAAATTTTGCAGACTGTGACAAAATTAATAAATGCCATTCGAAGAAGTGCCTTGGCACACCAGAGTTTCAAAGTGTTCTTGGATTAATTCAACAGGAAATTCAGTGATGTAATTTACCATGCAGATGTAAGATGGCTGAGCCGTGGAAATACACACTGACATGAATTTCCTCTTCCCTAGATTGACTATCCTGTCTAGCACTCCTTGTCAATATGACAAAACACTGAAGCACTTGAATACAGTGTTGCAGAGGAAACATAACAAACAAATTTTGCCTTTGGGAAAGTAAAATCATTTCAATTAAAACGGAAATCATCTAGGAATTAAATATCTGCTAAAAAAATAGATATATTTTATTAGGTAGAGTGACAAAGGCTGCAGCCAAGTGCTCTACACTGATAAGGTCCCTCCGAGTTTTAGTAATAATAATAATACTCACTCTGTTATAGTATTCAAGAATTTTTGTTGTTGTAGAAACAATTAAAGATCGATTCCCATTTTGATGTGATGATTTTGTACAAAGGGATTGAGAAGTTTCTTTGTTTTCCTCTCCATTTACCTTTAAAGCTGACAAAGCACCAGATAAAGCAGTTATAAATACTTCACTTGCAATGATACACTTATACTTAATTTACGTTTTAGAAAATTTTAATGTATAATTATAATATATGAAGTTACAAAGACTAAAAATTATGACCAATACCAAAAGTATTAGGTAACACATTTTTTATACTTTAATAATAAAATCCAAACAATAAAGACAACAATAATAATAATAACAATAAGGTATACTAGTCGTATCATCCGCGAACTGCCCTTTTCAAAAATATTTGCTCTCTAAGAAAGTCTGAGAGGCCCTGCTATAAAGGTTCAGAGGCTACCTTTTCTTTAAATGAAGAGAGTTCAGTATATACAATGATCAGACATTTCAACTACAAATGTAGATTCTGCTGTAAATGTCATTTATCCAAAAATCCTCATAAAGAAAAATTGTGGGAAAGAAATTAATATTTATGTGGGCTGAGCTAATTAGTTAGTACGTACAATAGACATATATGACATAGAGTTAGGTAATGAAAATATTGAACAGACATTACATTGGCATTGCAGGAAAAAGATTCTCATGGATCTCTTAACCCTTAGCTCTTGGATTTTTTTAACATGCTTTGCTTCCCCACTTGTAATTTAAATTGAGACAAATTCCTCGCCTGCAATTTGCATTATTGTTTATGGGAAACTTTGTTTCTCTTGCATGATTTTAGTAAACTAAGCTATTTTTATTTACTAATACAGTATGTATATGATTTTTTATCTTATTTTTAGTTTTGCAGAGTATGAAATCTTTCAAAACAGTCTCCCGGATGAAGTCCTGGTTTTCTGCTGAATGTTTTGCAGTAAAAAACTGTTTCCCTTCTTCCTCCTTTTATATTCCTGTTACTGCAAGCTTCACAATCCTTAGAGTTACTTTTATTATTGGAATAAATTAAATGTAATTTCCCATTCAGTCTCTCTTCCTTGTCAGTAGTTGATGGCCGACCCCTCTTACTACAATGATTAGTCCTGATATCACCAATGAGTTCCCTACCAAGTTTTGGCGAAACCATTTTCGTTTAACAGGATTTTCTCTCCTTTCTTTTTTTTTGTTATAATAGATAACAAAACTGCTTACTACAGCTACATCTAAGACAGCCAGAAAAACATTTTCCTCCACCATTTATTTGTTTGTCTCGTAAAACTGCACGGTTCATTATAGTGATCAACTAAATCTACACCACCCATAAACTGGTTATATTTACAAATAACAATTGGTTTAGTTATTTTGTTTATGAAGCTGAACTACATTCTAATAATTCAGGATCAAATAAAAGATCAGGAATTTCAGAATCACTAATTGCACGTGAAGCCATGGCAAACTACGAATAAACAAATAACCAAAACTGTAACCTACTTGCAGCTTATAACATAGGGGCAAACTAGATTTTGTGATGACTCACATATTCATAAACATTTTCAACTTACTTCAAATTATTGTCAATAGAGTGTAGCACCAAACGGTAAAAGATTGAATGTCGTGGACTTCGCCGTAGTTGAGTTATAGGCATATGAAAATCATGTCGGATGACCCCCTCATGCGAATAAACTGCAATATATGGTAAGAGAGGCTCCCCCGACAGTCGAGTGCTAAAGGTTAATTAGGCTTATTGATATAGCTTAGGTTCTATACAAAAACAGTAACAAATAAGTACAAAATTCCAATTTCAGTCTGTGAAGTTAAAATAGAATTGTTAGATCTACATACAAAAATACAAGATTCCATTTTCAAAACCAGGCAGTTTATTTGTTCCTCAGAGGGACAAAACAAAAATTTGCCACAAATAACTAAGTTACTATGGTTACAGCAATATGGCTGTAAATTATGTTTGGCATTGTATTAGATATTTTATGACATTAAAAAGAACTGAATTATTCTTTACTGAATGAAGAACTAAATACAAATGATTCATTATTTTTTTAATATGTAAAATTTCTGAACATAAATCATACTGTTAAGTGTTTTAAACATTCAGATATTTAAAAACACTGATTTTATTGATATGTGTATCTTGTTGGCAAGCTTATTATGAGTAATATAAAATTGTAACAAATCAAATCTTGATACCAATAACTCTGCAACACTGAGATTACGGAATGTAGTTTAAATGTATCCTAAGACTGATATCAATAATTAAATAATAACAAACCGTCAACAATTTATTCTTAAAAATGATTTTCAGTGACATAGTCATCATCATCATGATTATAGCAAGTACAACATCTAAACTATAATGGTTTCATCAGAAATACTATCTCATTGATCAGCTTATTAAGCCTTTGATTAGCATTCACGTAACAGTACGTAATATCGCAATACGGACAGCGGAATCATTCTCATATATGAACGTTCAAATATTTCTCCCAGATTAGCATCGCCGTATGTTTACCATTTTGTTTTCTGTGTATTGTAACAGCACTCTAGGTTTAATATTTGAAATTATCTGGACAATAAACACACAACAGAGCACATAGTCACCATTCTTTTATGTGCAAAGTCTATGGTTTGTCTCACATGTTTACAGATTGTTGCATGATTTTGATACAAATAAATTACGCATTTCTAAACAAATTTGTTTTCTAATCGGAACCTAAAGAATTAGACTTTTTTAAAATATTTTTTTTATAGAGATTTGGTTAACAAAATTATTATGGAAACCAAAGAATATTATGATTTTGTGTATGAAAATAATACTTTGTCTGACCATTCAAAACTGGAAATGTAGACGGCTACTAATGTTAACAAAATTTATACTTTTTAAAATATTTCCATAACAAATAATAAAAATAGTGTAATAATTTACAAAATTAGGGAAAAATAAAGAAAAAAATTTTAAAATGTTTTAAAAATATGTTACTTTCAGAGGATTTATTAGGGCATGTATATGTTGCTAATCAAATTGATATTCAGCTAATTAATGAATAATATAAAATTGTAACAAATTGAATCTCAGTACCAATAATTATGTCTTACAGATACTACTGAATGATTAATTAAAATGTGTCTGAAGACTCTGACATCAATAATTAAATAACAATGAATAGTCAACAATTTATTCTTAAAAACACCTTTTAATGGCAAAGTTATCATCATCATTGATTATACCCAGCTAAACATCTAAACTATAACTGTTTTATCAGAAATAAAAATATTCTTATTTTTTTGAAAAACGTAATTTTGGTAAGAAATTATTTTTTGCCCATTGAGGTAGTGTTATTTCCGCAAGATCAGGACTATTGGCAGCAGTTGATCTTGGGAATTTTATAGACATTAGTTTGAAATATTGAGTAAAATCGTTATTTCTGGGAATAAATTTATTATTTTTTTGTTATCTAGATTAAAGTTTTTGTTACAATAAGTTAATACAAATTCATGAACATTTAATTATTATTTTTTTAATGTAAATAACTGAAAAAATGTTTTTAGTTTTAATTTTCAAAGTAAAGTGATCTTTTATATATTTTTCATAAAATAAACATTCCAAACTATATATTTTGTAAAAATAAAACTGCAGTGTTATGGTACTGCAGTACTATTATATTACTCTTCACAGAAATATAATTTTGTCTGTTTGTGTGTATAAATAAGATATCAGGTAACGAGACCTGATGGCATGCAGGCTCACGCTAGTCTTCAATAATTTAAAAATATATGGTATTCATAATATATTTGCCAAATAATCAAAATAAAATAAAATACTCTGTTCAATTGAAATGTATGAGGAGGGTATGCCAACACCTAGTAGGCAAAAAAAATTCATTACCAAAATATTATCTGTTGTGTTTTGAGCAAAAGTTATACTCTTGTTTTTGCATTCAGTCTAGGACAAGCGAATTGAGTCAGACTCGAGTATCTACCTCAATAGGTTGATAAATAAAAGGACTCATTTCTATTAAAGCTTCAAAATTTAATCAAATAATTAAGGCATTTTATCCAAGAAAATTAAATTTTCAATTAGTGTTGATTTTCTGCACAAACATAATTTTAATTGAACAAGAGCTGTAGCGGTAGCCTTTTTTAGTGCTTCACTCTTTGAAGTTCCAACACCCATAAAAGTAAGTTTGTGCAAATCTGGCTTTTAGATATGTATGAAGCCAAGGTACTGACCTGTACAAAATGAAAATATACTTATTTACAGTTTTAGAAAAAATAAATATTGTTTTTGTTTTTATGAAATCTCTACATATAGACTTATTTTTATAACAACTCATAGTTTAAACAAAATTATTTATGAAATATGCTAGCAAAAAAGTAACATACTGGAATATAGAAACTGGATCAAAAGCCAGTTACTGAAATGAGTAATTGAAAGGTTTTGTTACAGACTAATAAAATACATTTCTAATTTCCTTACATGAAATATTATATTGCTGAAAGAATTTTGCTTAATATTTACACATTTACTTTTTTAGTGTGTTTTTACATCAAACACAAAGTTTCCTTCTGTTAAAATTTCAATTGTACTAATGTAGTTGTCAACACAAACATAAGCATCCAGATCGTTTGACTCATACAATCAGTTCTTTATACCGCTATATACAGAAGCATGTGATTTTCATATTCCATGCCTTAATGCTCTGACATATCACTTGTCCCTTTCACTCAAATAACTCTAAACTTTTGAAAACATCAAATTTGGTTTATGTTTTCTTTCAAAACACAGCTCCAAGTTCTATAAATAAACCAAACTGTTAAACAAATTTTCATTTCAGACTTGTTTTTTGTCGATGTATTCAATCATTCTCAGCAATATTAATTTGCAAAAATCACACTTTAGACGTCTAACCATCACTCTCTGTCTATATATTATAAAACATTTGTAGTGTTTTATAGGAATTAATGGTAGCTTAATGTTTTCAAGCAATATTTAAGCTGTATAGTTTTCTACAAGCAACAGAATTCCATTTCTTGTGATCCAAACTGTTGATCCAAACCTACAGCTCATTACAAAAAATGTCACTTGACGTCCAAGATTCTTTATTGGCACTATAGTCAACAGGATTAATATTCTTAACCAAGTTTTTTTTTTACTTACCATAACAAACAACTCTCTTTTTCACTTCTGTTTACATTAGCAGATAAAAATACTTATCCTATTTTCATAACTCTCTACCAAAACATGTTTCACCTTTATATTTCAATATTATCAGGAGTTACTTATGGAAAATCCCAGATCCATCTGTATTAAAAATATAGTTCTTTTAACCCATAATTTAAGTCAAACATTTTTGAGGCAGATACTGTTGTTATCTACCATTATAAAATTTCCTTGATTTTCCTGAAAAATGAGGCATGATTTGAACTTATCTAACTAGCCCAGTGTTCACACAAAAAAAAGATGTTTAGGACCTCTTTTCAATTGAACTAACGACTTTTTCTGTCTTTCAAAAATGTCTGAATTGTTGAGTTAAACAAATTATAATTTATCACACATATCTTTTTCATTTTTTATACTTCACGTGTGTTTAATTACTATAACTTTTATTTGCATGTTAAAACCTTTTCTCTTTATTGAATTGTTCTTTTACTTCTAACAATTGTTGAATTTAAATAGTCTTTTATAAGAAGATTTTACAATTAAAATTATGTATACTTTTTAAAAATTAGAAAAGAAAGAAAAAAAATGGAAATAATTCCACAATCAAAAAACTGTAAGAAATATGGGAATAGTCAAAGAATTTGAGCCAGGTACACTTCACGAAATTCATATGGCATGACCTATTAATACTGTTATGGGGAGAGCTACCAATTAAATGTGTTAACTGCTTAGAACACCATCCTGCAAACTTCAGAGAATATGAAATAGATAAAAAATAGAGAAGGTATGTAAATATAAACCTTATATTATTCTTTACAAAAAAAGCCCAAATTACAGGAATTTAATAACAAATAGAGTAAGAAAAAATATCATTTACAGTCAAATGGGGAAGAATAGGGAACACTGGACAGTGTCATGTCTCAGATCAAAAGCTACTCTTAAATTCTATTATTAATATTGGATATGTAAGATTAATGAAGACAGACCTGGAATGCCAATAGTCCTCAGCTTTCAAAAGAATATTTGATCTGGAAAAGGAATTAGAGAAAGAGAAAATGGAGAACGATTGTAATCTTTGGATAATCTTGCCAGCTTAATTCTTCTGACGAGTATCGCTACTCTTTACCATGAGATATAATATGGTGAGATCAAATATTAAGTTTTTTGGAATAAAGATATTTATTAAAATTTCTTGACCTTTCTTTTTATTTACCAAAGGTATTTCTACTACTTCATTTTCTTAGAGCCAACATGCTTACTGTAACAATTCTTAATTCAATTTTTTAAAATTTTTTGAACCATACCAAATCTATTTTTCAAATTATTTAAGAAACAAACCATAAAGCATACAGAACAAAAAAGTGTTATATTGTTATAATACACTTAATACAAATAATAGTAAACGTTGGTTGGTAACTAAATAATTATAAATTTAGAATACATACATTTGTTACTGTTCCTATGCTGATTTTGCTGTGCATTTTTTATAATATCGCATTTATAAAAATATTTTGTTTCAGAATAAGATTTTGTTCTGTCACTAAGTTTTCAATATATTTAAAACAACCATCGTTAATCGCATCCATATCCAGGTCCTAGCAAAACATATGAAATGATACAGACAAATTAATAAACTTTCATTATTAATAAGAAAAGTGATATAAATAATTAAAAAATATAGTAATGATAAGCAAGCCATAAATATTTCTACCATCAGTGTAAGACTAAAATAAGTATAAGATTTGTAAAGGCAATATTTGTAGAGGTTTATTTGTAAAGGGCTGTTTTATTACAAATAAATTACTATTTTCAGACAAAGATTTTACTAATGGTTTTTAATTTAACACAAACCTACTTTACTTTTTACAAAATTACTCATACCAAAGACATTTCAAAGCCAACTTCTTTGCCACTCAATCTTTTTTGTTTTAATTTAACTCAAGCAATTTTCATCAAAATGCAAAACAGTTTTCCTTGCTATTAATGTTAACTAAACTGTAAAAATGTCTAAATATTCATTTGAGTAAAAAAAATTATCATTCTGTTTAGTTTGATCTTAGCCTTCATACTATAAAGCCCATTTCTATAAACCACTGCAAAAACTGCCAACTGGTACTGGGACAGTTTTGTTTTGTTGTCCTTGTATGCCAGTTGTCAAGATAAGTAGCCTACATTGTGTATACAAGTCTGAGGTTCATGGTAATATGTCTTTCCATTGGTAAACGAGACAAATCACATGACATCTTTTCAGGTTCTTCTAGATTTAACAAGGGACTACGTGTGACAAGGGACAGTAGATGAGTAACCTGGTCAGTTAGAATTTCAATCTTCTTTAACAGATCGACACAGTTCAAACAGGAAGACTTTGTAGTAGTCATAGTAGCGGCATAGGTTTTACCATCAATCTTAGGTTAGATTAGATTAATAGATTTTCATTTCCTCTGAAAACGCTACCCCTCTTTGGCCATAATAACTTTCTCCTCCTTAATGTTAAGACAGTTGAAAGATCGCATCGAGTGATCACCACTACAGTTGGCCTACTTTGGAGTATTAATCCAATTGGTTTTAATCACGAATTTTAGTGGCACATTGTCCGCATATACTCTGCCTCAATGAGGAATAACTAATGTGCTTAAAGTCATGACACTTGAAGAATATGGCCTCACTGAGAGGCTTTGGTAATCTACATGTATGAATTCTGGTATCTTCGGTTTGCCTGTTACAATTTTTACGCCTTTGTCGGTCTTCTAAATAGGCGTGAGAAGGCAGTTCTGACTTCCTTTGAGGAATTCAAGGATCTATGGGGAGCCACAGATACATAAGCTGGTTAAAAAAGAAGGTAATTTTTAAAAGAGAATGTGTTTGTCTCGTTAGAGGTTCTAAAAAGCAGTAACCGATGTTTTAGATTTTTAATACACCTGATCGTAGCTCCAGCATAGGCAGTAATTACTTTATTAATGGAAAGGAGCCAAGGAAAGGGGCACTTTGGGCAGATAATGCTAATGACAAGGAATACTGGTGTCATTGCCACCAAAAACCTCTTACTCTCACCTTCAACCCTAGGTTCGCTAAGCGAAGCATTATGTTGCCTCTTAAAACTAACTTCATTTGACGAGTTTTTAGAATCTATAAAAGAGTTGAAGCTAGCGATCGTGTCAGGTAACCCATGGATCACTTGCGATAGTTTCCAACCTCCGGAACTCTGGTTTCTATAGGATTACTGTAGATACCCGTAATACAACACCTGTGCACTTGTGACACTCCCTGACCAAGGGCCAAAGGGGCTGACAGCAGCCTCCAAGATCGGAGTTTTTCAAGCTTTGACCCTTTCAGTCCTTCCAACTGACAATGGTTTTGATCAGTCAATAATCCTTATGAGAAGGTGTAAGTGTTCATATGTACAGAAACCGTGTTCTAAATCAGAGTTTTCAAACTTATAACGGTGGGGGGTGACAAAACTAAATTTGAGGACCACACCCCGGGCCACACTTATGTGTGGTGCAGAGTCTGAGAAATATATTTACCGGAGGTGTGGAATTGAAATTACTGCCCGGAGGAGAAACTTTTTTCAAATTAGATACAAAATGGTGCATTTTGAGGCTGTTATATTGCTTCAACTGACTAATACACTGATCCAATTTTGTATAACTTTACTAAATAACTTTTTTTTTAAACTATTGGCCGCACAGAATGGCTCAGCGGGCCAATTGCGGCCTCCGGGCCGCCAGTTGGACAACCCTGTTCTAAGTTATATGTGTGTAGAAAGTGTAATAGCATGTGTTTTAGTGAAATGAGTGTTAAACATTTATACCTTCTCACAAGTGATTGGGCTAGAAAATTAACAATAAATCACAAAACAACAAGTCTTCATATCAGTCAATCTTTTTATTTTTCTAGATGAACTTCTACCTTCCTAAATGTGATCCCATCAACTAGTTTAAAATCTTACATAAAGTTTAAAATTCATTACCTGTGTTGTTATTTATGACTGACAACCAATATCATAATAGTATGTTGTTCATACTGAACAGTTTCTTACCAGAAATAGCTGTTTTAACTACGGAATAAATTTTACTTATTACTCATAGAACCACTATAAACTTTAACTTGCTAGACATCACTTGTGTTTGCTTTCATTTCCATATACAATATATAACACATATTATTCTAAAATAAATCAACAACATACATTCGAACATAAAATTTACCATGTGAGAAGAAAACAACAAAAAATATTTAGACCTAACATTACTATTTACTAGAAATATAAGTTACATACTGAAACCAACATAAAACCATGTACCGAATACTCAACCAATCTAATCACCATAGACTATTGGTTCCCAACACGCAGATCTCTGCTGACCACTCAGCCTAAAAGTACATATATCCCGACCCTCCTATTAAATATATATCAGTTGCACCCAAATTAAAGAATAATTACAAAAAAAACATTTTTCAAACAAAACTTGTAATTTTCAGAATGTAGGCATTGTACATCACTAAAATTAATAAATATTTTAATTCTGAATTGTCTTTTGATGAAATAAAGATTACAAAATAAATGTAGTTGAAAATAACAATGAAAATTCTTCTAATTTTTTTAATATGACTTTTATGCACAAATTTGTTTCTCAAGCTGAGGAATTCTAGGATTTGGGCTTTAGCTAAGAGCTACTCTCAAATCACTGCTTGTAAATAGCTAATCTTATAATTTGTTTTTCATTTAACAATAAAATAGAAGATTTATGCTCACATAAAAAATGCTTAAAACATCATGAGATAAAGCAAAGCTACTACCCAAATATTATAATATACTAGAAATTAATGATATGTTTTTTTTAACTCGCTAAAGATTAAAATTATTTTTCTTCAACTTAGCTTAACCAGAGATCAATCTTACACATAAACGCATGATGTTTGTCTTCTAATGCAAATGTATTACCAACACCTTCCAATATATTGTTTCCAGAATCAGTTAAAAGTTTAAATGATTCAAGTGTCCAAAAAAACTCTAGATATGCGAGTTGAATCTTAAAGTTCGGTTTATTCGGTTAGTTCAATAAATGGAGCTTAGTCACAGTACAAAAAATCATTAAAATCTGAACACATATGAGCATCCTAACATATTGCCTTTTGACAACCAAAACAACTAAATATTTTATAGTAGTGCCTCATTCTCAAAGTCTAATTCTACAGATAACTCTTTGAAAATAAGTGTATGTTTTCAACTATCTTAAACAGAGTACACAATCCTCATGACCAATTTCATTGCATTCAATAAATCATAATTTTATTGGTTATAGATGCTAATGTTTAACAGTGAATTATTCAGTACACCATAGCTGTATCAGGGTTTTTCACTTTCAGTAATGTTGCTTGGGCTGAACCTGATTCTAGTAAGCAGGTGCCTCATGAGTACAAAATGTTGCTAGCCTCTTTCACTCAGAATTGTACTACTCAAAGATAATTTTCTTGACGTCTTTTTCTTTTGTTATTATTCCAACTCTTGTGATATTAAAAATTCTTCTTTTATTTTGTCATATCCTACTAACTATCGAACACATACCAACAATTGACTGCATTTAGATACACCGGTTGATGCATTGCAAATTAAAATAAGGAGACTTTTTATCCTAAAAAAACCAATAAGTTTTCCATGGCAGTGGACATTGTATCAATTAATGCTATCTCTGTAAGTCCTATTCCTAGATGAAGGAATAATTTTTAATTTGCTTTAGAAGCTTCAAGTCCCAACATCTGTTTTGAAACTTTGATCTCAAAATGGGTTTAATAATGTTTCTCCAATTGTGTGACGTCTCTTCGCCTTCGCAATTAAATTTGAAATTTAAATAAGGCAGAGAGTACCTTTTCAGATGATTCATAGGCTCTATAGATTTTTCCTAGTTCTATTTTCCTAGAGTTTTCTAATATTATAGAATAAGAATTCAGGTGAAAGGTAACTTATCTTAATGGGGTTTGTCTTTAAATAACATTCTAATTTTGTAGGTTTTAAGCCTTCATTGCTGAGAACAAAGGCACAAATCTTGCACTAAGATCTATTCTCTTTATTTACCTCAATGTTTATAAATCCGAACTTAATATAATAACAGTCATAATTCCATTTTGAAGGCATTTTCAATGCAAAAAGTTCAAACCAATAAATTTAGATAACAATACTACACAATGTTACTTTAGCACGAGCAACTAAGGAACTAAAGTATACATTGGCAGTTCAACTGTTTCTAACAGCTCTGACAGGGATCACGTGAGTGCGGACTGTCTGTGCAATGCCTGCAGACGTAGACACGAAGAGTTCACATGATATAATGTTATTGACAGTTGGTTTTTTAATGTCAAAATTATTATGATTGTGTTCTATCTAATCTAATTATCAAGTTTAAAGTAATTCAATAGATAACTGCTATTCATCAAAACTAATGTATTCAAAAAATCTTATTAAAAAAATGGCAATTTTTATTTAATCATCGGTAAATATCTATAAATATTTACTTTTTTATAAGTAGTCATCAGACCATATATTTGAGCGCATACAGAGACAAGAACAGTTCAGCTTTCTATGGGAAAATATAAAATTCCAGTTAGATTTGTAATTGCTTTGGCAATTGGGTTACTAATTATGCACTTCAAAACTATTCTTCTAGTAGCATATTGGTGACCAACACAAACATTACAATAGTTACCTGGAGCAGTATACCACATTAATTATTTTTTTAAAAATTTACTTTCACTATAAGTTCTGACAGATTTTAATTTAACAAAGTTTCCACTACACTTTACAGATAGCTAGCTATCTATGCTAATTATCTCCTATAACCATTTTTATTTTGTCCATTTGACAATAATACTTTCTTAGCTATTATGGCTATCAAAAACAGAATAAGGTTAGTAGAGGGAAGCCAATAAATCTGAAGAAATTAAAACACCTGTAGGACTGAATTTTTAAAATACATTTTTTTTCACATAGTGTCTCAGCTGCACAGTAAGGAATACACAGTGGAAAGGTTACTTAAGGACACAGGATATCTTGAAAAATACATTGGACAACAAGATTAGCGCAATCCATACTTAATCAAAATGCAGGATCTATAGTCCCCTCCCATTTATTTTTACTCATAGAATACCCATTAAAGGTAAGGACCATTGGGACTGTATGATCTCAGTACCATATATTCCCTGACGTCCAGCTAGGCTTAGTACTTGACTTTATTCTCTATACCTATATCATTCCTCTTCTATCATCCTTCAAAACGCCTCATGTACAATTTTCCATTTTCTCCCCCTGGCTTTTCAAAAAAAGAATAAAAGTCATTGAGGGAGGAATCTGTTGACATATGTTTTATCAGGAAAAGCCTACAAAGCTAGACATACAAGTCAGTTGGAAGATATTTGTTAAGAACCTTGGCTTCATTCTAGACTATCAAGAATTCATTCTAAGAATTTCATCAAGTCTATCCTGTCACTAAGCTATTTACATTTTAAAGAAATCAAAGGACACAAGAGCCAAAGCTCAATTAAGCTATTTACATTTTAAAGAAATCAAAGGACACAAGAGCCAAACCTCAGTGATTGCTATTCTTTCATACTTTTTCCCTCTTTAAAGTTAAGTTGAACATGCTCTTTAATACATCAGTCCTTACTTATTCTTGCCTAGCCTGGTTTCCCTTGATATTTAAACAAAATAAATGATACACTGAATCCTTTAAAACCTGTGCGTTGAGGCAGATCTCCAGCTCTCCTTGGTTTTTATGCAATATTACAATATTCAAATCATTCAAAATTAAATTTATAACAAACGTTTATCAAAACCCTATCAGCTGATATATTTGTTGATTCCTTACCTCTTCCTGTGAGCTACTAGTTTCCACTAAAAATACTTGTACATATTTTACAACTTCCTATGGTATCACTTACTTATATTTGTTGAGGATGGCCGTTTCGGGAGATGTGTCCCATTGTCAACTCAGACCGTAACTGTGACAATGGGACACAAACATACCATACTTAAACGAAATATTTTAGGGAAAAAATATTTAAACATTATTTACATTAATTTATGGCAAATACTTTTGAAACCGTTCATTATTTCTAAATTCTGTATATTAAACATAGAATAATATATATTGATATCAATCATCTAACCTGAGTTATTAGTATAATAAAAGGTAGCCTTTTTACTTTAAAATGAAACTTTCATGGAACAAAGAAAGTTTTGTATTATATTAATATAACGTATTAACTGCAGAAGGCTTTAGTTGTACTCCATCTAGGTGACTGCACAGTTTTCATGAGGGATGCAAAACTCTTTTTACTGGTATTGCTGGTAATATCTGTATAAACATTGCCAGGTAGAAATCATTTTCCGAACCAGCCAGGTGGCTGCAAAAACTTTAATCAAGCTTTGTCAATTCAAAATTCTTTTCCCAGTGTTGAAATAAATATATTTATAGAATTTCCCAGTTGAAGCTATTTGATTTTAGCTTTCACACAGTGGACTCTATTTCTAAGAAATGTTAAGACAAACTGATAAATAGCACCTTAAGCAAAGCATTCTTATACTTTTCTTTGGCAGTAAGTTTTAAATTATTTCTTTTATAGCATAATTGTACTCTAAAATTAAAGGTAGTATTTATAAGTTATAAAAATTAGGTAGTGTTCGAAATTCATAAAAATAGTTTTTGTAATGGTTTATAACATGAATATTTTTGACCTTTCAGACAGGAAAAAATAAGTAAAGGCATGTTGTCATCTGCCCAGTGATTAGAATTTATAATGAGGACACACTGTCATTTTCCGCAATAAATATTTAAAGCAGTACATATTGTAAACATTATTAGTAGTGACTAAATTTTTGCTGTATAAAATATATTATTTAAAGCTGTATTTCCTAAATTTAGAGTGAACTATTTTGTGACCTGAGAGTTTGGATTATTATGTTTTTGTAAGAATTTTTGTCCTCCTTATCATTCTGTAGTGCGTTTTAAACCAAGTTAATTATTAAAATGCTCAGTACAGAACATTATCCGTATGTATTGGAAATTTGTATATACTGTAGTCTCTAAAATCCGAGTCCTGATTTTTCGAGATTATGTTAAATTCAAGCCTCTGTCTATTTCAGACTATTATACCTATTTTAAAAGAAATTAAAATTATTTGCTATTATACAATGCACCGTTGCATCCTGATGAAGAACAACTGTGCTCTGATGATATTCATTTCTTGCTTTATAACATCCTGCAAATGTTATAAGCCTAATCCAGCCAGTGGATCAGGGTGTTCTGAAATATATGACAAAAATACAGATGTTACCTTTTACAATCATACTTAGAAGCGACTGAAAGGGAAGAAAGCATTGTGGGCTTTCTTAAAAAAAATATAGTCAAGGAAGTATTATTCTCGATAGCTGAATCATGTAACAAAATTAAAGCAGAAATATTAAGTGAGTTATGGAATTAAGTCCTGAGCTGTAATTAAACTGTTGGTTGTGTCATTGATTCACAAGAATAAACAGATTAGACATTTCTTACATGAAGTTTCCATGTTGTGAAAACGTCGATGATACGGACATACGTCAATGGATGAGTAAGGACGAAAATAAGTAAGTAAAATTAAGACATGTTATAACTAATGAAATGGTACAAGAAACTTTTGAAAACAGTGCTGATGAGAATAAGGATGAAGGTTTTACCGAGACAGTACAAGAAGGGAAAATATGTCACGGTGAAGGAACGGCCGCCTTAGAAACTGCAATGCATTATACTGAATAACAGATACCACGCCAAAAAATGTGCTTCTACTAAAATGTCTATGCGACACCCTAGCTCGAAAACGATCTGATGAGCAATGAAGAAGAAACCTTATAACTGTTTCCAAAAAATGTAGCAACCGTGAAGAACAACATATTCCAAAGCAACATTAATTTATATATGTTTTGTAATCAATAAAGTTCTATAAACATATTTTGTACATTCTTAATTATAGTATTAGGGTTCATAAGAACTCCTGCTTTTTCTAATGCTCAGGAACGTATTTCCGTGTAATGCAAGTTTTCGGTAATCTGAAGGGGCCTCGGTCCCAAGTACTTCGAATTATCGAGATTTTACTCTATGTAATGTGAATTCATCAATTCGATGATGTTAATAAAGTCCATGTTAGTAAATGTAACGCAACTATCGAACAGGCCAGTAAACTGCACATCACACAGCAATCAACAGGAAGAAAATGGGAGAACCTTGTCATCAAAGACTCCCACGAGCTGTAGCCTTTGCCAATTTCAGAATGCCCTCTCTGTGGACATGATACGATGGATGCGGATCATCTGCCAAAATGCAATGCACTCGACCACTCTGGACATGTTGATGACCCACTTAAGGAAATTTGTCTACACAGGTCAACACGTCACCAAATACCTCAACAGCCAAGGGTGGGTGTTGGCTAGTAAGTAAGTATGTTTGTAAATGTAGTAATCCAAGTTTTGAAGCTGAAAATATAGCGGTATTCAAAAAATGTTGGCACAACGTACTGAACTTTTATTACAAAAATATAACATTTAACATGTGACTATTAAATTAATTACATATTTTAGTTTCAGCTTTTTTTTGTACAGCGATATCTTTAAACTCTTTGATTAGAGTTATTACATCTGGAGCAACTGATTGTTTCCATATTTATATTTGAAGTATTTAATATTTTATACCTTCTAATGTAAAATAAGTATTGGCATAGATATTTGTAAAGTTATACTTCATAACTGAGTGGTGCACATATTTTTGTTTAAAAAAATGTTCATTAGAAACAAAACAAAAATTTTCTATGCTTGTGGTGTTTTGTTACATTAAATTTGGAACTATAAAAACTGCAAATATATTTAAACACTTAATCACTTGTATATTTCTAATAATTTTAAAGTAACACATATTTAAAAACCAAATGGTTTTTTTAATACAAAAAGTTACTGATGTTTTTTACTATAAACACCATGTTATTGAAATTGTTAGAAAAAGTTTTACCAAAAAAAATTAATTTAATCTTTTTTTTATGGAGTCTTTTTCTTATTGATAGGAGAAGATATTTCTTACAGGTTGTAAATTTAATACTTTTCTTAGAATTCCTTCTTTTAACCATTAGTTCATAAAAACGCTATGCATTCAGACTAAATGAGCATCTGAATGTACATCACAAGATTATTCCACTTGCATGCACAATAAAATGCATTTGTGTTTTAAATAATAATTAATGGTTATAGATTTATATAAATGAATATAAAAGGAAACTGTTTTCTTAAAAACATGTACTCTCTTTATACATTTATCTACAAAATGTTTATAAATACTTAAAAACTAGAATGTAAAATTTATTCCAGAACATATAGTTTATAAACAAATTAGAAAATTATGTTATTACATGAAACGTGTTACTTCCTACTGTCTGTAGTACTGTTGCAAGCACTTAGGATGAATACATTATGGCATCAATACATTATACTTATATTGATAGGCAATTGTTCAGCAGTGTTAGGGGTTTACTAAATGCTGTGTAACTCCTGCTATATGAGAAACTCTTGGTCTAAACTAAAAATAAACAAATGCAGTAGCAGCTCATTAAGCGTTAAGTAACTATGCGCCTTCATCGGAAACGTTACGATTACTTAACTTGATATACACTTGTTCAGCAGTGTCGGGGGTTTACCAAATGCTGTGTAACTTGAAATAAATGTACAAAACTCTGCTTTATGAGAAATTCTAGGACTAAACTAAAAATAGACAAATCTAGTAGCATTTCATTAAGCGTTAAGTAATTATGCGCCTTAATCGGAAATGATACGATTACTTAACTTGATAGACACATGTTCAGCAGGGTTAGGGGTTTACTAAATGCTGTGTAACTCCTGCTATATGAGAAACCCTTGGTCTAAACTAAAAATAATTAAATACAGTAGCTGCTCATTAAACGTTAGGTAATTATGCGTTTTAATCAGAAACGATACAATTACTTAACTTAATAGACACTTGTTCAGCGGGGTTGGGGTTTGCTTATTCAATAACTATAGGCTTAACGTACAAGTAGTTTGAGGGGGCTTGATTCAGAATCATTATATTTGAGTTTCACAATATAACAAGAGAAATGGCGCCAAAATTTAATCACATGTGAAAGTCCGAACCCCCAAGCAGTTAATTAGTTTAAATACTAAATGAAAATTGTCATAATTATTTATAGAACTATAATTCTTAAAGTGATGTAAAGTAGGCCCTATATTGCATTGTTATAAATTTCATTTGGTTTTACCGTTTTTAATTTCGTCTAAAGAAGTTGGCATCTTCAACATATTTAATATACTTTTGATTGAGAGATTTAATTTGGTTCTTTATGAAAAGGTTTTATTGGGGCTGCACCCTAGTTGTAAGTTAGAGTTTGTAGTAGTAACACTCACTGATGATGATGACTTGGTCATTGAAACGCATATAAGTAAATAAATGAATAATTTATGAGTTTTGTGTATGTTTTTATTTGTTTTTGGACAACTCTAGTGAATCCGACTGTGGAAATCCCCTTATGTACACTAATCACTCATGGAAAATAGCATGGACATCCTCCACATATGCAAAAAAGGCCACAAATTAAACACATTAGACCAATAGGAAATGTACAAACATAGCAAAACACATAAAAATGACATTCTAAATGAACAAATACGATACACATCACGCATACTTTTCAATTACATTACTTCTAACTTTAGAATTAGAACCGAAAAGCACAACTGCAGCGATATTAGCGGGAGAAACATGAGGCTGAAGAAGTCGTTGGACGAAAACGTTATCTCCAAGTGTATGTTAACAATTTAACAACTGATAATATTAGAATATCTGAACGCAAGTAGTTTCAAATTTTAATAATAGATACTATTTTCAAATGACGTCGATAACTAAGAATGAAATTTTAGACTTATAAGATAGAATCGCTCCTAACATTATAATCGATTTTTAAATTTACATAAAAATTTGACTTTGCATTTATTTATGCTAAACAAAGCCTGTTGCTTAAATATCTAGAAGGTCTGGAGTGTTTACACAAATTTTGAAATTTAAATTTGATTAAAATAGGTTATGCATTTAAAAATGCAAATATATTTCCTATAGAAAAACATACCACGATATTTTTGGAGCGACATGTTCATATTGTATCTTTAAACATTAAGTTACCAACGAACTTATATAATATGTTTTAAAAAGATGAATAAAACAAGGCAAATAACCTTAACAAAGTTAAGTTGTTTTATAAAGTTATTTTTAAGTTTAGAGAATTATGTTGTGTTAGTCCATTTAGTTGTTTTTTAGTATAGTGAATTCTGTTGTGTGCCATGGAGCTTGAGTTAGATTGTGAACTAATAATATAAGAGGTTAAGAAATACCCCAATTTGTACAATAAGTGTGATAAAAACAGAAATTCTATGAGTTGATACGTGGAAAAACGTTACATAGGGGATTATTGGGAAGGAGAGTTTCATGGAGTTGGATAAAGAAAAATGAATGAAATATTATTAATGGTAAATAAAATATTATTAATGATATTTACAAAATGATTTTGTTTAAAACACATAAATGTATTTATATAATTATTACAAACAATTTGTTATGATTACGGCAACCATCTTCAGTGTATAAAATGTATATAAATTTACTTTAATTTTATATTTTATACGCTAAATATGTGTCCCATAGTGCAAACGAAACGTTTATAACCGTTGTAGAAATACATTTATGTAGTTTAACCAAAAGCAATTTGTAAATACTCACAAATGAATGACACAAGTTTAAAGACAATGTTTATTTTTAATGATAGTTTACAATAATGAAACGCTCAATGTTATTTAAGCCCTGTAAAATATTTTTGTTGTTGTTATGATGAATTATTTTTAAAATTACTTAGAGGTCTAAATTATAACTTCCTGAATGATCCGTCCAGGATCACGTCTATAGCCACAATAAACTGTAGTGAAGCCAGGCAGCGTGCGATGACACTGCAGAATGTGCTTGGTATTCTGTCGAGCCACCAAACTGTCGCGTGTAGCGCACGAAACGTACGGCGCGATAGATTACGGCAAGTGGAGGCCCAGTTTAAGGGTCAGAAACCTATGGTAGAAACGATTTGGAGAGTAGTGAGCTCCCTTGAATACCATATACCCCAAGTAAGGCGGCTCTCCTACACCCTGTCTCACGATATAAAAATAAATCATGAATTTTATATTAGTATCAGCCTAAAATATGTTTTTCCAATATCAAATTATTTTTAATATCAATTAGAAATATTGATTCCAGATATGGCCAAGTAGGATTTTTAACAAATTTAATTTTCAGTCTGTGAGAATAAAAGTAAACATAAAAGAAATCTAAGACACACCGTGTTTTTATATGATGCTTAAATAATAACCTTAACTAGTTCCATTTTGTGTTCATTAACTGATTTCAATGTAAGCTACCCATATTAAAGGTTATATGTTACGGTCATTGAAAAATCCATGAGCATTTTATGCTGAGGGAAGCATAAAATGAATTATTGCTGCTTTGGAATAATAAATATGAAGAGCCACAAGCCCGTAGTAGACTGCTTTAAATTATATGTATTTTTGCATATACTTTACTTAAATGTTAAGTATTTTTGCAGTTTTATGTGCATCAAGTTTTGATCAGCTTGTATGCTTGTTACGCAGATCTATACTCTATCGGTGGGGTATAGAGTCTTCCGAATACTATATATATATATATATATATATATATATATATATATATATATATATATATACATATATATATATATATACATATATATATATATATATATATATATATATATATATATATATATATATATATATATTGTACTACGCTACTTCTGTAGGAGGATTTCATAAAACGGGATGCTATTGATATTAACTCTAAAAACCGTTGACTACAATTAACGGTTATAAAACCCTCTACGGGCCCTGTACAGTGCGTTGAAATAAATTTTATTAACAAATATAAAAGAATATTAAATGTGTCATTTACCTGTTGTGAGTCATTACTTATGCGTTACCTCTTATTGGTGTTCTCAGGAACCTAGCTAGCATTCGACCGGATGCAGTCCGTTGGTTGCCTGGAAGACCTCTTTCGACTTGCTAGTCCTGGTCTCTCTCAACGACTGTCCTTATTTCCTATTACAAATATACCGAAAATATCGAACTCTACCCGATCAGCTGTTTTATTATCGGTCAACCGTCAGTCCTCGCGGCGACAATTAGAACCGTTTGCTCTCAGAACTATTTGGCGGTAAAATACTAGTCTGGCGGTAATATATAAAAAAACGTTACTATATATATATATATATATATATATATATATATATATATATATATATATATGTGTGTGTGTGTGTGTGTGTGTGTGTGTGTGTGTGTGTGTGTGTGTGTGTCTGTGTGTGTGTGTGTGTGTGTGTGTGTGTGTGTGTGTGTGTGTGTGTGTGTAGGCTTATATCACATACACTTAAATGTACTTAAAAAAGAATCTTACTTGGTATATATGCTAGTCGACTTTCGAGTACTTTAATCACGGGTCTTCATTTTCGAGCATCATCTGAGTCTCAGATGCTTAAAATATATAAATGCATTGACTTTTCCGATAAAAATGATTGTTAATATATTTTAAAACCTTTAAATTTTTTTGACGATTTCATGTGTTTGTTTGCGTGATACAGAGATAGGAAGATTCTAAATTTGTCAGTGTTGTTACTTAGGTGCTAAAACAACCGAACACGAAACACTCCAGCTGAATCATTAAACAGAAACCTCTCATATATACGATGTATTATCATTAGCTTGATTAAGTACTACAGTCGGTATAATGTAAAGCCGTTCTCTTTTCACTAAATGTTCAAGTCATATGTAAAACAAGAGTTCACGGATCAATAGCCACACTATTGTCTAATAGTGTCATTTATATTGATAAATACTGTGAAGATGTGTTTTAAATTTATTTAAACATTACAATACCTCTTTATGATTTGGGATATTTGGAGATTTTTAAGAAACTTGAAAAATAAAGTTAAACAGAAAATACCATTTAGTTCCCACTTTCGCCACACGGTAACGCCCCTTCGCAGGACCTAACCTAAATTCTATTTACTACTGATATTGCTGTACCTCACAAGCAGAATCTAATATGGCATCAGATCGATCTAACACGGATCCACGTCTTATGAAATGTTCTTCAAGGTAAAAGTAAATAAATTTCATCTCTTGCTCTGTTAACAATCTATAATTTTAGATTAACTATTTAATAATTTATTACTTCGATAATCTTAATTGATTTAATGAGCCCTGAAAATTCAAGTTGTAAAATTTATAAAAATTATTTGCAAATTAATTAAAATAACTTATTATTTTTTAGTTATGTACAACATCTACTGATATGTGAAAGATATTATACAAGTTCTGTTTGAAAAGAGGAAATCTAGACTTTTGTTTTGGAAGTTAACCCTCTATAACGGAGATCGTACAGTTTATATGCAATAATGGTCCATATTTGTTGAAATTTAAGAATAATAACAACACATATTTAACGTGAACTGGAAGTTGTTAATACGCTCGTATATTCTTGACGTTAGAGCTTCTAACTTTATCCAATTCTCTTAAATATTTTCATTTACTTACCCTCTCAGTCAGTGCCGCATCAAAGTTACTGACAGCAAGTCAGTTCATAATAAATTTGCCAATAAGGCAGAGAGCAAAACTCACCTCATTTCTTATAGCAAAGAGGTGAAATACCTAGGTCTATCGTTGGACGCTGAACTGAACTGGAGTGGCCACGTGAAAGAAAAAGATAAAGAGATAAAAAAAGGAGTTTTAGACAGAGTACTAGCTTGGCGCAAAGGTTAGTATTCTGAGTTGACACCCTGAAATAAATTGCTGGTGTACAACCTAATGCTCAAACCCGTATGGCGTAAAGGCTGCCACTCTAAGGATGCACTAAGAGTGCAATCTGCTAGTTATCGAGTCCTTCCAAAATAATGTGTTAAAAGCCGGAGTCAGGACACCATGGAACGTCGAAACTCTGCCATGCATAGAGCCCTCAAGAAAAAGAGTGTGAGAGAGGAGGCCGCCACTGCAGCAGTGAATCACTTTGAGCAGCTCCAGCAACACAAGAAATCGCGTCACAGGGTTAATCCCGCCGAGCCTTTTTACCTGGTTCCAGAGAAATATCAACTGCAGTACTAGAATTTCAAGTGCGTTTAGTTCACTGGAACAAGCCTGACATTTTTCAATTGACCCCAGAGAACAATCTGCTAGATAGAACTCGTCTTAGTTCCATCTCTCTTAGTTGCAAAAAATCTGTCTCCATCTTACCCTATAATATTTTATTTCTATATATACCTTCTGATATTTACTATTAGGATATGTAGAATATTTAAAAGGCAATATAACTCTAGAGTATAGACGCAGAACCTAGAAAATCTGATAAACATTTTGGAGGAGGATATGAATAAGTCTACTTCCTACCCTTATTATATTATTACTTACCTATAACTTACTAACCTGCCCTTATTATTATATTGCAATATTTTACATTATCGCATATACTTACTTATCATATACTTATACTTATACTTATCATATACATACTTTTACTCATATACTTACATTATCTCATTAAGCTTTTCTTCATCAGACGTTTGAAGAGTAAGGGTGAATCCAACCCCTAGTTTTAATATCGAAGAGTTCCGGCATTTTTAAAAATTCGTCTAAACGATTTAGGATTGTTTGTTTTCCAGTGATCTCACTATTATAGTTAAATAGATTAATTTCCCAAATTATTTGTATGAAATCGCGATGTGAACATTTGTAATTAAACTATGTAGGAGATTCTTCCATTCATAGAGGCTTTAAAACATCTGCATTTTTATAGTTATATATGAAAACAGGTTAAAGTTATTGTGGGCGCCGAACACACACACTCAGCCTTAGTTATCCAGGAGGTAATTTAAGGGCTCAAGTTAAGTTCTTTGGATTCTTCACCTTTGTGTTTTCTACTAGCTTCCTAGCAGACAATAGAATCTAAGTTTTATCACAACTATAAACTATTTGTAAATCTTATAAAAACAAACAATAGTTGCCGCTAAAAAAAACAGGATATTATTTTTTATATAAACATGTTTCGACCATACAAGTTGTCTTCATCGGTGCGCTGACAACGAAAAAAAGAGTTACATTCAATATTATAAAATTAAATTTCAAACAAATATTTCTTACTTCTTACTTCTTATTACGAGCTTCCAAGGTTGGCCTCGATGGCTCGATGTCTCCTATACACACACTCTGCCAATGGCCAGAAACAACTTTCTTTCAAGATTCTGTCCAGGGTACATTCCCGTCCTAGTTGCTTTATCAAGGGACTCCTTTTTGCTGCTGTTACAGGACACTTCAAAAGTATGTGCTCTAATGTTTCCTCTTCTTGCTTGCACACTCCACAGATAGAGTCGTTAGTAATATGAAACCTTTTCAAATATGTATTGGTGACAATGTGTCCCATACGAGCTCGTGCCGCAAAAGATGCCACTGAACGTGATAAAGACTTGAAGATCTTTGGATCATTAGGTTATTTTTGTAATGAATAATATTCGCGCCCAGTATTGCATTCTCTCCATTTCTTTCTCCAATAGATGTGAGATTCTTTATCAACTGCCTCTTTGCAATTAGTTAAGGAGTAACAACTTTCAGGAGATGGAAACAAGTTGCAAGACGCGTAACGAGTTACATTCAATATTATAAAATTAAATTTCAAACAACTATTTCAATATTAAACAATTTAACTAAATGTCATTTTAAAAGCTACTATATTGATTTAATCCACTTTTGATATGAAGCTATCAATTTATGTATCTAATATATATATATAAATAGTTTAAATATTTGTAATATATAAGTTTTATTATTAATATTACATAATATAGATACACAAATGAATATTTTTAGACATAGTAAATCCTAAATAAAATGGATGAGATGTCCTTTTGAAAAATTTCATAAACAGAGCCTTAAATGCCTGGGTTTATCAAGAAGCATGAGGAATAAAGTTTTGTACAATGAACTAGTTCTTATTATGAATTCCATATCGCTGAGCACAAACACATCTTATTTATATAGAGAACTTCCGTCTTTTGGAAACCTTTGTCTTTTTTAAAACCTCGTGATGGGCTTCGTACTTTATGAACTTCCTAAACATTTTAGAAATAGTTTCTGTTGCCTTTATATATTTTACTTTATTAATGTTTGATAAGTTAGCACATTTTGTATTTAAAGGTATACAAATATTAATTAATTTTAAGTAACACCAGGTTACATTTGTTAAATGGTTGTTGAAATATAAATTATTTCACTTGTTTCCACTGGTATAAACTACTATATATACTCGTATATTAAAAACAACATAGGTTATTCAAATACAAGAATATTTATTATTTTATATCCAAAGCTTTTCGTTGGCAAACAGTACCAACATCATCAGGAATTAAACAAGAAAACGTATTATATATATATATATATATATATATATATATATATATATATATATATGTATATATATATATTTAAAACAACCTAGGTTATTCAAATACAAGAATATTTATTAATTTATATTCAAAGCTTTTCGTTGGTAAACAGTACCAACACCATCAGGAATGAAAATTACAATAATATGTATTAATTTTCATTCCTGATGATGTTGGTACTGTTTACCAACGAAAAGCTTTGAATATAAATTAATAAATATTCTTGTATTTGAATAACCTATGTTGTTTTAAATTATTAAACAAGAAAACGTATTTCACTAGTAACAAATGCACTAGTAAAATATTTGAAAATGTTAAAGGATGATTTTTAAGCAATTTATGTTTATAAGATAGATTTGAGGATTGAGAATTTATTATAAAAAAATATTTCATAATTAGTGTTACACAGTATTTAGTATTTTTCACCCCCACGAACCAGCAAGTTTCGTACTTTATTTGAAGTTAGTGTTCCATTAAGGTCCAATAAACGTCTTTATGGTGCAAAAACATTGGAATGTTTGATACGATAATAAAATAAAGGATAATGCTGCTTAGCCGATAATAAAAATGGAAATCAATCTCGTTTTTTCAACGTAACTTTCGTGTACGAATTTTGTTGACCAGATGAGGAAATCTAGGGCTTAGATCAAAGGTTTTAATGTTATAAAAATCCTGTTTTGTGAAGATAGTGTTATTGTATGATCTAATAATTATTATGTTGAGAATAACTCAATTAATATCTAATATTCATCAGAATGATTTTCTTCATTTGATCTTTTGATTAATTTTTGCGGAAATACATAAATATTTACTTTTTATAAGTAGTCACTAAACTCAACCGCGCACCATAGGTCAGCAAACACTCCATTGTGTTTGTAGATATGGATCTATCACCATAAACAAACTGGGCTTCAAATATTCCTTCACGTTTTAGTAATGATGAAGGTATTTCAACTTTGAAATGAGGGCAACTTACAAACAAAATGACAACTTGAACGGTAAAACGAAGAAAAGTAGGACCTGTAAGTGACAATTTAAAGAAAATTTTATGGTCCAATTGACCCCAACCAACTGTCCCTGTCTGAATAACTATATGACCACACATACAACATAGAACACTACCTATATTCTACGTTCAATGAAAATAAGGCTATTTAGAAAATAAATTCTGTTGAGGTTCGACAGAGGAATTTGAAAAGAATTAAATGTAGCTAATTCCATATGTTTTCATCAATTTTCCATAATTGTTTATCACCTTAATACATTTCTCACCGTCGAACCACCTTCAGTTACACAGATTCAGCTAGTCTAAACCTTCAGCTGTCAGGATTTTGAAAGGTTTTGGTTACGGCACAGCATTGGTGTTTTACTACAATCGTTTTACTATGTTTATACCATTACTGAAAAATGTTTCACCCTTAAACCCTCAGTTACAGCAACTTTAGAACGTAAGCTGGTTAAGAATGTTTCATTTCCAATACATCATTACTAATATCAGTACATTCAATTACTAATCTACCTTAAGCCAGATAGATTATTGTTTGAACAGAATGCAGCTTTACTTATACATATATTTTCCACCCTTTTTCAGTAATTTGTCACAATGCCAGTAATTTTACCTTACGCCTGAAGCTTTCAAAATAGACCCCCCTTTTGTAATGTATATTATTCCCCTACATGGTTACTATTTTGTATGACCCTTAACATTTTTACCCATAATGCACCCTTAGTAACACCGATATTTTCATCCATTACCCACAGTTCTATAAGGTATTTGGCCCAATTTAATAGAAATAATTTTACATACAGTATAATTAATAGGCAGAATTCAGCTTAATCTATACCAAATTGTCTCACCTTTTTTACTAATACTTTACCACCCTAATAACCTCTTTAATAACATTACTTAATATCAAGACGATTTAAAGTACAATACCTTCAAGCATTCCATTTTTAATATCACCAAAAATCTGTCCTCTCGTCCTCAGTTAGATTTTAACAGGTCTTCTTGCCACTGTCAAACACTGACGATAAATAAAACATTGTTTAAGTTTAGAAGTAGGTTTTTAAAAGTCAATATGAAAGGTTAGGTATATTTAAATGGCTATAATAAATGTACCACATAAATTAAACATTGAATAATTTATTTTTCTCACATAGTATATATGGTTATATAATTATCAATATCTAGGCATAATGGTATTTATATTATAAAGTACTTTACGGAGCATTTCGCTCTGGTGTAAATGGTCTCAGCCAATTCGACTTTCTCGGAGAATTTCAGTTCCATGTTTACGGATACCATCTTCTATGGTTGTCAACATTATGGACGACTTCGCTGAAGGAGCATTTTTAGTCATAGGGAGTTGAGAGTCAGATCGAGCGACCACCTTGTGATCGTTTACATTTTTGCTTTTCGGATCGTTTTCAAATTGGTCATGGCTAGTAATGTCTATGCCTTTCGTAAATACTTCTGACGGGTAATCTTTGCCAGAGTCATCATCTTTGCAGTAAAGTATTTCAGGGGTCGGGGGTATTGGTTTATTGGCCATTTCAGGCTATATTTGTTTAACTGGTTTTGAACCTGCATTTTTTTTTATTTCTAAGAGTCTGGCGTCGAGAGTTGGAACGTGCAACAACTTTGTGTTTCTTCACCACTTTTATATTTGTCTTGTTTGAAAATCCCAAGTCTCCTAATTGGTCAGAGCTAGTAATTTCTAGGTCTTTCGTGAATACTTCTGACGGGTAATCTTTGCCAGAGTCATCTTCTTTGCAGTAAAGTACTTCAGGGGTGGGAGGTATTGGTTTATTGGCCATTTCAGGGTTTAATGATTTGTTTGCTTTTGAACCTGCATTTCTAATTGTTCTATTTTCCCTAATTTTATGGGTTTCCATAGATTTCATAGCTACAAGAGAATTTCTGGATTTTTGCCCTTTTAAATTTCTTTGCCTGTTATTTTTGTTCTTCTTCGTTAAAGCCCTTACCTGCTTGTGGTGGCCGTGAGCTTGAGTCGAACGCCTGGCTTTTATATTTTCTAATCTTGTAATGTTTCTGATGCTCTGATTTAGACTGTATTCAGTGTCGGAAGTGTTAGTGTGGACCAATCTCGCTTGCTTTTTCCCGCTTTGGTATCCCTGTCGTCTTCACTACTTTTCCCATCCTCCATCGTAGCTCCAGTCCCAATAGTCGGCTGTTTCGAGTCGTGTGCAATGAAATCGGTGTGGTTTCCGGTTGTTATCTCCAATCCTTTGTCGTCTTCATATCCGGCAGCATCCGCTCCACATTGAGGATATAGAGACAGCGTTAAAAGTGTTATGAGAGAGAACGCAGAGAAATAATCCATCTGAAAAATAAACAAAAAAAATACAACTCACCATAGACATCCAGCTATGGCTAAAGAAATATTCTAAACCAATTGAGGTTGATTTAAAATAACGTATTATTGCCCCAAATTAAACAGAATGGGACGCAACTATAGTTGGAACACCAGGAAGGTTTACTCTCTCATTTTCAAGCAAAATCACTTTGATCGGTTAAATATTTCCATACCTATTGGAGAACAAACATAAAATAACATACTGATTTTTTCAATTTGGTTGATAAAATTATTATTAAAAAACAATTAATAAATAAAAACGTGCAAAAACAAGTTCTAATATGAAATTGAATGGTTTTAACACACACACACACACGCACACCCACACACACACACAAACACACACACACACACACACACATATTTTTAATTAGTGCACGTTGAAATGTATTTGTTTTTATACTTTAACAATTATTAACAAATTTTAAAATATTTACATAAGCAATAAAGAAAGCGTTAACAAAAATATTTATGAATAAGTAAATCGTCTTAAACCACAAAAACCTTGTAATTATATCCCGATGTACATCTCGATTGCAAAGGAATCATCTTCAGAGGAAATAACTACAACACTAGGAAATTACACTAGCCTTGTAGTAATTTTTTCTATAGATAATTGCTTTGCAATCAAAATTTGCATCAGGACATAAATAAAACGTGTTTGTGGCTTAAGAGGTTTTATTTATTTATAATTAAAAATTACATCATAGTTGCTGCAAGTTATTATTGTTTAAATAAAGTTTACCACCGTCTCATTGTTCCATTATATGGGTACAACGAGAGAGAATAAAATATTGTATAGATTTAACAAATATTGACTTTATACAAGAATGAAAAATAAAATAGGTTACCTATTAAACACGTTAAAAACCTAAATAAATTAAAATTTCAATAATTTGAAAGGTAATTAAAACTACACAAGACAATTATTTAAAATTATGAATCATTTTAAAATAGTGTTGAATTTCCGTGAGACAGTTTAAAAAAATTCTAACATGATACATTAGATTTTTTTTACTGTAACAACGAAAATACTAGAAATAACCCAAATACCACAACAAAATTTTAAAAAAACAACAGATAATAAAAGTTACTAGAGTGCCTCTAGTTTCTAACATCTTGTTTGCTGGATTGTAATTTTGCAGCAGACCCTCAGATAATGATGACATGGTCATCGATATGTACAAAAGGCTTTAATCTTAAGTAATTTGTCTTATTGGTTATTTTTTATTATTTTTGTGGTATTGTTCCCAATACTTTAATGTAACATCGCTCAACTAAGGCTTAATTAGTCCACAAACTTCAAAGTGTCACAGTAGACAAAATTAATAAAGACTCCCAAAGTTATCAAACACTATACAAGTACATTAATTAGTAAAAGCTGAAAGAATAAAAACGGTACTACGCACCAATTTACTTTATTTATGTATGGAATATAATATAATTTTGCTTTCTCAACTGGTAATAAGTTATTAAGTTTTGGTATTATTTTTTTGAAATAAATCTAACAAGTTACTTCTTTTCAAAATAATTGTAGTCTTACCTTTGCAAATATTTCGACCTGCTTCATGGACTCACAAAACTACTCTGATCTAAGATTCTTGCAACTGCTCTACCTTGGATTTATTGATATTGTTATTAGGTGATTAAATTATATGGCAAAATAACGTGATAACGTGTTAAATTGCTCTCTAACACAATGGAAGGAATTAATTTAATTGAATGATAAGCTCTATATTTGGAAAAACCATAATTACAATAAAATTGCACACGTGTACAAGCGATAATGAATTTCAAAACACCAATAATGACGGTAGTTACATATTTCTTTTATTATATTTACAAGCAGTTGTTTAATAGTTCACTCGGCATTCCGAACTTTGACTGAATATTATGAAGTCTTAATATTAAATTTGGAAAATTATTTTTTAATGTTTTCAAACATATTCTTACTTTACTTTCAACACATAACTTTACAGCTTTTTTACAGGGTTTCCGCCTTCCCTCTTGGAAGACCAGTTATCGTACCCTACAATACTGACAACACATGCACGATTTTGCAGGGGATGAGAACTATACGCACTATGGAAAAGGTTTTTGCTACCCCTTTAGGAAGACTAGTTATCGTACCCTACAATACTGGCAACACATGCGCGACTTTGCAGGGGGATGTAAGCTATACGCCCTACATTGATAACATATATGTGAAAAATATTCAAGAGTATGAGTAAAAATGTTTATTTATAATATTATTTATTTATTTATAATTAGGGATGGGCCGATTCCGATTCCCGATTCCAGGAATCGTCGATTCTAGGTGGTATCGAGGAATCGTCGATACTCGATTCTTCATCATAAAAGTGTCGATTCCGATTCCTATTTTGTTAACTAGTATTAAAATATGTGTGTGGAGTAATTTATTTGAAAAATAATTAATTACCAACTATATCTTATTTATGTATTGGTTGATTTGAATGAATTAAATGATTAAAGTAAACGAAAATATAACGAAAATATTATTATTTATGAAGCAACAGCAATCAAAATCGTAACCATTTCTGGTCGTTTGACATCGCTCCTCTCTCTCTCTCTCACTAGAGCGGGTTCGATGCTCTCTCTCTCTCTCTCTCTCTCCCCCATGTGTCTTACTGCCACTGATTTATAGATGTCAGAACAAAACACAAAAAAAAGTACAGTAAAAACTCGATTAACCGTTGCCATGATGGTTGAGCGAATAGACGGATAACAGAAACACCGTATTATTCCTCCGAAACTTAACCTCAATAAATTATATTATAGACAGATATCACTCTCACAGTAATGTAATATATTTTGGAGCGAAAAGAAAATAAACACGATTGTAATAGCAAATGAAACTATTTATTACATGATAAAAAGATCCGCACAGTAACTACAAATGTAGCAAAATAATGTACAGTAATATAAACTTACAGGTGAAATAGTTCATGTAGTTTAACAAACAAAGCGAACGCGTCACTGCACCGTAATACTTTAGCTGCCGGCCCAATATTTTAAGCTCATTTTTAAATCATGTGTTCTTATACTTTGTTCCCCTATCATATCTAGGTATGAATATACGCTTCTCATCATAATATTTATAAAAATACGTGTCGGACCAACTGGCCCAATATAGTTTTTTCCTACCGTAAATGAAACGTAAATAAACTCCGTCGGGCCAATTTACCCGACATTGTTTTTGATTTAATTACATTTTATTATCTGTGCAACACTGTTTTTGTGTTTTGTGTTAGCAAGAAACAACAAAACCATAATTTCATGTCCCGGTTACCCAAATAATAAACTGACTGGTGATAAAAGTGTTTTTGCGCCTATCACTAAGACACGTAAACGTGTCACATGTGATTGATTTGTGAGTTTATAAATATTTTGAATATAGAACTAAAGTGTAATATATTCTCTCTCTGATAAGTAATGCTACAGGTCCAGTAAATACTATCCAAGATTCATATTAAGTAAAAGTTTTAACACCAAATAATTTACTTGTTAAGGAATTTACGTTATAATTTACTTCCTAGTAAGGATGAGTATATCTAAGTGTATCAATGTTTGTACTTCACTTTCACAAAGTCCGTTTTTAAGGATTATTGTACAACTAAAAATTTAATCAATATTTCCGACTTACTTTTATGGTTTTGTGAAATTTTGAAAACAGTAGTGAAAATCCTTACAATACGTTATAACAAATATGTGTGACGGCCCGTAAATACGGACAAAAAGCTCTTAGAATAACATCATGTTTTAATGCCGTCGGCGTTTATCTATCAAACAAAAACCATCGTAAATACATCTGTAAGTAGTGTGAAGCTTGTTGTTAAATACTGTGCCTTAATTTTTCCAAAAGTAGCAACACCAGCTGAGTAGTACTAATATACATAAAGCGTTAAGAGGCTCGACGGTATTCGGTTCAGGGTACTGGCCGTCGCGTCAATTCGATGACGGTTAACAGAAACTGGGTGTGGAAAACCACATAATATATCAAATATGAAAAAGCACTTAAACAACATTCATTTTGCCCAAATTTATCAACAAAAAAGATCTATACTTGAAGAAACTTTATCCTCAGACACAGGACCTACAAGTGATAGTCGGTTAAAAATCCACTGGGATTGAGTAATAAATAAAAAATAAGCCTGATTCAGTTGCACTTGTTCCAGTTACACCTGCAGAAAAAAGGTCCCACCAGATGTGGAGAAGGTATGCCCCACTAATCCAGAATGTTGAGGAAGAAGGTACCCCAGGGGAATTGACAGTAGAAGAAGAAGTAAACAATTATCTGGGGGGACCTAATGCCAGTCCAGATTGTGATGCTGGGAAGTATTTGGCAGTACAAAGTGCCAAATACCCTTATTTAAATACAATGGCAATAAAATACCTGTCTGCCCACTCGCGACAGTGTTTTCTGAAAAACCTTCCTCAACTTCAGGAGCTATATGTGACTAGCGATGAAACTAGCTTGACCCACAACGTGTTCAAATGCTTTTGTTTTTGAACAGAAATGTACATTACCTGCCAGACTTTTAAATATTAAAAACTATCCTATTTGTATTAATTTTTTACTTTTTATAATGTTCGTTTGTTTTTAATTTTTGTTTTATTTTGAGAGACAATGTAAATAGGCTTAGGTATTTTTTCAAACATCATAAAATAAGTAAAGTTCACATTTTTAACTTTAAAATAAGTCATTACTTTTATCTGATATGTTTTTATGCTTTTAAAAATTCCTATTGATAAATCAAGGTTGAAGGTTTTGTGTAGCCTATTACATTAAAACAGAACTTTTAAAAGGTTTTGCCATATGACCAAGATGTTAACTAAATTAATTATTAGAGAACTAGCATGTAAGCTAATATAACTTAAAAGAATCGAGAATCGACTAAAGAATCGAGAATCGAACGGAAAATTTTAGAATCGGAATCGGAATCAGAATCGAAAATTTTAGGAATCGGCCCATCCCTATTTATAATATTATATTTCTAATTAGTAGTTTTTCTTACTTTGTTTAAAACATCTTAAGCTATCTTCATTAATTGTAATTGCTTAAGCTTACCGCATAAAACTGAATCAAGAGTAAATGGCTTATGTTAGATTAAACCTAACACTGGACCGATTGCGTGAATTCTTATAACGCGACTGATAGTGAGATAAATAAAGCAAAATAGTGGCATTATAACTGAAGAATATCTGGGGAATAGCTTTTAGCATCATGCTACCCATTTGGAAATTATGGAGTAATACATAGGTTGTTAAAATTATTATAAATACGTGTTTACTCACAACAGACATAAAATTAACAAAATAGTGGATGATTGGACATATAAAAAATGACATAATACACATACTTTTCCTGTATAGTACAGGGCCAGTGTATAATGTATCAAGGACAGTTTTTCCCAGCATCACTATAAATTGCAAAGAATTTTCACTGTGCAGACTGTTTCAAGTGAGCTTTTGCCAAGGAACGTAGAGCAAGCACAAAATTTTGGACAGCAGTAAATAACCAATTGTAGGATTTACAAAACCCAGTACGGAGATTAAAGACGATTCGTCAAGTGCTCAACGATAAGAACACATCAAATATTACAGTTTTCAAGTGGAACATACTTGTCAAAGATAGTTGAGAGAGTGTGAGTAAGGTCCCCAACAGGGGGGCCTGGTATAAGTTTGTACCTAAGGGCTTAACAATTATTGGTGCTCTTTTACCTAGAAGTGCTAAGAAGATTGAAGTGATGGGTTAACTGAGCGAGGGTAGCCATTGGTGGAAATTGCATTATGATAATGCACCTGATCCGAGGTAACTACCTAACTGGTTAAAAACTGCACTGTGATGATTCCCCAACCCCTTTAAAGTTCCAACTTGCCTCCATCAGATTATTTCTTAATCCAAAAAGTGAAAGTGGTCCTTCAAAGGTCGTTTATAATACAGACCTTGTAAACATACAGAGTTTGAAAGAATTACATAGATAATAGTTGATTCTATCTTTACGTGTGCTATTATTTTTTAACTAAAAACACTTATAAATATTTTAAACTTGCCTATAGTAGCATTTACTTTTATAATTGTTGAGGTCGGGTATTTTGGGAGATGTGTCCTATTGTCAACTCAGACCCCAACCTACAAAAAACTATGAAGTTAGTTACAGTCTGGCTTGACAATGGGAAACATCTCCCAATACAGCTGTCCTCAACAATTATAAAAGTAAGTGCTACTTTAGGCCAGTGTAACATATTTATAAGTATTTTAGTTAATTATATAGAATATTTACACCTATATAAATTAACACAGAAAAATAGTTGTATCTCCTACCAAAACCTATGTCAATACTACTACTGAATTAATTAGTCATATCAGATATGAAGGCATTTGCCCCAAACAAGTACAGATTGGGGAAGATTTTGCTTCTTTATTTGACTATAACAATACGGGGTGATTCAAAAGGGACTTAACAATGTTGAAAATTGATAAAAATGTATTGAAACAAGCTAGAGAGCTGATTTGTTTATTTTGTAAGCAAACACATCATGTTTTTTACTTTACTCTATGGTCATTCAATTTGACTATCGTTGGTTACCCTGTACACATCCAACCTGTAGTCAATCTCTTCCCAAACTCACTGTAGCATTAGAGGTGTAACTTTCTCAACAGAACCGTAAATTCTTTCTATGAGCTCAGGTGGAGACGTTGGCAAAAAAAACACACGTGAACCCCCAAAAAAAAATCAAGTGGTGTCAAGTATGATGAAGACTAAGGCGGTGAAATTTAGTGCATTACAGCCAATCCATAAACATGGAGTACCTATTGAGAAAATCCCTAGTCAGGTGCTGTGCCATCTTTTATGAACTAAACATTTTTTAGTTGTTCATCCTCATTCATCTATAGTACATCTAGATAAACCGTCAAACGACTATTTTGTTATTACTCTTTCCTGTTAACTAGAACCTTACAAACTACCCGATTGCTAGCATAGAAATGGCACTACGTATTACGAAATATGTTTTATAGTTAAAAGTACCAACATTTATGGAATTGTATCTGCAACATCATGTAAGTCATGTCGCGTATAAGAATTCAGTATAATTGAGTCCAGGTTTTTTACAATATACGATAGACTCTCATTATTCCGGCATATATTGGGTTGAGATGCAGCTGGATTATTGAAAACGCCAGATTAATGAAGAGTCCTTCCAAACACAATGTACATTGAACAATAATTATGTGTATTGCCCAAAAATTAGAAAAAAACAGGAAAACAATCCTCTACTGTACTTGGAATAATAAAACGAGAATGAAATGTACTGGTCTGTATTTTACAATAATAGGTTATCTTTACCGGTGAAAAACAAAAATCTAAATATGTTTCACTTTAACCTACAACGACGTTGTTCACTTGCACTTCAGTAACAGCCACTGTACATTACTTGGAACAACATACGGCGTTAAATCTTTTGTCTACCACAAGCTAGGCAACTAGAAAGGTCACAACCAACAACATACGGCGGTGAATACAAGTTATGTTTACATATTGATTAGGTCTACAGCTTCCGTGGTTGAAGAAAACCCTGGATTACTGGCGAGATCGGATAGGCGCTGGGCCGGATCATAAAGAGTTTACTGTACTAGTTTCACACTATATTGCAACTATTGGGCTATATTAAAAGTTTGGGGCTATATTCTTAGTTTAGCACAATGAATCCTAGTGTCCAGGTCCAGTTATGAAATAAGTGAATAATACTTATTTCTAACTGTGGAACTCAAGAATAGTATTATAGAGCCTTAATTAGTGCAATGATTTGACTTCTCAGTGTATTTGAAAAACCAGTTGTAATCTGTACAATTTAAATAATTTTTCATAAGAGTTGAATCCAACAACCACTACCTACAAACCCCCAATGTGTAAGTGGCTCATTTCTCTTTTTTTAACTTACTTATTTTTTTATTTATAAGGAAAGGTCTGTGAAAGACAAAAAATCAATACACTTATCAAACAGTAACACAAAACTGTGTAAACATTCTTTTACCTGGTACCTAGCACTTATATTACCAAGGTCAACTGAGGAAAACCAAGCTGACATTGCTTTTATTCAATCTTGTCTATGAATGACAAGAAATATTAACCCAACCAGTGTTAATATACAAAATCCATTTTCAATGAGGGAATTTTAAATAATAGTTAAGGAGATAGTGTTGATATATCGGTGGTAGTACGTATTGCATTACAATTATTAGGTGTCACATTTGTTATTTTAATAATTATCGTATAATGCAGGGGTTCTCAAACTGTGGTACGCGTACCCATTGGGGGTACGTAAAGGCAGGTTAGTGAAAAATAAAACCATTATTAATTCCCGTGGAAAAGTGCCGGTCCGTGTTTGAGCTCCACAAAGAATTGAATCTTTTCTTCACAGAACACAAATCTAATTTATCATCAGTACTCATTAACTTTGATTGGCTTTAAAAATGGGATTATTTGAGTGATATTTTTGAAAAAAACTGAACATCTGGAATAAGTCTATGCAAGGTAGTGTTTCTGATATTTTCTATGTTGAAATTAAAAGAAACGCAGTGATTAAAAAATTACACTCTGGGAAAATGAAATAGAAAACAACAATTGTAATACTTTTGAAACATTAAATCCATTTTTGAAAGAATCCGAAAAAAGCTTATCTGATTTTGCTGACCCTAAAACTCAAATCGGACATTACCTCAGCTCATTGAAGATCTGTATAAGGGAATACTTCCCAACCGCAGACAAAACGTTGTATTGGATCCGTGATCCCTTTTCGTTTGATGCTATTGAAACTTTAAGCAACCTGACAACATCCCACAAGGAACAACTGATGAAACTACCATGTGATCCGACGTTTAAGAAATATATTTCAGTGCTACGTTGTTAGATTTTTGGATAAGCGTTGGAAAGGAGTACCAAGAACTTTTAAATACAGCTGTAAAGATTCTTATTGGGTTTGCAACTACATACCTATGCGAAAGAAGGTTTTCGAGCCTAACATAAGTAAGTACAGAAACAAGCTTAATGTTAAAGACGATTTAAGGTTGTACTTAACAAAACTTAAGCCGAACATTGAGAAACTATGTAAAAACAAACAAGCTCATCCTTCTCATTATTTTTTCGTATTGCGTGTCAAATATATTTCCAAATATGTTGTGTATTTTTTGTAAAAAATGTTTTAAATTTAACCAATCCCCTCCCCCCCCCAACAACACGGAGATACGGAAAATTTTAATTTTTTATTAAGGGGTTCAAACTTTGAAAAAGATTGAGAACCCCTGGTATAATGGATAATTTTATTGGGGATTGGATATTCATAAGGGCGTGTTTAGGGTATATATTTGTTTAATATTAATCATGTTTACAAAAATAAATATTCTTATATAAATATAGATATATTTAGATATAGATATAAATTAACATGCTATCTTATAAAATGATTCAAATGATTGAGACAGATTTTTTTTATTATTGAATATAATTCGGATACACTTATGAATAGTGTTAAACTATTATCCAACAATTTATTTCCGCAGATATGAAATTACTACTAATGACAGGTACAGTATTTGTTACTATTGTTTTTAGCCAAAATTTCATTTATTATAACAGGCAGCTTAACATGTTTGTAAAAATGTATCAAACATTTAGATCGTAAAACTATAGACATTGCAAAATATACGGAATCGCAAAATAACAGAAGCAATGCAATATTTTATAAGTAAAGAGAAAGTAAAGGTTTAAAAGTATTCAGGATAATTAGATCTGTAACGTAAATGCAAAATGATGTCAGCATTCTGTCGAAATTACTCGCCTTGTGTACGTCCAAGGCTAAAGAAGATCCAAAATGTATAAGATTCTAAAGTTTTACTGCCTGGGTTGAGACATAAGGCCAATTACTTGGAAGAGGAGTAAGACGAATTATCTCATAAAACGTAAGAATGTGTGTGGAACATCGTGAATTATTTTCACCTCTGCAAATCATTATTTCCTTTCAGATATTTAGATAAAACGAGAGCTTGAAAGGTTCAGCGGCAAGGTCAAGCTACCATTGAAGATAAATTTGGATTTCAATATAAAAGATAATGATTTCAAGTGAATTACGTTTGGGCATAGACTGTATATATGCTTACTTGGGGCGAGTAATTACCGGTTACTACGTAACAATAACAAGTTTAATAAGCATGTTAAATAAATAAATGCCTTATGTATGTTTCTAATACAAATCAATCATCTTCAGAGGAAGTTATTTAAAGAAATAATAACAAAGAAAATTAAATTAAAATATATTGGTAATAAATAATAATTCTATAAATTACCATTTTTTTGTAATACTTTTTCTAAATATTATTAGTATTGATACAGTTTTTATGTAAAAAATATTTATTCAGTATATAAAGTTATCTACAATAATGAGAACTAGTTCCGATAGCTACGCCAGAGCGCAGCACCTTGAGAGAGATGTTACAAACTTTTCGATATTATTTAGGTTAGGTCAGATGAGATCTTTATAAGCTCCTGGACGAGAAACATATGAAGCACTGTTCGTAGTCGTTCAGTATTTTTGTGTGATCAAGTTTGGGACTAGTGTTCATAAAGGTTTTAGGCTCTATGTAAATATCCCAGTAATTATATTAACCTAATAGCGACCTGATTAACAATACCTAGTAGATTTAAGTCCAACAAACGGACCGAGATACGCAGGATAGGGAAAGTAAAATCTAACTGGTATTTTATTATTTCTTTTACCGGTCGAATTAGATCCAAGCCTCCAGTGTATAAAAGATCATACAGACCATCCACTGTCAAGAAGACCAACCTGATATACTTAACTGAGGACCTATTTGAGATTTCAACTATATTTGGGAATTTATTTCGTATATCTACTTTATTGCAATATAGCTTCAGCTTCAAATCTAATACCCAATGTAATCTATTCAATTAAATGTAGTGAACTTTTGTTCCTAAACTAGGAGAATATAATTACTCATATATCTGCTGCAGTTTGTGAAGGGGTTGTTTTACCTAAGATCCTGTAATATCTCTGATAAGTCCGACTCAGATGAACGATGCAGGTTATTACAGGTAATGTGTCAGAGTTCAAATATAATTTCTCATATAATTAATTTCTCTTGTATCACCGACAACAACCTGTAGAAGAAATATCGTAACCATCTACAGGCGGGTAACACTTTGTAATGAAAAAATATATAGGAGTTTAAATAAACTGTTTTATTTGTAATTCGGAAGTTTTATTTAAATTTTAAAAAACTACATAAATGTCTACATTAGATTTTAATATTTACTATCAAGATTGGTTGAAATAATTATTGATTATAATTTTTTTAAATAATATAATAATTAATTATGTAGTATATATATATATATATGTGTGTGTGTGTGTGTGTGTGTGTGTGTGTGTGTGTGTGTGTGTGTGTGTGTGTGTGTGTGTGTGTGTGTGTGTGTGTATGTGTGTGTATGTGTGTGTATGTGTATGTGTGTGTGTGTGTGTGTGTGTGTGTGTGTGTGTGTGTGTTTGTGTTTGTGTGTGTGTGTGTGTGTGTATGTGTGTGTGTATGTGTGTGTGTGTGTGTGTGTGTGTGTGTGTGTGTGTGTGTGTGTGTGTGTGTGTGTATGTGTGTGTGTGTGTGTGTGTGTGTGTGTGTGTGTGTGTGTGTGTGTGTGTGTGTGTGTGTGTGTGTGTGTGTGTGTGTATGTGTGTGTGTGTGTGTGTGTGTGTGTGTGTGTGTGTGTGTGTGTGTGTGTGTGTGTGTGTGTGTGTGTGTGTGTGTGTGTGTGTGTGTGTTGTATGTGTGTTAGGAACAAGGGAATATTTTATTTATTGAATTAAAATTAAATTTATTGTATTTAATAATGTTATTATTTTGTGTTTTACTCTTTTAAAAATAAACTTAACGTAGAAAAAATACTTCAAAATACCCTTAATCACTGCTAATGATATCCAAAACCTTCATTGTTAATTAAAATATATTTCATAATATATAAACAAATTTAATTACTTTAAAATAAAATTATTTATGTAAACTAATGTTTACTAATTCAATGTTTTAAATTTTGTTTGTTTTATTTCAGGTACGTTTGCCAATGAATGATATCAACTGAATTTCTATAAACGTAATGTAAGTTTTGAAACTTTCTTTAGTGATTTATAATTAGCATTTCTATGGGGTTTTGTACAAAAAAAAGTTTTTGATAATAAGCACCTCTTTGTATGCTTTAGAAAGAACAACTTATTTTGTGTGAAATGTGAAATGAGTTTGGAAACTAAGGTAATATACAAAAATAAAAACAATACAAAAACGCCAAAGTTTACTTTGTATAAGTTCAAACACTAGTCGAGGGGTTCTTGAGCTTTGTTCTGGTGGAGTATATATCACAAGATTCGTGATGAGCCAGCTTCTTCCCTTCCACTTAAAAAATCTCGTTGAATACCAGAAATAATATTCAAAATATTGGACAACTTGAGACAGTCCTACCCACCGTCACAAAGATAAAAATTTTGAACAAACATCGCCGATCGAAACCAGCCCTGTGCTTCGCTTGCCAAAATCTGCCAGAGAACTAGTCACTGGACTTTATTTTAAGAAACCTAACTCACAGAGATTTAACTCACAGAGGGTACTGATTCTCGGGGAATGAATTCTTTTTAGGCATCTTTGCTTAGTGACCAGGGTGTGTAAGAAAATTGTTTATTAAATACATTTCTACCCAATTTGCAAGTTTGTAAAAAAACACTGTTTTTAATTTTATTTCAATTTTCGCTTTTGCACAGATTTATCGCTTTTATAAAATTTAACTTCTCACATAACTACTTCAAACGTTTTACAGAATTTCTAAAGCACGACAAAACTTATATAAATGAACTTAGTATTTATTTCTTACTGATTTTGCCCTAGCTTAGTTATTTGAAAATTTAAAATCTTTTAACCTGTTGAACATTAGGTTCCTGATGTGACAGTTTGTACTTAATTCTAGCATTCATTTATATCCTGAAAACTTACGCATTACAGTTAAATTTAAATTATAGAAAAATAAACAAAATTTCCTAAAAAGAGAAACATATTACAATTTATGATTTCATAGGAAAAATCACCTATGCAAGTAAATCACATTTTACCAGAATGTTTCACCTATTCAAAATAAAAAATGTATGCCCCACGTTTTCACATATTAATATTCATAATGTATACAAAATCTATGCATAATGAAGATTTCCTGTTCTTCAAAACAAATCCACATATTTAGGAAACAATTTAGCAAAAAATTAACTCCATATTTAACATTAAACATTAGTATTCAAACAAACTTAACAGTCCCTTATTCATTATTACTGTAACATATCAAACCCTTAGGCAAATTTGTATTAATTTTAATCCCTTTATTTGTTTACAAAGAACATCATTGTTTGTTAATATATTCATTTTATTTTAGTATATTTTGTGAATAACCCTTTTAATAAATTTTCCCTCTTATATAAAGTCATTATTTTTATAACAGTTTATTCATCATGTTTTTTAATTTAAAAGAATTACTCGAATTTTTAATTTCCCCAAAAATAAATGAATTTACGAAATTTCAGATTTGAACAAGAAGAAAGCAACTACCTTTTAATTCGTGCCTCTTCCTGGACCCTTGCTAATTTCACAGTTTGGCTGGCCAGATTTTGTGGAGTGAAGAAGATCTTCATAGTCTGCTTGCCTCAAGTCCCTTTGTTCCGCGTCGCCACGAATTTAATTTTTTTTAATTTTTCCGTTCTATTCCTGTTTATCTAATTGAGTTTCACATTACCAGTTTTAAAATTTATTTTAGCGAATACCACTATCTTCTAAAAGCAATTTTCTGTTTATCAACTTTTTAAACATCCGTTTTTTTTTATCTATTAGAGATGCAAAACATTTTGATTTAATTTTCCCAATTTTAGGGACCGAAATCCCTAAAAAAAGGCTTTTGAAACACACAGTTACATTTAGCATCCACTTATTTACCGCACGTAGCACATGATGTTATAATTTAACGCGTTTGACTTATAAAAAAGCGGAGTATGCCGAGGGTCGTCCAACGTTGATCGCATCTCCAGACTTACTGACCCTCCTCCTCTTATGTTTCCAACACCCCTACAAAACTTCGGATCTCACCTGTTGTCCCTGATTCAATCAGCAACCTTCTTCGAAAGTGACGTAGTATCATACGATCTACCCCTTAAAATGGTCCGATTCATACGTTACTATTTCTGGTGTTTAAATCTGACCGTAACTTTTGAAATCTTGAATTTTGGCAATTTCCTTGTTCTGATTTTCTTCTTAATTCTTCTTTTGGCACATTTTCAAATGTCGATGAACTTTCTACATGAATGTTGACTTTTCTTTCCTTTTTCTTGGTTGCTGCATTTATCTCCTTCAAATAAAAAATAATAAAAACCTCCCACCTTCAAGAATGGCGTTACTTTATAAAGCTTCTTTGAATAGCTGCTTATGGCACTGTTGCCTATCTATTTTTATATATGTTTATTTTCAAAATTTAAAATTTTATATTATTTAAATTTATAATTTTAATTGTAACACTTGAATCCTCAAATTAAGCCCTTTACAAATTTAGCCTTATATTTCAAATTACGTCATATCATGAGTAAACTAAAGCTAACACTCTTGGTAGAAAATAACAATATTCAATTCTTTAGAAATAGTTTTCAATTGATAGACTAAATACGGCACATTGTTTTGTATTGACGATAATTGTAAGTAATTGTGTAAATGAACATGTATTTGTTCACCAATCACTTATAATGACAGTTTGGCTGTTGAAATATGCATGATATTGAAACAATTTTTAAAAAATTATAAAATGGTAGTCGTGGGACTGACCTACAAAAAAGACTGTAGCTTATGGCGTTCCCGACTGAGTATAACAAAATGGAAAATCTTACGTTAACCATTATATTTTTTTTATAAACAAGGTTTATTTTAAATGGAGGGAGAAAATATTGTAATTTTTTTAAGTAAAACTAATAAAAGAGATCTAAAATCTTTTAAAATTTATTTCCTCACTTGAAAGGCAGAGATTTTTACCCGCGTAAAATATATGTAGTCATGCCTTGTATAAAAAATTAGTAAGTGAGAAAGGCCTACAGAAGTGAATGTTTCTTTTAGAGAATACGTTTTATTAGAATACATTAGATGTAGTTAATAATAAAAACAAGTAATTAAATAAAATATAATAATCGAAATATAACCGTAATTAAATCGAAATATAAATAAATTAATATATTTATGAACTGATATTTTTTATTAACTAAACACTAAAAATTATATTTCAACCTAATAATATACAATATATAAAGTAACATAACCTACGTGTTAAAACAGCTGTTCTACAATATTAAATCAGCTGTTTAATGGAATCATATGTTATCACTCAATATAAGCTCAAGTATGAAACGCGTCTTTAAAGTGTAACTTTAAAGACAGGCCTGCATAAGAAATACACATTTAAGAAATATATTTGTGAGATTGAGTTATTTTGTATGTTTGCTGTTCAAGTGCAGGATATGTTTTATTAAACTCTTCCTTGATAATTATTTAGAGTCTATGTTTAACATAAAGGTATCTGAAAACCCAGGAATATTATCAGTTTCATTTTAAATTTTGTATTTAATTAATAAAATGAAAGCATTACTTTATGTGTGTTTATAATAGCTTTATATTTAAAATTAGGTTTATAGTGAGAATCTATAGTTAAATTAAATTTAAATAACTGTTAAGTATTAAGAACATTAACGTGGGTGACTTGATACAACGTATTGCATTCTACATAAAACTATGTTCTTTATTTCTCCACAAATCAACAATTATCTCTTCCCAAGTGGTAACAAACCTTCGTCCATCCACTCTAGGTGCTACCTACAAAGCGTAAACATGAACCAGTTCAGAAAGTGCGTGGCACAAAAGCCATTTTGCCAGTCGGTAACTCTGAGATCTACTAACTCGCACAATACACAATAATACCAAATATTTACGATCTCCAGTTTCCAGCTCTAAAATTGATATATTCCCATGAAAACTATATGACTTCTCTTTGGTGAAAAATTTCACAAAGTTATAATTAATCAGATAAATATCTTTACCCATTTTTTTGACTGATTTTACATGACGTATGTGTTGCTTTGCAGCTGCCACTAACCAGCTTTTTCATTAATTGAAAAGTAATGTTAAAAATAGTAAAATAATAATTTACGAATATAAAATACAATAAAAAACGCCTGCCTATATATTTACTGTCAATTGTTTGTTATTATTGACCTAGTACAGATACTAATATAACGAATTTGATATCCATGGCTTTCCCTGTGCAATTAGTGGTAATCAAATGTGTTTTTGATTAAAAAAGGAAAATTAATATGGTTTACAAAATAATCAAATAATGTCACGAATCAAATTTATGAGTACGAATGACATACAGTAAGGATAATTGAATTATTTATTAGCATAAAAACTAAATTATCCTGCAAATAACTATTTTATATAGCAATTTAATAATGCGTTGCCCTGCAGGCATTTATGTGTAATCTCTCCCGACCCACGATAAATTCCATTTCATAGCGCACGTGTGATGAATCATATTTTTCTTAATTTGATTAATGCTCTAAAAGCTTCTCTAATGTAGCCTATCATTTTTAATGAGACACTGATGTTCTTTATTATTGTATATCGCCCTTTTTGTATGCAAGTTTGAAACACAATATATGAGCAATTGTCTGTGAGAGTGACTCGCGCCAGCAAAATAAACAGTCTTGTTACTCAAGACTTATCGATTGGACCCTTCTGGAGAGGTGCTTTTGGTCACATATCTTAATATCAAGAGGTCAATCAATGGTAGAATTCTCTGGTGACACGCAGAGAAAAAAAAATATGTATATTAATTGAAATTATTATTATTTTAATTTTGTATTAATTTTATAGTTTATTATTTATTATTACTCACAAATATTAGTTCTCATTCGTCTTACTTATCAGCTATAGTATAGAAAAATGTGGTAAAAGGAAATAACTGAATATTCAACTGGTTCCGAGATCTGTAAGTAAATATATTTACTAATAATCCTTGATTTATCATAAGCTTTGTACTTTAACCTTTATTTTCCCTAAGTATGTCATTTACGTTTCTTGTCGTCGTAATGCCTTGACTGTACTGAAGGGAGGAAGTTGCATAGTATTGGAACTTGAAAACACACACAAACATTAGATCTGAATAATACAGCGTAAAAATAGATTTCATAGCAAAATATTAAACTAATCTAAAAATATTTCAAACCAATAGACAAGATTTTACTCTAAAAGCTATAAAAAAGAATTATAGCGGATGATTTATTCAAATATTTTGTATTTCTAAGTGGAAATTCAATTCAAAACCAACACTTTCAGCTCTAACGAGCACTAGAATTATCACCAACTATAAAACTTCAGTAGATTTATGTATCGCAGATCCGTGAATTAAAGATAGTGATTAATTTTAATAAATGTGCATGAGTTTAGTTTATGGTTATTTAAGGTTAGAATAGAAATGTTAAAAATTACTATAGATTGTCAAAGAAAAGTAACCGATTCTTCAACCAACTGTGGCCGGGGTCTGCTATTAAATATTTTTACAATTAATCTATGATTTATCATAAACTTTATATTTTAACCTTTATTTTCGTTAACTATGTCCCTCACCCACCTTGGCACAAATACTCAATTAGCTAAAACAGCCGTCAGTCCACAAACAATACAAGTAGTGTTAATGTTGCAAAAATAAATTTAAAAACTAGTTACTACTGGAGAGTTCTCTACAAAAACTATCTTTTAGCCTAAGTTGATTTCTTTTGTAGAGGCTAATTAACACTAAAATTTACAAAACTTAGATATAAATGAAATATTGATTTATTACTAAAATTAATTTATTCGTGTTGAATAGCTTTCATCAGAACAATATATATATCCTGTTTTGGAACCCCCTCCCGCCCCGGTTATTTGTAACGTGTTTAGTTAATTTAAACAAAACCTTCATCACCATACAAATTATTATTTATACTTTAAAAATACTTACTGGGTTAATTGTTTACCTGAGCAATTGTATGTAACGATTTGACTTTAGCAGTCTGGCTGTCGATTCAAATAGTTCCGAAAATGATAGGTTACATTACATTTTAAACATAGGGTGTTAAAACATCAAATTCATTAGCGTCTGTGGATAACGGAGATAATGACCTGGAATTTAAAATTGCCTCAATTTTTGTACATAGTATTGATAATTCTTCAAAGGTAAGAGCTTGTCCATTTAGCACTCTCTTGAGATGGTATTTTGTGGAACGTATTCCGGCCTCCCACAGACCTCCAATGTGAGGACCGTCAGGTGGGTTGAAATTCCAATGGGATTCTTTTAGAGCTGCAATGTTCAGTTATCCTAGCCTTATTTTCACGCTCTTCGAAGTAATTGAATATGCCTGTCAAGTACTTGTTAGCTCCCACAAAGTTCGTTCCATTGTCGGAAAACATATAGTGGCAAAGACCTCGTCTACTGACAAATCTATCAAGTGCAGCCAAAAATGCATCGGTTGAGAGATCCGAAACCACTTCGATATGGACGGCTTTTGTAGATAGACACACAAACAAACAAATATATGCCTTAAATATCTTAGTATTTCGTCTTCTAGATTCCTTAGTTAAAATAGGACCGCCGAAATCCATTCCAGTAGATATGAACGGTCGCCCTTGACTTGTTCGTGAGGGTGGAAGATCTCCCATACGAGGTTGTATGAACGTTGGATTCATTTTATTACAGGTGAGACATTTGGAGAGTGTGGACCTAATAGCACTGCGAATACTCAGAATCCAATACTTCTGTTGAATTAATGACTGTAGTGTGCGTGGTCCAACATGTAAATAAGATTTGTGATAATGCTCGATTAAAGGTGTAGTCAAGCGGCTTAACTTGGGTAGTAGAATAGGATGTCTAAAGTCTTGAGGCAAGGCAGCATTCCGAAGCCTACCCCCTACCCTAAGAAGCCCACGATGGTCCAAAAATGGGTTCAGTTTCCTAAGGGCATTTGATGTCTCGCCTCCACCTTTAAGTGAAATTAGATCTTCTTCAAAGTATTGAATCCAGAAATGTAGAGATGAACCTAACTCAGTATGAGATAAAGAACCTTTAACTTTAGATTGTGTATGACAGTTAGTTATAAATCGTTTGCACCAGGCGGTTACTCTTATTAACCTGGTAAACGAAGACAATTTATCAATTAAATTAAAACTTGGTGTTTTGGTTTCAGCAACACAAATAGTATAAATATTCTACTTGAAATCTGGTAATACATTCGTACTTGAGCAAGGTACGTACCACAGCGGCCATTCCTTTATGGGTGATGTCATGAACAATGGACCGAACCACCAAAGCGAATGATCTGAGTTGACTAGAGAACAGACCCCGAGAACTACAATCCGCTGGGTTTAGATTTGTTGACACATAATGCCAGCTGTTAGGATCTAATATCTCCAATATTTCTGTCACACGGTTAGTAACAAAGGTTCTGAGCAAATAAGGGGGCGTTTTTAACCAATTAATCACCACCATTGAATCAGTAAATACAAATATACCTTCTATTTGCAAAACCTCACTTAAACATTTTTAAAGATAATCAAACATTCTTGAAAGTAATAATGCTCCACAAAGTTCCAACCGAGGAATAGAATGTGTTTTAAGAGGTGCCACTTTTGACTTCCCAATAATAAAATGAGACATAGCTGGGTTGGTTGTACAGTCAATCAAATAAATTACAGCACTGTATCCTTTTTCAGAAGCATCGGAAAAACCTACAAGGTAGCATGGGCCTGACCCCGGAGACACTGTAAACCGGCTTAATTTAATATTAGATAGAAGGTGTAGTTCCGAAGCAAAGGTTGCCCATTCCTTTTGAATGTTTGGGGGACTTCATCATCCCAACTAAGCCCAAGTATCCAAAGTCTTTGAACCATGGTTTTGGCCAATATAATCACAGGGGATAGCCAACCGAGAGGATCAAATATGCGTGAGATATGGGATGAAATGGCATGTTTTGTGTATATTAGGTTGATGGGAGTTATAGGCTACTGTAAGAGAGCATGTCTAATTTAGCAATCCATTGAAGACCTAAAATCTTGATGATGTGACTTCCATGTGAATCCAACGAAATAGGAACTTCCTTGTGTTCGTCAAGTATAGCCTCAAGTAAGCTAGCGTAATTGCTGCTCCATTTATGAAGAGTGACTCCCAATGCAAGAAGATTTATAAGTTGATTTTGTAAATCCAATGCTTCTTGAACATTCGCTGCGCCTGTCAGAATATCATCAATATAAATGTCCTCTTGAAGAACCTGGGCAGCAAGAGGGAACTTATCTCCTTCGTCTGTAGCAAGTTGTTTCAATGTTCGCAAAGCCAAATAAGGAGCAGATGAAACACCATACGTAATTGTCATGAGTTCAAATTATTGGATCGATTCGTTGGGGTTTTCCCGCCAGAGAATATGCTGATACTTTCGATCTTGTGAACGGACTAATATTTGCCTGTACATCTTACAAATATCCGCAATTAAAACTACTGGATCCAATCGAAATTTTACCAAGACATCAGCAATATCATTTTGTAGCTTTGTATCTTTTTGCTTTCATTATTGGTTATATTAAAATTCTCATTGAGCAATGGAATATTCCTGGCAACCAAGCATATATCATCAGCATATGCACATATTTAACTGCATGCATGCATGATATTTCTTTGAAACATTAATCCTCTTCAAACGCCATCGTGTAAGGTAATAAGTCAACGCTAAGATGGGATAACGTTGTATAATGTTTCAATTTACAGGGTTTCAAGATTTATGTAGTTGAAAATATAAAAATATTTCATGAATGTTTCATACTAGGCCCATATTATGTTACGTACTCTGTATATTATGATGGGTAATTTAATGCTAATGGAAAAATATTCGATCGACACTTGTGCTTTCTCCCAAAATGACTTTATGAACGATTTTATGTCGCTTTATAAATTAAGTCATTGTGTTCTAATGTGCAGCAAATTCCAAATTTTTTTCTTCAATTAGTGCCCCCGAAAATTTTTCTCGTGCATTATCGTAATCCATCTTATCATCGAGTCACCAATATTGTCATATGTACTCGGTTTAATTTTCTTTCTTTTAAATCATAAGCGCCACATTGTTTTAAAATCTGATTCCGATTGTTTAGTATAGTCGTTAGCGAACTGTTAGGTATACTGAACATATGAAACATCCATATTATGTACACCTTCATGAACCACTTTTGTAAGGTTCACTTTTTCTGCAACATTTGAACATCGTTTTTTTGACATTTTTCAAAGTCAAACTCAATGGCGAATGAATCGGAGTAACTGAGCTAGCAAGATTAACGTGTGAAAAAAGGACAATGGTGGGAAGAGAAAATAATGAGTTATAATTGCCAAATTCTTCCAATCCGTCTTTTACTAACGCGAAGTCTACTGAGGGCAGAAATTAAACAACAATACATTTCTCTATAGTATTCGGTGTTAATGAACCATTTTACCCAATAACTTCTACCTGACAACCTGTGGGTTTCATTGCTCTTCATGCTGAAAATAAACAAATTCCTGGAAAAACGTTTGTGAGCTGCTGATAAAGCACAACATTTCTGTTCTTCAGTTGGAGAAAATATTACGTTATTGAGAATTCCGTAATTCGTAACGTATAGGCATATTATAATATTACTTTCTAAATCTCAAGGGACGCTATAGAAATTCGTTATTCAGAAGATTTCGATATTTGGGAGTACCTAATAAAGAAGTTCGACTGTATATATACATATATATATATATATATATATACAATATTTTTGAATGCGAAAATTTTTATTAATATATAAAATACTTATTATAATTGCTATAATTATACGAATTTTATATTAAACATCGTTCTTACAACACACACACACACATACACACACACACACACACAAAGCGCGCGCGGGCTCTCTCTCTCTATCACACACACACTGCAACGTCCTTCCCTTCACTTCACAGCACGCAGAATACCAAAATTTTGTTGTTTAAAAAACTTAATTATAAACAAAACAAACATCTGCCAATCACCCCGCTTGTTAAACCGTGATAAAATCCCTTAGTTACGTATATATTTCCCGCTCATAGGGCCATGCCCAAAACAAGCCTATTCCCGCTGACTACTATTTTAAAATAAGTATAATCTCCCCAAAATTGGTTTATCAATTATGTAGGGTCTAGATATAGTCACACATGTCATTTCAATAGTCAGCTGGAAAGAAACACATTTAAAATAATACACAAAATATTCACAGAGTCTTACCACCTGATGATGATCTGCAGAGACAACAAGGGGTCGTGCAAAATATGATCGTGTTTAATTTACCTATTTTAAAAGGCTCCTGTGTCCTTTTAAACACAATCTGCCAGTAGATAAATCTCTGGACTTTTATACAAAAAACCAACTAATCTTTAGGCTAGCTCAATGAAGTTAGTTGAGAGAAACTCTTTAAAAACATTAGGTTTTAACTATTATCAATTAATGGAATTTAATTAAACCTGTTTACTGATTTAATAAGCATTTTCATATTAGTTGGAAAAAGCTAAAAATTTTGTATTGATTATTCAACACAGGATGAAATGAAATACTGTTGATTTTTTTAACATATTTAATTTCTATTTATTTAAATAAAAAAGAAAATTCATCTTTTCAAATAAAACACAATTATATTGACAAAAACAATTCACTAAATAACTTGTTGTCTTTCATATTTTAAAATCTTATAATTTCTATATATATCAATTACATTTACATAAAAATAAAATTATTTCCCAAATTAGACATAATAAAAATTTATGTTCTATATTAAATTGGTAAATTCGTATTTATGACATATAATTTTTAAATTTATAATATTCAAAAATTCTTATTTCCTTGAAAATAAATGGCTCATGGCCAAAAACCCTTTGTAAGTTTAATATTTATCATTTGAAATATTCTGATCACACAAATTAATTAAATTAAGCATAAAATTTATTTGATTTTTATATAGAGTGAAGTCATTGTTTAAGCTTGAATATTTGTTTGAATTTAATAAAATTAACTGACTAAATTTGACGTAATTGGTATCGAATAGAGAAAATGACTTGCCAAAGATGTTCCTGCCGGTCCTAGAGTCCCTCGTCTGGATTCCCTGGTCCATGGACATCGGAAGTCGCCATCCCTGGTTCGTCGGTGGTGGTTTTCCTCCATTCCCGCGTCCTGGAGGCTGAGTCTGGAGCCTTCGTTCCTTGATAGTCCTAGACGTCGGAAGCGTTGAGGTACGGTCCCATCTGGCCTGATGGCGGTCTTATTCGCGATCCGGCATAGCGGTCCGCGGCACCTCGTACTAAAAATTTATTTCAGACCCCCCCTAACGTCTTTGAGACCTAGTATATATAGGGGTGAAGTTACCCTACCTCACCCCGCCTGCAACACTGGCTATCTTTGGATTTATTCCTTGTACAGGCAAGTCGGGAAACGAATCCGTTTTAGCTTGCAGAGTTTGATTGTCATTTTTTGGAACACTGAAAAATGTCTATTTTATTAAAACTGCTGTAACTTTTTTGTTTTTGAAGTTTTTCAAATTTTGTTTTCACTAATGTTTATTCTGGCTTATTCTGGTTCTTCTAAAATGTCAATGAAAGTTCTAACGTGGTTTTGTTCTTAAGTTAGCTTTTTTAAGCACTTAGAAAATTTAGCTTAATTATTCTATTTATGGTTTTATTTACTTCTTCACTCTTTATTATTCTGATAACTCCAAACTTGATTAATTTAAAAATCAACTTTATTACTTAAAAACAGGAAACTATTTATTTCCTATTTGTCACGCTATTTGAGACCGTTACAACACACACAGATTTTTTAATTATTCCACCAACATTGTTCTTAGAATTAATATTTAATACATTTCTTTTACAATTTTATTTGAAATACCACGGAAAACATTTCCTATACTTCTGATAATTTCTTAAAATTTATTTATTTTTAAAAATTTGCGAGAGAAAACATTTTGATAAATGTGTTAGTTTTAATATAGAGCCATTATAAATAATCAATCAATATGAGTTTATATAAATTCAATAAGAAATAACTGAACAGGAAATATAGGCCTACAAATCGTATACCTACGGCCCTCATGTTTCCTGAACACTCTATATTCTTACGCGCTTTGTTTGAAATAATTACCTGTAAAATCAAATCGAAGCATCACTATAAAATACAAAACATCAGTTGCCGCCTGAGCCGATAAAGTTATCTCGCAAAACATCCGTCTTTCTAAATCTTAGCTACAGCTGCTATATATATATATACAAGTGATTATATATATTGGTATATTTTGAAATATATGACTATAACATTAATTTATATGTAAGGAGGAAGTAAATAATATATACTTGAAAATTTGCCGATAAATAACCATAGTATATATAACCATTGTAAATATGAGTTCGTAAAAACGAAAATTTAAAAAGATAAATTTATTTTATACGTGAAATTGTTTTTATTATTTTGACATAACTCACAGAAACGCATAGAGAACCTGTCAAAGTGTGTGACATTTAAATTTACCTGCTGCGTGGAAGACATTTTCATTATAATAATCCTGAGGACCCTAAGTGACACAACCTCCTCACTTGTTTCTTGATTATATTATAAAATTAGATTTACATCTCTAATTTAAATAAGTATTTAGAAAAATATTAACTTCAAGACGTTCAAGAATATTATTTGGTAAACCTAATACTACAAACGTTGTTGAAAAGACGTAATACTAAATAGAAATTAAAGGAAAGTATTTATTGTTGTTAATGCCAATCGGGGACACATTTGACCTTCATTTAGGAATAAATTGATACGTTATTTTAAAAAAAGAACATTTAGTTTAAATATTTTATCTTGAATAAATGAAACCTCTTAATCACAAAACGTTTTTCTTTAAATCCGTACGTACACTTTGGTTGCAGAACAATCATCTTTAGAGGAAATTATTACAAGAATCTTTACACGAATTATTATATTCTTGTAATAGTTTCTTCCGAAAATGACTGATTTGCATTCGAAATGTACATGTGTATTTAAACTTTAAAAACTTATGGTTATGATGCTTTACGTGTTAGAAATAAAAAAAAACTACACCACACTTGATCCAAGCTATTTTAAGTTTGTTTAGCTTTCATAATAACGCTTAAGCAGTACATTCAATTATATCACGTCGCTACCGCAGTGTTAACAATGTAACTATTAGTGTAGAACAGGCGACTCACATATACGCCGTACGGTCTCTCTTCTTGGACCGACGTCACACGTTCCCTCATATGCGCTGCTCGGGGTAGTAAAATGGACCGACGGCTCATATTTAAGACACTGCGAGTTACTTTTATTCCTCTGACAAATCAGTGGTTTATTTTAATGGCTTGATATATTCCTATCTGCCTGTAGATATGTCTGACGTTAAGGTAAGATATTTGGTCTCTCAGTTATCAAGGTCAATGACATCAAAATGATACTCCCGTTTATTCTTTCCTGCCTCTGAGGCAGTTTTTGCTTGTCAAAGATGTAACCGTGTCAAGTGATTGGTGAGGTTGTAAATATTCTGTACTGTGTTTAGAAGTCACATGTACACATAATTCGTCCCTATTACAATAATATTTGTCTGTATTTTTCGATATATATGCATATATAAGCGTATTGTCTAGCTTGACTAGCCTTTGTAGCGGCTCTTACGTGGAACGCTCTGTCTAGAACAGGATTTCGTGCTATAGACCGACCGGCTAATATATGCGCCATCCCTAAAAACAGCAAAACTATACAAGAACAAACATACTTGTAGTGTTTTTGTGTGGTATATCAACTTATTACAACAACATTCCACTTTTGGTCTGTAACGAAGGTCAGACTCACATTAACGCGGTCTGTGAGGAAAGATCGAATTTTTACCGTCAGTCTGTCGAGAGAAACCAGATGGCGCATATATCAACACAACCTAGACAGAAATCCTGGGCACTAGAGGTGTGATGTCACGCACCACAGGCCAAAGCACTGCAACAGTACCTATTACTACTACAGGAATTTTATACAGAGCACAGTAGCGTAATTATGATAAATAAATAACAATAACCCTTGCTACAAATATTTAAACACTCTTGATGTACATTTCGCCAACACAGTTAGCATCATCAGAAGGTTACAAACATTCTAAAAAGGTCTGAACATTCTGAGAATGTTTGTAACGAGAATGTTTGAGAATTCTGATGATGCTAACTGTGTTGGCAAAATGTATATTATGGGTGTTTAAATATTTGTAGCAAGGGTTATTGTTATTTATTTCCTACTACAGGCTTCACAGCTACCTACTGGCTGTCGTGCCGTTTACAGTTTCCTAACAAAAAAATCTTTTGGAGTTCGTACAAGTTATTGACAGGTAAGTAGATCATGCTACCATGTATGTCGAATATTTTTGTGATTGGTGGACGTTAGTAATAAGCCTATAAGGAAATGTCAACCCCTTCACTAAGTTGGAGGTCACGCTTTTTGGAAAAGAGGCTCCCACGGATAAATATCACATAAATCTTTGGTACGGAGAAACCCATAAGATATATTTACAAAAGTTTACTACAGTATTTACATAAATATACAAGGTATTCAACTATTTTGGGAGGATTTATGTTCTGACAAATTCTATTGTTGCGCAGTTGATAATTACTTTTGCTTTTATTAGCTTTAGGAAGTACAAAGAAGTTTTGGTGCTAATTGTTGAGATTTGTAAAGGTTATAATCTTTTTTTTTATATCGATTTTTAATAAACTCACTTTTTATTTTTACATAATTATTAAAGAAAATATTTGTACCTGTTGATATGATGTTTTTCAAATGAAGATCCTTATGGTTATGCTTACAATTAACCAAATTATTAATTTTTTTTAAAAGTTGTTTTTGAACAGTTTTATACGTCAAATTAAAAAACATTCCTTTGATCTGAGCAATGCAGAAAGTTATATTCGTATTTGTGCTCACATCTTGTGACTTGCAGATCCTTATCTGAAAATAGGCATGATTTGCAATCAGTGAAGTATATTTTTGATGTTGTACTTTTTGCACAATAGCGACATATGTAAGTTAAAATATATAGTACATTTTCAATTTCACTGTAATCATCTTCACTACAGTCACTGATAAAGTCGATAATTGGAAATAAATGTAATTAAATCTAGATTCATCGAAATTTAATTTTGCCTTCCCAAAACAACTTCATTCTAAGGTTAGGCTAATCAAATTTCAAATATTTGCTTAAGTGTAATTAAATATTGGGATCCTGTCATTGTTCGATATTTATCAAATGTGGCTACTAATGCACCTGTTCAAATCTTCCCTGGCGAAAATATTTAAAATTCAATTCAGTTAGACAGTAATTGGCGATTTCAATCAAAGCATGAGTAGTATGAATAAACGCCAAATGCGTTTCTCTATTTAAAGTAATAGTAGCTCTACCCGTCGCGAGTTGCTGCGCACGAAATAGTACTTTTATAATGGAATATTATTATTGAATTTTCTAATAAGCAAATCAAACATCTAAACAATTATACTTCAATTTACTGTAATGCTAGTGGATAGACAATGTTTTTCGTCATTTCATTATGAGTATAAAAATACAAATTTTAAGTGTCCAAACATAAAAGGCGAGCACGCAACATAATATTGTACGTGAGAAAAGCAAAAATGTTCCAAATTTAATCCAGCAATGGTCAATGATTGTCCTTGTGCATTGTTTATGGGTATTGCGAATGCAGACGCAAAAAAATGTAGTCGTTTGAAACCCGATGAAATCATCGGTATTCGTGGAATTAAGATCATCTCTCCTTTGAGCTTGTCACTTATGATCTCTGCCTCGATCAAGTTGGGTGTCAGTTTTTGTATTGTCAGTCTGGTTTCGTTGCACAACTTTGGTAGATTTAAATTTCGCAAGAGTATTATCTCCGATGCTACTTTTAATGTAATAACATAATTAATAATGCTCTTATAGTTTTACATTAAGTTTATAAATAGTAGTTTTGCACATAAAATTTGGCAGTTTGGTATTCCGAGCTTCGTAAAAAGCTATTACATTGGGGAAAATAGAACGATGCAGTATTCAGAATGTATAGAACTAACCAGTAACATCATGACCGGAACGCTATGAACATAAGAACGGAAATAACCAAAGCCTCGTAGCACAAGGCCTTCTACCTGCACATAATTATTTTAGAAATTCTACAGTCTATGACGTATGTTGGGGATTTTATGGCGGAGCCTAGGTCATCTGTCAAGGTGGTGTTGCGCCGCTCGCTAGCGAACGTGATATATCGATTTATTAAATTTAATACATTTATTATTTTTACACTTTTGGTAATAACTCGACAAAAACCAACTACTTACCTTTATTTTTCAGTAGACGCGTTTCACACTAGCTCAGCGCATTGGTCAATGCTGTAAGTCACGGATAAGACTGTTGCTCAGGTGTGAGGGTATGAGCCTGAAGTGGACTGGGGTTTCTGGGCGTGTTATTGTTCATAGAGTAGTTGTTAATTATATGTTCAAATATAGTATTTGATTGTGAGTGTGTTTTGTCGTTTAGAATTAGTTGTGGATAGTAATTTTGGGGGGTTGTATATCTCATAGTGTTCTGTTGCGTTTAGTTTGTTTTTTTTTTGACGTAGAATAGGATTTCTAGATTTGTGTGTGAGTGTAGTGGATTTTGTATGAGTATGGCGAAATTTGATTTGGGTTGTGACTTTTTAATGACTTTTATGTGTTCTTTGTATCTTAAGAACACATAAAAGTCATAAACCCAAGTTTTTATTGTTTTTACAATGAATGTCATAAAAATTGTACAATTCATTATGAATAAATACGTAATAAAGAACGGCGATACCATTTTGGATTTAAGCTAAAATGAAAAGTGAACTAATATGAAATCACAGAAGCTTGACATATTTTGCCTGTTGTCATGGGTATCACTTACTGCCAACAGCAGCTGTTTCCTTAAATTATTATTTACGGTCAATATTAAAAGCCGATCGATCCTTTCAGAAACAAGTTTAAAAGTTTAACGTCCTAATAAAACTATTTTATCAACAAGGATAATAAATTTTACACTTCATAACAATAAATTTAATTTTACTTTTCATTATATAACAAGTAATAATCGTAAAAATTCTATACAAGTAGAATATTTAACCAACCCACTCTAAGATTCTCGCTAACGGTCGTTGTCAGCATTACATAGAGCTGTTAGGGTTGTGTTGTCACTGGACATGTTAATGGAGTATGCTTCTGATATGCTGTCAACCTATTTTATTGAAAAACTTTCGTTAAAATGAGTATTATTATGAAACTTATGTTCTATACAGCATAACCATATGTATATAAAGTATGTTAATAGTACCAGGGAGCCGAGATCCGATCGGCTAATATTCCGAAAGAGGTGATGGTTCAAAAAAGGACTTGCCACTTCATTTGAAAAATTCGGTTGTAGGTATTTGACGGTCATGTAAACAACAAACTGCAAAAAGATCGGGATTTCTTTTAATACTTACACGTTCTTCTGGAATATGCAAAGCCTCACAGTGATCGCAAGCAACATTACATTGTCCCAAGCTGTGATGTGTTACATTGCTTCGAACAGCTATCTTATACGTCTGTTTTGTATTCCTTGCCATTTCTCCTTGACGACTAACATTTCGACACCGTTGTTTTTCTAAACGTTGCTGACTGAATTATTCAGATCCTCTGGCTAGAGTAACACTGAATAATTTGAATGAAAATTAAATTTCGGTCGCTTTGGAGGTCAAACCTCATAATAACGATTTTCAGAAAATGTTCACTTATCCCATTGGACTGCTGAGCTTAAAAACCCTATATATACCAATTTTGGTGAAAATCCTTTAGAATAGTTTTCGAGAAAAAATTTACAAATATAAATATATATGTAATTTTTCTAAGACTTGTTCATAACGATTTTTCAGCAAACTTTCACATAGCCCATTGGATTTTTTTGAGGTTATTAACCCATATATACTTGATAAATTTAAAATATTTCAAAAACAAGAATACTATTAATGAATATATTCTTGTTTTCAAAATATTTTAAATTTATTAACTATATTACAAGAAAACATATCATAATATTTATTATATTTAATATATATATATATATATACATATATATATATATATATATATATATATATATATATATATATGTATATATGTATATATATATATATATATATATATATATGTATATATATGCATATATATATATATATATATATATATATATATATATATATATATATATATATATATATATATATATATATATGTATATATGTATATATATATATGTATATACGCATATATATATATATATATATATATATATATATATATGTATATATGTATATATATATATATATATATATATATATATATATATATATGTATATATATATATATATATATATATATATATATATATATATATATATATATATAATTTTTTTTTAACTTGATGGTAACGATTTTTCATAAAGTTTTCACTTAGCCCATTGGATTGCTGAGGTTAAACACTCAGCAATTTTGGTAAAAATCTATGGAGTAGTTTCCGAAAACAATATACAAATATATATGTACTTAAACAAGAATATTACTTAATAGTTATGCGACTTATCTTTCGAAGATTAATAGTGCTTGCCTATGTTATTGAAGGATTATTGGACATTAACTAGGATTATTCTACCGAGACCAAACCAATCAGAGGCCTCGATAATCTTGATAATCTTGAAAGGTAGTAGTGAGGGTTCTGCCTAGGTAGTTTTAGAAAAGCGTTAGAAATCGTAGTTACTGGTTAAATACTCTTTTGTCCCAGATGGGGGCATATCTAGGCCCTACAGTAGGACTCTTGACCTATACCACTCGATCCTGGTGACGCAATTCGCCTAGGTTGAACAACCAAGAGTTTGAAGTTGAATCCGTAGGGCCAGAGAGATCGTTCTATGTAGATAGATCTCCCCGCAGTCTATTTAAATGTGTGGAGTCGGTCGATAAGCCGAGTCATTTATTCGGAAGAGCACTCACTGTCTTGTTATGATACTCAAGAGCAAGTGGGAAGGTTGATGGTTGCTCAATGTAGTATTTCCTACATCAGTTCCTTAGTACGTCCAACAAAGGGTGGATAAAGGTCCGATGGCACCACCTGGATCGAAGGTAGTGCCTAAGGCTCTACCTAGGTAGCTCTGGAAGAGCGGACGAAACCGTTGTTATGATTTCGATACACGTCCATACCAGGCCTCAGTAAGACCTTTCCTTGACCTAGAACACTAGATCCTGGTGACAAAAGAGGTCAGGTTTGGGCAATATTGGCGTTGAGGGTAAATTCGATATAGAAAGACCCCTGCAGTCTATTTTGTAGTGTGAAGCCGGTCGATATCCATCGCGCACTAGATAGGCCGATTCGATTTATTCGGAAGACAACTCACAGTCCGGTTTCTGATTCAGTGTTGTTCACTTTCGTTTGCATGCCCCTAACGTAACTGTCTTATTGAGGAAAGGTCTGGTGGCGGAACTCCACACAATGTTTTGCCTTGTTTATTTTGTATCCTTAAGGCATTAAGGGGTATCTATGTTTAAACATAAAATATAATACAAATAAATAAATAAAATAATATCTGTCACCTTAAACTAGTTTTATATAATTAATTTATGTTGAAAGAACAAAATAATTGTCAGGTATTTAGTAAAGAAATTTGGAAATCATATGTATACGAATGTTTTTTTTGTTACCTAATAAAACTACATGGTAAAGTTTTTCGCAATTGAACTTAATATTTTTTAGAAAGCTCAACACGGTCAGGTTTGTCTGAGCAGGTATGTTCACAACAAATCTGGGCTGCGGTGTTCAAGTTGCATTTTAAATAATCATTGTTTTGTGAATCTCAGCAATAAGGTAATATATTTATTTCGGTATATATGTCATCAAACCTTAATTAGTAAACTAATGGAATCATACACAGGTTTTAATACTTCGGCTACGAAGGGACGTTTTCGACATAAGCACGAATTTAAGGTTTTTGATGTATTTCAATAGAAAAAACCCAATTTCTGTAATACGGACACTTATCAGAGACAAAACCGATTTAATTTTAAAGTTTTATAAATTCCAACTGTTTTTTCAATGTCAACTCAAAATATTAAACATTTTCTCAAGTGCTTTACTTTCCAAACGTCACATAACTTATCAGGAAATCATTCGAAAATTACTGACAAGTCACCTTTAGCATTGATCGCAGTTTACCATTATTCTGGCTCTTAAAAATTGCTTTATTGATCGACAGCAATTTCTGTAAAATGTTTAAGGGTTATATAGAACATAAATAAACCGGAGAGAGCCAGTGTTGGCCGACATTCAATTTTTTTATTCTATGGAGTTATAAGCAGAAGTAGTTATGACAACAAGTACTTTTAATTGACAGGATAGTTTAAATTGTAGTTGTAGTTCTGTTTGGTAAATAGCAGCACAGGATCATTTTTATTAATCTAAGGCAATACCTTTTCCTAACCCTTAACATAAGGCAAGGTTTCTTTCTTGTCGGGTTTTTTCATCACGTTCTTATCTCAACATATACCGTACTCTTTCATTTCACTGCTTCCTAATTTTCCATGGAGAGAGTTTATCAGCTTGGTACATGTGCGATCAATTCCGTTTCCTTCACGGCTATGTATACTAAGCGCATGGGCGTGAAACGAAGACTGCACGCTAGAGGCTGCTGTCACGAGAGCTGGGCGGGTTCCACTGGTAAAGACCCGGGTTCAAAAAAGTAATATGTTAATCTAACGTAACTCTACATCGTTAGTAAAGTCCCACTCTGGGTTTAACCGCATTAAATATGCAGTTTATATAATTCTTTCGTAAAAGCAAACACAATTTTATTACAATTACATACCATTTTGTTAAACACTAGAAAAATATATACATTTTTCCAAAAACAAAATTATTGTTTTCTTTTCATTATAAGTTTAAAATAAATCTGTCCTTTCATGATACTTTCTACCTATCCTGTATATCCTGTGTATCCTGTATATATCCTACTTTGTATGCTGTGTTATATTGTGAAGTTCGTTACATTAATTTATTCAATTTCTCAACCGTTTTTCGTCAACATAGCTAAGTTTTATTACCTTGACCAAATTTCTATTTTTCGTTTTTGGCGTATTTTTTTAACATTTCTAAATATCAAGTTTCATTTTTCTATATTGCTCCATAATACACATAACTACTTGACTTACATCTTTTCATAAAAGCACTTCTACAAGGATACAAATGATTTTGTTGTCAACACAAAGATGAGTTTGCCATGTGGAAGTTCTGCCCTGCACTTTTTGGACTCCTGAGTTACAATGAAAAAAAAACTAATTTGCATACCAAGTAACACACTGCCATCTTGATGTTAAAAGCTATTTAGTTAAAGAACTTTTCTGAGTCGAACATTAATATAATTATGTTTATGTATTTCTGAGAGGAACGGGTCGTTATATAACATAAAATACGGTTTACCTGAAGAAAATTTCTAAGTTTAATTTCATTAGGAATCTTCACATGGTCTCTAATTTCCATGATTTCAGCTATGGACACCTAAAAAATTAAACTGGTCCTTATATTGTAACGTCGACTAAAATTAAAGACTATTTATTACGGCTAGATACTTAATTATTATTTATTGCATATTCATAAAGTTAAATTATATTCTGCTTCTTTCATACGTTACTGTTTGAGCACCTAATTCCAATAACTATTTCACCAATTTATTTCATAGTTACTGTTTGAACACTTAATTCCAAATCTACTATTTTAACACTTTATTCTAAAGCTAATATTTGGACATTTTATTTCAAAGTTATGATTCTAATACTTAATACACTTTATTCCTAAGTATTTATTTTAAAACTTTATTAAAAAGATACTGCTTCAATAATTTACTCCAAAGCTACTGTTTGGACACCTCATTCCAAAGATAGGCCTACTACTACAACATTTTATCCCAAAGCCACTATAAGAACAGTTTATTCCAAAGCTACAATTTGAAAACTTTATTCCTAAGCTATAATTCAATAACTTTATTTAAAAGTTACTATTTTACCACTTTATCCAAATGCTATTATTTCAACAATGTATTTAAAGATAGTATTTTATTATATCAATGCCAAGCTACCTATTTAGGACATTATTCCAAAGTTACTATTTTAACACTTTATTCCAATGATATTATTTCAACACCTCATTTTAAAGCTACTATTTCAAAACTATATTCCAAAGTTACTATTTCAACAATTTATTTCAATGTTACTATTTCAATACTGTATTTCGAAGTTACTATTTTGTTATATCAATGACAAGTCACCTATTTTGGACATTATTCCAAAGTTGTTATTTTAACAATTCATTCCAATGTTATTATTTCAACATTTAATTCTAAAGTTACTATTTCAACACCATATTCAAAAGTTGCTATTTCAACACTTTATTTCGAAGGTACTATTTCTTACATTAATGCCAAATCAGTATTAACATTTCATTCTGTAGCTATTATTTTAAAACCTTATTCCAAAGTAACTACTTCATCAATATTTCCAAAGTGTTTAAAGCTATTATTTTAACACATCATTCCAAAGTTACTATTTCAACAATTTATTTCAAAGTCACTACTTCAACACTTCATTTCAAAGTTACTATTAGAACCCTTTATTCGAAAGTTACTATTTTAACACTTAATTCCAAACTTATTACTTCAACAAATAATTCTAAAGCTACAATTTCAACACTTTATTCCAATGTTACTATTTCAACACTGTATTTTAAAGTGATTATTTTATTATATCACTGCCAAGTCACCTATTTAGGACTTCATTCCAAAGTTACTATTTGAACACTTTATTCCAACGTTATTGTTTTAACACTTAATGCTAAAGTTACTATTTCAAAAATATATTTTGAAGGTAATATTTTATTACTTCAATGTCAAGTCAGTATTTTAACACTTTAATCTGTTGTTATTGTTTTAAAACTTTATTCCAAAGTAACTACTTCAACAATATTACCAAAGTGTCCAATGATATTATATGAATACCGCATTCCAAAGTTATTATTAGAACACTTTATTTCACAGTTATAATTTGACCCATAATTCCATAGTTATTATTTCAACACTTTTTTCCGAAGTTACAATCCTATAACTTATTTACGAAATTACTATTTTATTACTTCAATTCGAAGTCATTTTTATAGTACTATTTTATTACTTTATTATACTATTACTTTATTTTATTACTATTATACTTTATCATGCACTTTATTAAGAACTCAAATAAAATTTATTTCTGTTTCCTTTCAAAATTATATAAAAACCTATCTGGAAAAAATTTAATATCAGTAGATAATGTTAACTAGATTGAGAAATAAGTGCCAAAACAAAAAATAATTGTAGTACAATTTATTTATTTTTTTCAAGAGACAAAGGGAATATCGTTTGGTGTTTTGCTGTAACATATGGTTTCGTAAGATGCCCTTTTCATTGTGTTTTTACTAGTATTTATAGATTAATTTTCTGTGATTAATTTTCGATTATATTATCCATGGTACCGGATTTATAAAATAAGGCCTATACAAAAACAAGTAATGTGAAAAAGTTTTAAGTCAATTCCTATTTAAATCAACAAAGAAAATTTTATTTTAGTTTCTTTTTATTTTATAATTACAATTAATATAAATAAGTATATATGCATATGTCAAAATAATTATAGGATATTAGGTGCAAAATAGAAATCAAATTGTCTTGCATTTTCTTGCCATTTTCCTTTCTAGTATTGGACTACAATTTTTGTTTGTTCCTATTTATACGCTTTCGTTTTTTTTCGTTACTTAAATTATGTTGTAATTTCTTTTTGCTTTTCTTTCACATTATTCGTTTGTGAAGCAAGGTTCGATACCGTTAATACAGTTTGTTTGTTAATTTTATTTTTTTCATTAATTTCTAATCATAGGGCATTATTTATGATATTGCGTGGTAAACATGGCAGCAATTTAAAGTCGTTCATTAAGGGGGGGGGGGGGTTTCAACGACAACCCGATGGGTGCCAAAGAAAAGTTCATATACATCTTTGGGAAATAAATTTCTAGCTATGGAAAAGTTGGCTCAGTGCCGAAGCACTAGACTTCGAACGTGAAGATACTCAGTTCGAATTCGACCAGGTTCCAAATTTTTATAAAAAAATTATTGAATAAATGTTCAAAAATCGGTCAACATCAATTGTTGTCCACTATGGGGTTTTGAAAATGTATTTGAATTTGATGGGATGAATAAAAACTTATTTTACTAACGATTGAAAATTTGTACGATATAGATATCAGGAGAGTATGAAAAAAATAGAAGGAATGGAGTAATGTAGTAAATGGTTAAGTAATATCTAAGCCTATGTGGAAAAAGTATAAAAAGGATTCTAACATATTGCCCAGAACTAGAATTACTTTACAATCTTTGCTAATTATATTGAAAGCAGAATTAAACGATATCGACAAAATTACCTGTCGATAAAGGCAGACCGAAATGTACCGTTGAAAAATTATATTTCCTTATTGATCAAATGGAAAATATAAATAAATAATAGCGTTTTTTTAAGGAGGTAAATTGCACAATGCATTTAAGGAGATTTAAAAATATTCTTATACACTATAAAAGCACAAAACCTGCAATATCTAACCTAATCTAACCTTGTTATACCTAACCTGTATACAAGTGTTATACTAGCCGTTATACTAATATTTATCCACGTGTTTCAGTGTTATGTCAGTCGCCATTACTCCTCCAGCACGACCGTCCCACTCCGCCGTAGCTTTTTCCTTATCCAGGCTTCACGACGTTCCGCGATACCTAGACTAAGAGGACTTTTAATGTTTTCTGGTTTGACGTTTGCCGTTGAATCGAAAGTGTTTAGGTTAGGGTACACTAGATATGTATGTTGTGAGGGTATTTAGCGTGGAGTAGTGTTTGTAATGTTTCTTCCAAGGCATTTTGAAACTTCTTATAGATAAAAACCGTGATAAACACACACACACACACACACACACACACACACACACACACACACACACACACACACACACACACACACACACACACACACACACACACACATACACACACACACACACACACACACACACACACACACACATATTTATATATATATATTCCCAATGTGTGTTAGGTCATATTTGTTGAAAGTTGGAAATTTATCTTTCCTTAGGACTTTTTGGCTCTCTAAGTGAATTTTTTGCCAGTATTTTATAAACTCCATTACAATGGAGTTTGGGTGCTACATAAATTACTTGATAATTCTATTTACTTACGAATCAATCGTAGGGAAGCTAAATATTAAAGATAAAAATGAACATTATGATACTTTTGAGGGCTTTCAATCACAGTATTATCGAGCTATCGCAAAAAATGGGTCCAAAAACAAATTATAAAGGAATCTAGTCTTGTAAAATGCGGTAGAAGCTATTAAATGCTGTAATGTCTTAATAAAGGTCTATGCTGGCAATTGCTATGCTTTTGATTAACGCCTATTTATCAACTTTCTTGGCAAAAAAAAAATACTACTTACTGATATTTCACAGCAGACGCGTTTCTTACTTGATTATTGCTTTGTTCAATAGTAGACGTCACGGACAAAACTGTTTGTTCAGTTGTGTGCTACTGTGGATCTTTGGTGTCCTGGGGTGTGTTGTTTCTCTAAGAGTAGTTGTTCTTTCAATGTATTCAAATATAGTGTTCGATTGCAAATGTGTATACCAATATTTATCATTTGTATGTTATGGCTGGTATTTGTGGTGTTATCATTCATCCAAATATCTGTTTTTCAGTTATTAGCTTTTAGTGATGAAGTGTAAAATGTTTAGATCTGTGTCAATGTTGGTACATGTAAGTACTGTGTTATGTATGTGTATAGCAAAATTTGCTTTGGGTTGTGGGTTTTTATAGCCTTTTATGTGTTCCTTGTATCTTTTAGGGACGTTTCCTCTTGTTTGCCATCATAACTGTTGGAATCATAACAGATAAACAATAATACACTTGAGTAAACCGTTGTGTCCTTGACTCAATTTATGGAACAGTACATTGACGCTTTGAAGTGCAAAATACAACTGTTGAGAAGTATAAATAAGTAATGGTTTTTGTCACTATCAAGTTCGATCTTCTTTTCGACCTTCGTACAGATATCCAGCTTGAATGGTAGCCGATAGCCCGATGTCAATGGTAAATGATTCTCGCTACAGTGCTTTCTGTTTAGAAAAACGTCTTGGCATCATATTACTTCGACCCTTACGAAGTTCCTAACTGGTCTAGGTAATATACAATATCAAGAGCATAGTGGTACAATATATTACAAAAATATAGGGGGAAAAACCCCAAAACCACAAAAATTAATCAAAAAATAACTAAAATAAGTTACCTAAGATTAAATCCTTATGTACATTTCGATGACAAAGTCATCATCTTCAGAGGTTCCTATTACAAAAGTACAATCTAGAATACAAAAAATTAACAAACTAGACTGACACCGACCCCTTGGCCGCCTGGCGGAGCTGTCTAGTTGTTGAGCCCCTGTTGTATGCTGTTTCTGAAAGCTCATTTACAGCAGTTTGTTATTGATGTTTGACTTTATTGTGGTTTTATAGAGTTGTGGTTTGGCTAGTTGCTTTATAGGCATCAGTGAGGTCATTTACATTTAAATTTTGTACGTGGTTGCTTGGTGATTTGAGCATCGTGTGATGTGCTTTGCTGTTGATTGGACTGATCTGTTTAGGCTTGGATTTTGGTGAGGTGTGGATTTTAGATTTTCGACCTTCATGGTGGCTCGTAGACGAAGCACAGGGGTCGATTCCTGCGCGTCGGAGGCGGTGCCGGATCTGTGACTATTGCCGACAGATGCGGATGGGAGGAGCGTTCTGCTCGATCTCTGAGTGACGTAGTTAGGTGGATGATAAAATCATCTAGGGTTGGGACGTTGAGTCTGACACTTACAAAAAAACTAGACTGACACCGACCGCTGTCTGCTGAAGCTTATATAGGCGTGAGCTCCGCCCTCTCCACTTCCCACAACGGCCGGTCATCTTAGCTACATAAACCACGTCAAAATAAACTATGAGAAAATAATGTAAATACGCTTCGTAAAAAATCAAAACATCATATAATTATATGTAAAATTAAATAATATTTACAATAATGAATACAGAGGGGAGTTAGGCCCTTTATCTGTATTCATTAATTTATTACTCGATTTATGTATAAAAATACTTTCGTAGCTGTTGAGTAATTTTTTAGAGCTGATACATTTAATTAATTAAACATTTATATCTAATACATGGTTATTACAAAGTACATGTTCTGCTACACCTGATTTGTCAGGCCTATCATATTTAATATGAGCAAAATGTTCTTTACACCTCGTTACAATTTTCCTTTTGGTTTGGACTATATACATATCGTCATATGTATTACATTTTATCCCATATATTCCTGACTTTTCCAACATTGGAATCTAGCTTCCAACATTATTTTATCATAGTTTAGTTTGACGTGGCTTATGTAGCTAAGATGACCGGACGTCGTGGGAAGTGGAGAGGGCGGAGCTCACGCCTATATAAGCTTCAGCAGACAGCCGTCGGTGTCAGTCTAGTTTTTTTAATTTTTTGTATTCTAGATTGTACCTTTGTAATAGGAAACTCTGAAGATGATGACTTTGTCATCGAAATGTACATAAGGATTTAATCTTAGGTAACTTATTTTAGTTATTTTTTGATTAATTTTTGTGGTTTTGGGGGTTTTTCACCTATATTTTTGGTATAGGTAAGTGCAATGGAATAAAATGTTCTTGATCCTTTTATCACTATCTCCACAAAGTGCACAGATTGGCGAAATCGAAAGATTAAATCTAAACAAGTATGCCTCCGTCAATTAATGAAGAGGCGCAAAAGCCGTAATCGGACGCGGAAACATCGCTGAATTTGTCCTCATTTGACAGTTCAGGTGAAATTAAAAAAGAGGACAAGCCATGACGTTCCTCCAAGATTAAATTCAATATTTTTGGAAGTGTTCATTTTCCAAGCCTTTACAGAGCGGATACTTGGCTTTAAATGTTTGGTAGACCCTACATATGGTATGGCACTTTAGCTTTTACGTTGGCATGCTAGTTTCCTGATACTACATAAAGCTCCTGTACCCATTGGTGAGTTAGGTCTTTCCCCTTTAGGTCATTTGACAATTGTCTTATTTCGGCAATATAAAGGAACAGTCCTCTGTGGAAGACCTTGAGGAAGCCTGGAGGGCATACCTGGAGTAATTGAATATGCATATATTCTTCTATGTTCCAAAGGAACTCAACTCGGCATCAATAGCTAGAAGCTCTATGCTCATACTGGAATGCTAGGTAGCAAGGACGTAAAATCAGTTGTCAGTAAATTCGTTGGATAAACCTGATCCGGATTTTCCTTTCAGTTGGCATATTGCCACTATCAAGTAAATTTATAAATAAATGTCTATGCGTTTAAAATACCTTTTACTATTTAGAGGACCAGACTCAATATTTTACAACTTGAGAAGCCATTTACAAGAAAATTTTTGTTTTAACAAATAGTAGTATCCCTACTAAAATTAAATTAATAAAGCAAAAATCAGAAGTAATGAAATCGGTATTTGCATACTTACTGAGCTGTATCATGCAAGTATTTTGTTCAAGGCCATAGGAGACGCACAACGATGCTTAATAGCCTTTACTGTACAATACAGCTACATTCCAAACACTAATGGGAAAAATTTAATTAAATTTTGAAATGTGGAAGACAAAGTTAACATTCAGCTCGGAAGGTATGAATAAGGTTAATAGCATTAGGTTACCACGTACTTTTCCTATTTTGTCTTATAAGTACGTCATCAAGGATAGATTTTAGTACGCTGTGGTTTTAAAGTGTAGACGGCTTTATACAAAAACAAATATTTTAAAACAAAAATAGTTTGAGAAAATATTTCTGTATATAAAATTTAACGTCCTGAATAGCTGAATGATCAAAGCATATTCGAAACTATTACAGTTAAAACGGTGAGATTTTTAGGGTACGTTTATATCAAAACGTAGAAACCCACTAATTAACGATTATGCACAATTTTAAAAGGTAAAAAAACAAAATAGTTGAAGAATAAAATGTTAGATAAATTAAAAAATATTCAACTTGCAGGTGTTACAGGTTGTAAATATCTAGTCCCGAAACTTGAAAAATATTTCGGAAAGATGCAGCTTGATCGCAATCATTATGAAATTGTAACTAAGGCAGATAGGGAACCTCTCATCAGGACACAGTCTCTGAGGATGCTCTGGTAATGTAATTAAAGGCCAGTTTCTGCAAGTGAGGTTATTTGTGATCGTGGCGAAATAAGAAACAATGACTTGAGAGGAGCTTCATCACTTTACATTATTCACCTCTGATACACAAAAGATATCTGAATCACAGTTATATTTAATTTATATTCATTTCACACTTGACCACACTTGTTCATATTTTTGTTATATTTTCGAAATAAAATTTGAAATATATTAAGATAGATAAGTTATGTGAATGACAAATAGCGTTATGTGAATGTGATTACAAAGCGTACATTACAGGATTAAAATAATTTCTTTAGACTCACATAAACATGGTTGCCATTTCATTTTTTCTCTAGTGTTAAGTCGGATACCGCATGATGATCAGAGATCAATAACATTCACAATGCAGAAATGGAACGGTGTAACGACAAGACAAAATTTTAAATTCCATACTTCCATAGTTAAGTAGTACGTATAAAGCTAGGTAGTTATCGAAAATAAAAGTTTAAATCCGACACCAGTAAATCTTAGTCGCTAAAATAATCGGAAGAAACAACATATTTAGTTTGCAGATAATTTACTTGTATAACTGTTGCAAGCTTTTTACGTATTATGGATGAGGGTAAAAGATTTAGTGACTTCAAATTCACTTGTATAATGTTTTATAGTCTACGTGGTTAGAAGTCCTAATTACGCTATCTGAATTTCAATAGTTAGGGTTTCAATCGCGGTAATGCTATTTATTCCTAGCCTTGTGAATTAATTTCACACACACACACACGCACAAACGCGCGCGCTCTCGCGTGCACTCATACAAGGACATACATCCGTATACATACACATAGACGCGCGCGCACACACTCACACACTACATTTGGATTCCAGTATATAACATAATATGGGCGCACATAAAATAAAATATTTACTATTTATATACTTTAATAAGAATATATTATAGTAAATAAGAATGATCTATGCATGTATATATATATATATATATATATATATATATATATATATATATATATATATATATGTATAATATACAGTAGAGTCTCGATAATTCGAGGTAGATGGGACCGGGACCCATCGAAATAACGAAAACTCGGATTGGAAACAATGGGGGTTCTAAGAAACCTAATAAAATAAGAGCGCACAAAATACGTTTATAGAACTTTATTGATTACAGTAGGCCTACTTACATAAACTTAATGTTGCTCTACAATACATTAATAATCACGGTTGCTACATGCTTTGGAAAAGGTATGTAGTGTCTTCTGCGTCTGCTTAGCACATCGCTAAGTGTTTAGTAAACGTCTTGGCAAAGCACGTCTGTTGGCATCGTGCCTGTTGTTCAATGTAATACAGTAAAGTTTCCAAAGCGGACGTTCCTTCACTGTGACTAATTTTCCCTTCTTGTATTGTTTCAGTCGAACCTTCATCTTTATTCTAGTCATCACTGCGTTCAGTAGTTGTTTGTGCCATTTCAATAACCGTAACATGTGTTATCGTTACGTACTTACGTTGTTTCTTACTCGTCTATCGATGTACTTCCTTATCATTGAAATTTTCACAACCTGTAAGTTTCTTGATAAGAAATATCAAGACTGTTTCTTCTTGTGTACAATAACACAGACAGAAGTTTCATTATGACTCAAGATTTTGTTCCACGACTTGCTTAATATTTATTTTATTTCGTTCAATGATTCGGATATTCAGTATCTAACTTCCTCAGCTGTATTTTTTTTTTTCTTTAGAAAGCCTACAATGCGTTTTCCCCTTCAGTCGCTTTCAAGAGAGATTGTAGCAAGTAACGTTTGTAACTCTTTATCATACATTCCAGAACACCCTGATCCAACAGCTGGATTAGGGTCATAACATTTGCTGTTAGAAATATAGCAAAGATATCATTAGAGCATAGTGGGAGTCTAACAGTAAATAGTTTGAATTTGCTTTCAATTATATAAAATAGTATATATATATATATATATATATATATATATATATATATATATATATAAAGTTATTCAAATATAAGAATTATTTATTAACTTATATTCAAAGCTTTTCGTTGATAAACAGTACAAACATCATCAGGAATAATACAATAAAGCAAGATATAAAACATATGTTGAATTAGAAATAGAATTGTTGAAACAGAATTGACATTGAATATAGTATCAAATTTAGAATGTATTTGGATTTGTTCTTTTATTATTTTGTTATTATTACTGTATTTATATAATTCGAGTGATTCATATATCTTATATATTCATTCCTGAATATATATACACGCAGCCACACAGTAGAGTCTCGAAATTCCGAGTTCCGTTTGATCGAGCTTCCGTTAAATTCGCTCCTATTTCTATTTCGTACTATTTTATTTTATTTTTTTTTCAAACTACACTACGGATCTTTACAATTTGTATAAAGGGATTTTCAACCTCGGCAATCCAATGGGCTAATTAAAAATTTTCTGAAAAGTCGTTATCATCAAATCGACTTGTATCGACATAAAATCGAATTTATATTATAACATAATATATGAGGCATTTAGTATAACTGTAGTTGCTATGCATAATAATAATAATATTAAAAAGTAGACATATTGAGAAAGAAGTGACCAAGGATAGCTTACTAATGTACCGCCAAGGGGGGTTTAAACATTGTTACATTTCGGTTATCGTCATAAACCAGTCGTGGAAAAATATTGACAAAAGTAGGATCCAATGTATCCTAAGATTCAAGTATTTCGGGAAAACCAAGAATAGCATTCGCAATTTCACTGTTACCGTGTGGGAACAATTCGTAAAGGTGTGTGAGAACCATCGATATAACTGAAATAAGTAAGGGGGGGTATTGTGCTTGTTCCTAAAATCACTGGACAAAGGAACCAAGGTTTTGGGGAGCTTTGAGATGTATTGGGGTCAAAGTTGTAAGCAATGTTTAAAAAAAGGGGTATACTGATAGGGGGAATTGTTAGTATTATATGCGAAGAAATTTAAAAGTGCGACGAGAAATGAATTCGGCATATAGTAAAGAAAATATGAAAGTAAGTTAATTATTGTGTAAAAGTGCAGTGAAGCTGTTAACCGGACAACGGTTTCAGGAGTTTCAGGAAAGCAACAATAAGTACAGTTCTTCTTATATTAGATTCAGCAAACAGAGATTTATAAACTAGTAAATTCAGAACCAACTTAAATTTATTGTTTTTATAAAAATTAACCTAGTTTTTTCACCATTTTCTAAATTATAGAATATCCCGTAATAACGGCCTGAGAGAAAGAGCAATTTAATACTATGTTTATTATATATATATATATATATATATATATATATATATATATATATATATAATATCAGAAAACCTATCTACGATCGGGTTGTGCTCCGATTGAATCCAAATTTTAAACATTAGCCTATGTTTCGGGGATTATCATTTTGCAAAAGAATTTTTAAGCTACTCCTTCTTTTAGTCCTAGAGAATATGTTTAACAGCGGAGGTTCTTAAATCGATACCGACATTATCAATAGTTTGCCTCTGTGCCTTATGGATTGTCAAGAAAAATTCTGGTCTAACTGGGAATTGATGTATGTGCATAGTACATTCAAGTTTACTCTTACTTGAGTCCAATGTAATTCTGGAAATATGAACTTAAATAGTTTCGAAAACATGATGATAACGACTTTTTAGACAAAAACCACTCAGCCCACTGAGGTTAACCCCCAATATACCAATTTTGGTGAACATTCTGAAAGTAGTTTTATATGTTTAAAGGTTTTTTAAGAATTGATGACTATTTTTCCGAAAATGTTCACCTTACCCATTAGATTTCTGAGGTTAAAACCACCTATATACCAATTTTGATAAAAATTCTTATAGTGGTTTCCGAGAAAAAAATACAATAATATATACTGTATATCACATTTTTTCAAAAACTTATAATGACAATTTTTCAGCAAATGTTTACTTAGTCCATTGGATTCCTGAGGTTAAAACCCCCTATAAAACAATTTTAGTGAAAATCCCTAGAGTAGTTTTCGAAGAAAAAAAAATATAAATATAGGACTATACATATAATTTTTGGAAAAATTGATAATGATGAATTTTCCAAACATTTTCACTTAGCATATTGAATTTCCACTAAATATCCTCAGAGTGTATATATATATATATATATATATATATATATATATCGCAATATGTATTCTCGTGTATTAATAAAGAACATAAGTCAAAATACAAATACAAGAATTATAATTGAATTTACAATTCAAAGCTTTTCGTTGGCTAACAGTACCAACATTATCAGGAATATTCGACCTTGACTAGTCGGTTTTCCGACTAAGGACATAATTATTTATTCTCACACTACAGACATAACAATGGTCTCAACAACTGGGGTTTTAAAAACTATTTAGGTATGATTATTGAAATGGAACAATGGCAGATATTGAAATGAAGTGATAAATATTTCACTGTTGCTTGGTGCTGCTCCTAATACGTATAATGTATTTAAATTTGCGACTACATGCCTTTGCTATGGTACATTTATTCAGTGAGAGTACTAAACGTGTTTAAACTCTTCCAAATTTTAATAAATAAAATAAATTTATCATTTGCAAATTGAATTAAATAAGAACCCACAGGTCTATTTGACGTTTCAAATAAAAATATTGAGGTAAATATTTTCAACAATCATGTAACTCTGGAGTTCTAACAATTAAAAGACATTATTGAATCTTTACCTCTTCACATTGAAAATATAACAATCAAAAAATTGGATTTCCCATTTGTGTTTGTTCGCTTTGAAGTTGTTAAAAAGGTTTACAACAGCGCTTGTTTAAATATACATTAAATTTGAACCTATAACCTAATTACAAAAGGCTGAAGCAACTGAAATTTCATTTATCTGTGTGTCGAAAAGTACCAGGAATATATTTGTAATATTATTTGTCACTAGTAATAAATTATAGAATGGTTCATACAAGTCTGTTATTTGCTTTAAATTGCTCCGACTTGTAATGTGTATTATTTTAATTACAATTTGTTTGTCGGGGAAATGGGATAGATTAGAGTAGATCATATAACATTTGCACTACCCCTAAATACGAGAGGCTCCCATCTACTGAAATCAATACCCGCCAACTGTGTTCCGAATCTATGCAACACTGGCGAATTAAAAGCACGCGTTTTGTACTGTAGTCACTTGTTATACTTTAATTTCACAAACATTTCCTTTGATATTTGTGAAAATAATATCCTCGTAACTATTCTATACAAAATGAGGCACTATTAACGAAGTAGGTTTAATAATATACGAGCACAAAGAGCAATTTTAAACATTTTGAATAGTAATAATTCTATATAAAATGAGGCACTATTAACGATGTAGATTTAATAATATACGAGCACAAAAAGCAATTTTAAACATTTTGAATAGTAATAATTCTATATAAAATGAGGCACTATTAACGAAGTAGGTTTAATAATATACGAGCACAAAGAGCAATTTTAAACATTTTGAATAGTAATAATTGAATAAATCCAAAAAAAAAAAACAATAACTTTGAGCAATTATGGTGTATTTTTTACTTTAAATAGACAAAACCTCTTATCCACAAAAACGGTTTATATAAATCCTAATGAGAACATTTCGATTGCAAAGCAATCATCTTTAGAGGAAATTATTACAAGAATAAATGATTCGTCTGTAGTTATTCTTGTAATAATTTCCTCTCAACATGATTTACAATAGATATGTACGTTGTATTTATATAAGTAGTTTTTGTGGTTATGAGGTTATATTTATTTACAATAAATCCAATATGTTTAATAACATATTAGTAGATATTAAAACATAGGCAACTGAACCTACTCACCCCACGTAAATACTATGGGTTATATCAATATAAATACTATGTATTTGAATATAGTATGAATTACTATAACTTATAATGAGAAAAAGTTTTTTAAATACCATTTCGTTTGAAATTTTGGTAAAAGAATAAAAATTCTATAAAATGTGGATTTAATCTCATAATTTACAATATTGTTCTGGGTAGAAGAATAGGCTATTTTATACATGACATTATTTTTAATACTTCTAAACTTCTCTTCAAACTACTAGTTTTACACGAGTGAAAATGTACAATTTAATTAGGTACGAAATTTCTATTTGATGTACTATGTTAGAATTATTGTTAATAACTCTTGTTTTGACAAGTGGGCATGGCAACGCTCGCTGTTTAAATATAAAAGGGTAACACTGCTTCCACCTTAGCTGTAAGTTAGAGGTTGTAGTATTAACACTCACTGATGATGATGACTTTGTCATTTAAACGCATATGAGTCGAAAAATGATGATTTTGTAAGTTTTGTGTATTTAATTTTTTTGTTTTATATTTAATTGTATCAAAAACAATAAAATACCCTAACCACTACTACAGTTGCAATGACTTCAAGTCGGGAGTGTAATGCATTTGCAGGTATAAAATACCCATATTAAACTAAATTAACATTGTTAAGTAAATTAAGAAAACAACCTGCCAAATATCAAGTAAATAAAATAGTCTTAACTAAGTATTTTCAAGTTTTTTAATGAGTGGTGTATAAACGTATGGCAATTTTATAGTTTCCTCTTAAATAATTATATTATATTTATGTAACTTAATATAGATCATCTTAGAAAAAATACGTTGTCGACAATTGCTTATAGTAAAAAACCTCGGGATTTTTAAAATCAGAACTATGATTAAACTCGTTGATGTGATCCATAATGACAGGGATAGTATAAGAGGTACACCAGATATGAGTTACTCTTTCTGTCATGCTCACTCACAGGTACATGCTACTGTCTCTTAGTTTCACCAACGTACGTGGCCTCACCGTCGTTACATTTTATTTTGTACACCACACTATTAAGATTGAGAGATTCAATCTTGTCTTTACCCCTGTTAATAATGTTCGACAAAATATGAGAAATTTAAGGAACAATTAAGTTGTTATATTTACCTAGATTGTATATAACTCTGCGAGTGTAAACATGATTAATTCAAGGTTTTGTTTCAAAATATTTACTAAGTTTCAGAGTATTTTAAAAGGCTAATGTACCAACAATATATAAATAAAAAGACTCCTGAAAAGGAATGGTGAATCCAAAAACATTCAACCTACATATTTAGAATCTGATTTAAAAGTTGTAAACAGTCATGTTTAACCGGTTTCAGTTCTATATGGTTTACCTAAATATCCTTTGCTATCGTTTCGGTCCTTGAAGGTTTTATACAATTCAAAGGCTTAACATTATGGAAATTTTATTATTTGAATTTAGAATAAAAAGTTAATCTTAGAAGGTTTGGGGCACTTGAGCTACTCTTCGATAGTTACCCATCATCTCTCACTGCTGTTTAATTACTTAAACAGGGTATCGTTCGAGTCTTTTCCGATGTCTCTTCTAGCAGTTTAATTATTTGCGCTATACTTCGATTATTTTCCTCCGTATCTCTTTTTATTTAATTATTTGCGCTATCCTTCGATTCTTTTCCGTCGTCTCTCCTAGTTTGTTATTTGAGCTATTCTTCGATGCTTATCCTCGTCTCTTGTAGTATATTCTAATATTCGGGTTGTTCTACAATGCCTAACCATCGACTCTAGTTGCTGAAACTAGATTTCGAAGCTTATCAGTCGTATTTCTAACTCAAAATATATATTTTTCTCCATATATTATTATCTTCAGATACATAGTTTAAAATATATAAGATTTTTAGTTTTAAAACTTCATCACTCTTTCTTTCAAAATTCGAACTTGTTTGTAATCTATCCGTTATTACCGCAAACGAGTAGCGGAATTGCGAGTTGCTTCTGATACGTATTATTATTTTTTATTTTTTACTCTATAAACAATATTGATTTTCATTTCTAATTGTAATTTGCATCCTGTTTAGTATAAACAATTTAAAAATTGAACCAATCTAAAATAAAATATATATTTAAGAAGTTTTGATTTAATATGAATGTAATTCAAATGATATTTAGAGAATATATTTATGTGATATTAAATACTCTTTTTGTTTTAAATTTAAATTTATCAAAACTGTTCTAAAGCCCTGCTAAAATTTATCACTTATTCATTTCTCGTTGAGCAAAATAAATAGCTTGGATATTATTAGCATGCATTTGAAAGAAGAATCTGTTTTATACGTGCTATATATAAACACCAGTATACAGCATCGCGTTGCAATGTCATCGGGAACCTTGGCTCATATCTCATTCCTCTGTTTAACATACACAAAGCTATTTACAACTTATTATGCTTCAAAAATACTTCAACAATAATAATTCAAACTAGTTCATGGCTTACGTTTTATTTCGTTTAAACATTTGTCTGTCAATTATATTGCCTATTTTATGGATTTATTTAAATTTTTTTCTAAAAAATCAGCTGCAAATAGTTGAACTTATATATTTAAGGTTCAACTTAGACTCGTTGATTCACACGTATATTTTTACATTTGTATTTTTCTAAGCGAAATAAATTTGTAAAAGAAAATATCACGATATTAACAGTAGAAAACAAATCAGAGATTCTGATACAATTTAAGAGCCTTATTTAAATTTAAGGATTCTTATACAATCAAAACGCTGGATTATCCTAGCTCCGATTAACCGAGTTCCGGTATAACCAACTTAGTAAAGAAAATATATAGTAGGGAAGATTATTGTAACTTGCAACAAAATTTTATTTTTATGTATTTAGATACTTAACATTGTACTAAGTAGTAATTACGCATGTTAATGTAAAAACAAATTTCTACACGGATACATCTCTTCTATGGTACAATATGGTCGTGTATCTTAGAACAATACCTCTTATACCTTGAAACACAATATGTAGAAATAGATAAAATCACTATCTGAATATATAAACTATTTTATTATATATGTTATTTATCACCCAGAAAACGGTTAGTGTTCCTAGGTATAAGAATCTCTCCTGTATATATATACTTTGGCTCATATATTATAGTGTCAGAGTGTTCGATTATCCGAAATACTCTGCATATTACGTTGGATGATCGAGGCTCCGCCGTGTAGGCCTTTAGATTTATGAGCCAAAACGTCGGTTTAGTAAAGTGGTACAATTCTCAATACCTTTGTATTGGCCCATTGTTTTCCCTTACAAAAGTCACAGTCATTTACAAAATAGAAATAAATTATGTACTTTTATTAATTAAATAATTTATTTGGATACACGTTTAGTATCCTTAGGTAAGTGTAGGTAGATTTCGAAGGTCAATAATAGTTATGTTGCCGAGCTACAGTATCTTTACAGAGAGTTAGTAGACAGGAGTAAAATTTTACTGTAATGAGATACATATCAACGTTTTAGAAAAAATGTAAGTTAATAAAGAAAGTAAAATAATTTCTATAAATACAGTTAAAAAATTTCAAATACAACAATAGGTTTTGTACTCTGTGATTTATTAGTACAGATCAAGGTTAGCTTGTAGTGTGATGTAAGTGCTACTTAACGATGGCCGAACTTTGTAATATTAGTCCTTGAAGTTTGTAACAGTAATTAATGAAATTTGTATTAGTAATTACTGAAGTTTGTAATACTAATTACTGAAATTTGTAATAGACTACTAATTATTGAAGCTTGTAGTAATATTTACGAACGTTTCTAATAGATTACTAATTGCTGAAGTTTGTAATACTAATAACAGAAGTTTTTATTAGAATAATAATTACTAAAGTTTTAAATACTAATTATTGAAGATTGTAGTTCTATGTACTGAGGTTTTTAATTCTAATAAGTGCAGTTTGTAATAATTGCTACTGAAGATTGGATAAGTAATAGCTGAAGTATGTAATACTAATTTTTGAAGTTTGTAACGGATTACTTTTTTTTGAAATAAGTATATATATTTCCTGAAGTTTGTAATATATTACTAGCTATTTATTAGTTGTAATTGTGCGTTTAAAACTGCGATACATTGGACAGTTGAATTCAATTTAATGGGAGAGGTTCCGAGCCTAAGCGGACAGTAATGTAACAGTGATATTTCAACAGTTTTATTACATAAAATCCTTTCCATGAAGAGGATCACGATCCAACAGTAAAACATGTTTTCCCGATACAACAATTATCTAATTGTACTCTACTCATGGGTATGGTGATTAGAAAAAATAGGTGGTGACCAAACTAACCAATAAATTCAAACTAGTTTGAAGTTACAGTTTTTTCTATCTACTTTCTTTTGCTCTTCCGCCGTAAAATCTAACAGTATTAGGCTTTTTATGTCGTACTACATCATACAACTTGTTCCTCACCTGTCAGTTAAAAATGTTTTTCATTACAACATAATTACACTACCTACTTGGCCCATCCTTTCACAAACATCTGTCTAATTTTTTTTTAATCATTAGTGAACAACACTATTTATAACATAATATATATTTTGATATTTGTATTCCTACATAGATGGAAAAATATGATAAACAGTTACTGTTTGTAGTAGCTATACGAGCTATCAACCATCTGATGTTCAGTATACCTCGGTATTGTAAGATGAGATTCTAGCGAAATATTGAGCTGTGTTTTATGTACTAAAATCTAAGCGGATGCCTGGATATTGACTATAAATATAAGTATGTGATATGTATTCCTTCACGGATGAGTACATGTGAAGAATCGTTAATATCCGGAGTACATCAGTGTACATGCAGTGCACTAAATCGCATTTAAACTGTTATTGGATTCACCTCGTCAATGCTAGACGAGATTCTAACGGCTATATGCATTAATTTATATTGCGAAAAGGGAATGTAAAAACTTTCAAGTGGAATATTCTGTTATCTCAAAACAATACATTTGTCAAGTAATATTTGCCACAATATTGAAAACATTAGTGGTACCTAAGGTATATGTTATCAACACTCAAATTCAGAAGGCATTAAATCGAGACAGAATTTTTTGAACATGTTTGACCTTGGAAGTTCATGATTTTTCATTACATATTTGTATATATTCGGCTTTTACATGCGTAAATATTATTTATGCGTCACATGGCTACTTTTTCTTTTGCTCTATATAACACTATATATTTTCTACATTTTATACAGTTAATGTTGTTTATATAAATATATTATTTGAATTACTATTTGTATTAGTTAATTTATGTTTTCCTTCACTGAGTTCACACTCTCCATTAAAGTACCCCACACCTCTTTATATTACAAAAGCGATCCTTTGGAAGAAAGTAATCTCTCTAAATATCTGGGTGTTGAGGTTTACATCCACGGATATAGCACAAGTTGGCCTTTGACCTTTTATCGAAGCTCCGTGTCAACGGATATCACCTGGAGGCCCTGTGGTTCCTGGAGGTAAATTGTAAGAGGTTCATTGGTTTTCGAACTGTGGGATCCAGCGCGCTAACCGTTGGGTTATTTTGATATAGCTGTGAGGATATGTTTTAGAGTGGTATATGGTTGTTTACAAAATAACTCTTAGTTTACGACGTTAATGGTAAGTTGTGTTGATTGAATAATGAAAGTAATTTTAGTGTTTGGATTTCAATTACAGATGGTAGAGGTTATGACCTCTAAATTGTTGCCCTTCGCCTTCTTGTTCTGTCGTCAATGAAAATGTACTTTACGATGAAACTTTCCTTGATCCCAGAAGCTTTGAATGGATTCCTGATAGAGACCGTTATATTTATATCCGTTTCCTGCTCACCCTCGTTCTTACAACTTAGGGTCTTGTACACACAGACGGGAGTAATTATTTTCCGCAACAACAACACTAACCCGGCACCGGAGCCTTTACCAGGGCCTGTATGTAATTAAAATAATTAGTGTATGTAATTTAAATAATGTAATTAAATAGTGGTATAATATTTATAAAACGATTTCTCGAAGTGTTTTATATTACTGGTAAAATAGCAGTATATTTTTAAAAACTAAATAATTTTATTTACAGTTATGGAAATGTCTTATAAAATGCAGAATTCAGACATAACTATCGGAAGAAACCAAAGAAAATAATTTAAAACAATTGACAAATAGCACTCATTCTCTATAATAATACAGCCGTCATAGCCCTCGAGCTCTGGTAACTTAACACAAATGGTTTCGTCGTATATTTTGATTACATGTGGACAGATTATCAACCAATGCAATGGGTATAGGCTAAACTTCATTATTTAATAACATTACAAATAAGTGATCGACTAAAAAGATTTATCTTGAAGGTCAAATTTTTAATAATTCAACATCAATTATATCAAAGTTTTTGCAATATGTATATTCCGTAGTAATTTGAACACTCTTAAATTTGTAGGTATTACTTAAGTAAAGCCACTTTATTTATAAAAAAACCCGCATACTGGAGCTAAAAACCATCTAAATTTTCGTAGTTTTTCGATTTGCACATAGGTAGGCGCTCGAGTCGCCGTTAGTTTCTCAATTAGATCGCTTTCTTTTTACAACAGCAAATATACTTTCTTAATACTCCAAGGGATTTCTAAATTACTCCCAAATTACTCATGTCCAAGACATAAAACCCAATGGAACAATAGCATTCAGCAGATATCAGCTTGTCAAAAAAAAAGTTTCAAATTGAGCTTTAAAGTTTGTGCGTTTTAAATGCGTACGCATCGATTATTAATCTATATAAACATGTATCAAAATCTAGAAATACTACAAATCCAGCTGAGATACAAAATTTTTTTAAACATTACCATTTTAAAACTGGTAACATAACTCCGTATTGTCCCCGTATGGGAAATGTATATATGATTACATTGGAAACAAATTACAGAGTTAATTCAATTAGGCCTACACGTTAAAATATTCCGATGTGTCTGCTTAGGATTTTAAGAAATATGTACAAATTTATATTTGAATAAAAATAATTTTCTAAACGTTATGCTAGGGTATATTCGTAGTAGAGTGTAGTAGACGAAACTATTGCTATAAAAACAAGGCTGATAGGTCCAGGGTAGGCAATCCCGCATAGCATTACTTTGTACTCGCACCCATATAAGCTATACAGTTCCTGCCATAAGTCCCACCGTCAAGTCGTGTGTTTAGACGTACTTCTACATGGCCACCAAAGTTAGAGACGGGGTTAAGCTCCAGACATCTAACTACAAAGATTACATCAATCTGCAGAGGCACTTGAAAGAATTGGGGGTGCCCCATCACGTCTACCGGCTAGAGAGTGAAAAGACATTTAAAGTAGTAATTAGGGGAGTGCACGAAAGTACACTCCCAACAGAGGTCGAAAGCGACCTAACAGTTGCGGGACTAGACGTCCTTAAGGTGTCCCAAATGAGGGGGCACTTTACGAAGGCGCCTCTCCCAATGTACCTGGCGGAGCTTAGGTCTCAAGAGGACCTAAGCAAAGCTATGGATTTAAAATCAGTTTGCTACGGCAAAGTAAGAGTAGAGGCTTATAGGGCGCCCACCGGCCCGGTACAGTGCTTCAGATGCCAGAGGATTGGCCACACAACAAGCTGTTGTAGGGCAGATCCTCGGTGCGTCAAGTGCGGAGACTCTCACAGCTCGAGGGACTGTACCAAGGGTCGAGATGACTTCAAGTGCGTCCTCTGTGGATTGAACCACACCGCGAACTATCGCGGTTGTAACATTATCAAGCAGGCATCTAAGAACAAGGCCCAGGCTAGGAAGAAGGCTGAAAGGGAAAGTAATCCCACAAGCCTCGCCAAAACACGAAACACGCCTGCGACCACACACAGACTTACAACACCTACCCTCTTTTACGCACAGGCATCAAAACCGGCCCCCTCAGCGAGGCCGGCACCACTGCCAAACCCATCCACCCCAAAACCGGCTGTTCCTCCAAAGCCTGTCCTTATACCACCAACACCCTCACCGACCCCGGGCCCAGCTCCTGCAGCCGCAATTGAGCAGCCCGTACTACCTCCTGTTCCGCGGGCGAGAGCTCTCCCGCCCAAGAACCTGAGGGAGAGGCGAGCAAAGCCATCGGTGGCACCAGTTAAGCCCGAGCTAACACCAGCTCGTCCAGCGCCAACTCCAGCTCATCCTGAGCCAACACCCGCCCAGACCTCATCCACGCCCTCTTCGTCAGACTGGGCAAAGACGTCCTTCGAACCTTTTCTCAAGGTTCTCAACCCGTCACTGACCTGAGGAGCCTTCACGGGCGGACTGGGTGCATTCCTAGTACGGATCCTGACTGCACCTCCCAACACCTTCTCAGAGTTCCTGACCACCTTCATCACATACGTCTCCTCCATCAATCATGGTTAGGTTGCCAGTCATGTTCTGGAATGCAAACGGCGTTAAAAATAAAAAATTAAAGTTGCTGCATTATATGCAGCGAAATAATTTCAAAGTAGCACTAATCACAGAGACACACTTAAAACCCCAAGATAAACTCACTATGCCCAACTTTAAAGTTTACCGCACAGATAGAACACATGCCAGCCGCGGCGGTACGGCCATAATAATTAACTAACAAATAAAGTATCATGAATTTCTTTTGCCCGCCCTTACACGCGTTGAAGCGACAGCTATCAAGCTCGAGCTCAACGGAAACCTGACAACACTGATTGCAGCGTACCACCCCCCGGGTAAACAAGACTACACTCGCGACATAGATGTCCTCCTTCAGTCCTCAAATAGGGTAATCATCGCCGGGGATCTTAACTCTAAACACACTAGCTGGGGCTGCAGAGTTTCCAACACTGGTGGCCAGCATCTACACCGATACATACAATCAGCCACAGCTATACTGCTGGCCCCCACAGAACCTACACATTACAGCACTAGACACTCTGAAGACATCCTGGACGTGGCAATTGCGAAGGGGCTACTCCTCTCGCCTGAGCTTCGCGTGGATAGGGATCTGAATTCGGATCACTATCCTGTGATAATGACGGCACCAGGGAGCCCTCTTTGTAAGGAATCACGCAGGGTATTGAACTACCGACTGGCGGACTGGGATTTATTTCGGTCGCAGCTGGATATTTCACTGCCCGCTTGCCTCGATGTCAACACCCCACGCGACATAGACACAGCCGTCGGTAGCCTTACGGCGGCGATTAGGGCCGCAATAGACATTGCGGTACCAGTTAAATGTCAGCCCCGACACCACGTATACATTCCAAGGCACATACTAGCGCTCATCACCCGGAGAAACAGGCTCAGGCGGGCATTGCAACTAGGAGTAAATCGATGCGTACCGCACACAACACTAAACCACCTAAAAAGGCAAATTAGGAAAGAACTAATGCAATTTAGAGTCGATGGCTTCCAAGCACACCTGGCGACACTGAACACATCAGACACCCCGGTCTGGCCACTGGTCAAACACTTCACTCGAGAGCCAGTGCGCTATCCCCCTCTTATTGGCCCTAACGGACAGGTAAGCGACCCGGCGGACAAGGTGAATCTGTTTGCAGACACCCTGGAAGCTACGTTCCAACCGAACGATCATCCAACCGATGCGGCACTCACTACCCAAATAGACTTAGAGACAACACAATTTGCCTACTCACCAACATTCCAACCAAACACTGAAACCACGGCCATGGAAACAGTGTGGGCAATCTCACAAACAAGCACAAAAAAGGCTCCTGGACCAGACACCATAACCAACACAACTCTTAAAAACCTCACGGAGAAAGCAATAACGTACCTAACGAACATTTACAATGCTATCCTCCGAACACAACATTTCCCGGAAGCTTGGAAGGAGGCCAAAATATTGGTTTTCCCCAAACCGGGAAAAGACAAAAACAAAGCTGACTCGTACAGGCCTATCAGCTTGTTGAATAGGATGGGCAAAGTATTTGAAAAAATACTGCTCCAGGGGATCAACAAGTACCTTCACACACACAACATACTGCGGCCGGAGCAATTCGGCTTCAGGACCAAACACTCGGCCACGCATCAGCTGATGAGAGTAGTTGAACACGCGACCAGGGTGTTCAACGAAAACCGCTCAACCGGGATCGTTTTCCTGGACATCGAGAAAGCCTTTGACAGGGTGTGGCACAACGGTCTTGTTCATAAACTACAAACCTATGGCTTCCCAGACGGGTTGATACATCTGATTAGGTCATACTTGTCCCATCTCAAATTTAGGGTTGATGTAGATCAATCACAATCAACACTGAGAACTATACGGGCGGGAGTCCCACAGGGCTCAATCATTGGTCCCGTACTGTTCAACGTCTACATCAACGACATACCAACAACACCAAACACTCAGGTGGCTATATTTGCAGATGACACCGCGTTATCCGCTCAGTCCTGGAAACCCCTTATGATACATTCAAGACTCCAGGAACACCTCACAACACTCGAAACATGGCTGAGACACTGGAGGGTAAAAGTCAATGTGGCCAAGTGCCAGGCGCTCTTGCTCTCCAAACGGACCAAACACAAGCTTGAAACTCCACTAACATTATTAGGCGAAAACATTCACTGGGGGACCCAGGCTAAGTACCTCGGTGTCATTCTGGACCGGGCCCTGACCTGGGGACCTCACATAGACCACACATTAAAAAAAGCAAAATCAGACTGAAACAACTGTACCCTATGCTTAATCGTACAAGCCCGCTTTCATTACGGGCGGCCACCACAATTTACGTGACCATGTTGCGAAGCATTATCACTTACGCCTCACCCGTCTGGGGCCACGCAGGCAATACACGCACACGCAGACTCCAGTTATTCCAGAACAAAGTTTTGAGAATAATCACGAAGGCACCTAGATGCACAAGGTTAGCTATACTACACACAGACTTGAAAGTGCCTTTCTTACAACAACACATCCGACACTTAGCACTTAGGTTCTACAAACAGGCTCACGCACACACTACATCAACACTAATCTCCTCACTGGGTAGATACGACCCCACACACGATAGGCATAGACGGCCGCTGTCCATTCTGTGCGTTCGGGATGCTACATAAACACTACACTCAGTGCATGAACTAACAGACCTGCTTTGTTTCAGATGAAGCGGGGGCACATCCAAAGGGACGCAGAAACGCCCCAACGGACGCAATAATTTTAATTGCATGCACATTTCAGTTTCGAGTAGGCTGCAGAAGAAGAAGTGCACGCAAACTCCCACACCATAGCCTCACTAACAAAGTATATGTAAGGTATTACCTATCCCTAACCTATAGAATAAGGCAATCTAGCCCCCAGGGTTCCTGCATGATCTATCGCGGGATTTTTCCTGTCAAGGTTGTTTCTTGGCAGGTTTTTTTCATCCCGCCCTTACGCAACACTTAACGTTCTGTTTCATCTCACTATCTCCTGATTTTCCATGAAAAGAGCTCATCAGCTTGGTACATGGACAGTCTTCCTGAATCCTTCACGCGCGTTAGGGATACTAACCGCATGCGCATGTGAGACGGAGGCAGCTCGCTAGAGGTTGGCTTCCACAAGGGCTGAGTGGGCTTTGGGGGCTCAGACCCAGGGGGGAGGGGGAAAAAACGTGTGTTTAGAAAATAAAGACAATGCTCTTCTTTAAGATTAGAAAATTGTCTTTATTTTCAGTACTCAGTACGGGATCCTGTAACCCACACTGAGCGCGTCCCCCAGGTGGCGGATAGGGGAATGCCTCTCCAAAGGTTTGCCTGTGAGTGGTAGGAGGGAAATAAAATACCTCCCGCGGTCCAAACAGGAAGAAGCCCAACCTTTTTCGAGACAATGGCTTCAATGGCTCTGGCCTTTCTATGAATAGTGAAATAAATATAAAAACCATTTATTTCCATTAATACTTTATACACGTATGTAAATTTAAACTAACTTTTAACAACGTGCAGATTTAAATAAAGTTTTTCTCATAAATAACAACACAACAACTTACAAAACATGTATATAGTTCTGCACTACACAATAAATCACTTAAATGTCTCTATAGTTTATGCCACTTGCTTTTTCAAAATTATTTTAGAAAATTTACATACATTTGGATGTAGGCCTACTCCGAGAACTTATATTTACATAAATTAACCCTAAAAAAATATACATGGTAGAAATACATTTTAGCCCAGCCACGCAAACCAAAAACAAATAATAGGTTTAAATATAATGTGGCTGATGCAACCCTCTCAAAGACATTAACAAGTGCGTCCAGTTGCAACGTGCCCCAGCCGCCGTGTCCATTGTTGCTGACCGGTGATGTGTGTAATATAAATGTCCCGTGATCATCTAATGGCATCCGAAACCATTAGCCTTTCATTACTTTAGCGTAAGGCGGAGATATCCTCAACAACCGGATAATCTCCTCGTTACGATGGTCCCAGGAACCGAGGGCTCCTACCACTAAGGCATTAAGGGTCACTACATAACCCCGAGATCGGAGCTCCTCCGCCAGGTGCGAATATTTATCTATTTCCCCTTGTCGTGATTCGGCCAGAGACTGGTAGCGGTTCTCGAAGGGGATAGTTACATCGACAATTGAGATTTCTCTAGTCCCCTCATTCACCACCCCCAGGTCCGGCCGTAAGTTAGAACTCACACCTGCTACCGTTTGATAAACGCGAACATCACCAGTCCGCCGCGGTACCGCCTTTAATAATCTTTTTAAAATTGCCTCGTGGCGACCCTGCAAGGCCGCGCTGTGCTTAAGACAGTGGTTCAGCACACGCGGCAGCGTTTCGGACGCATAACCACATCACCGACACCGCCTGTCTCCCGTTCCGAACCGCCGGCAGCCGTTAAGTGGTACCGTTCCGAGCCGGGCTCTAAAGACAAACCACCAATCGGCCAGTCGTGTGTAACGTCCGGTGCGAATAAAATAATTTGAAGTGTCGCACCGAACTGACACATCGACCACCTTCCCTTGGCCCGTCTTCCCTAACAGTGTTCTACGGTACCCAGACCTAACAGGCGCTCGCAGTCTTCTCGTGAGGACCTGGCGCGCGTTCTCCGGAACTACGACGCGGTCTAACACCGAACTTCAACGCCATGTGACCCCAATCCGACGGTGCAGCCGTCACGCAGCATTCCTTGCGACAGTCCAGACTGACGCAATATCCCCACTATCTCTGCCGAACTGCCCTTCAAGTCTCCATGACAGGTAGCCAGCAAGGTCTTCCTCAGTGGATTACTGCCCGATTCTCGTACGGACTACACCGCATAAAATGACTTCTCCAAGTCCCTCACAACTGGATCTCAACAGGTGACCAGTCGAAAGGCACGAAAGACGACCGAAACGTCAATCTGATCCGCCAGAGGAAGGAGACTAGCCCCCCCCCCCAACAGGTCCAAATTGACGAGCTCCGCGGTCGCTCGGCGAGGCAGGTACATCCATGACTTAGCCATGCGCCTCACCGCCTTGTCCAGTTCAGTCAATGTAGCCTTCTCCACCCTGGCGCCCTTGAGTATAAGCTCCAGACGTGGCAGGATGAACATCCTGACCACCTCCAACTTTTTCCAGGGTGCAAGCAGGCTCCGATCGACTGCTTCTTAGTTACGGATCATCTCGTTTATACTGTCCACCGGGGTCTTGCTGATCTTAAAGCCAGTGGGGACACCCAGGTGGCAGTACTCTTCCCCTTCTCTCAGGGTCGCCATTTCATTATTATTAATAATAAAAACCGTATCAGTAACTTTTCTCTTTATACGGCAGTCAACGTCAAGACTGGCACATTTTCTATCATTAAAGTTAAGGCCAGCCCAAGACGCGACATCGCCAGTGAATTTTAGCAGCTGGGTTATCTCGTCTACCCCAGACGATATGAGGGCAAGGTCATCGGCATAGGCCAAAACTGAAAAGGAATATCCCGATAGGCTATAACCGTGAGTCGGGGCCAACTTCTGAGCCGCATTAACTATAGGCTCAATGACTAAGTTAAAGAGGACGGGGCTCAGCTAGTCTCCTTGCTTCACCCCGGCCTCTAATGGAACAGGCCCCGTATAGCCTGCCGCAGTCCTAACCCTGGTGCTAACGTTTTGGTTCATTTCTAGGATAGTTTCCACTAGTGTACCAGGCACCTGGTGCAGAAGGAGAGCATTACGCTGGTATTCATGTGAGATCGAGCCAAACGCTTTGGTGAGGTCAAGCCACGCAACAACAGCTCGCTTGTTCCTCCTCCTAGCATCGTCGATTACATACTGGACCACAAAATTGTGCTACAGACATCCCTCGTGCTCTGGAAAGTCCTTCTCGGCCCATAAGAGCCTAGAAGTGGCAGCCACCCATCTACCCAGTCTGTCAGATAGGACACCGGTTGTCAAGGTCACATGGATCTCCTTTCTTGTGCACCTCCACAGTATTAGATACTTACTAGGTTGAGGGAGTCTTTCTGTCACTCATACACCGATTCATGACGGCTGCCATCACCAGGCATCCAGAATCGGCCTTCCGCCGCGCACCGTACGACACCCCGTCTGGAGCTAGGGCCGTATTCGGCATTCTAACCAGACGGTTTGCGATCTCCATGGCGTCAATCGGTTGTAGCAGGTCACTCGGAACCACGTCAGCACCAGGAGGCAGAGAAAAGTCTCCAACCACCCCTGGGACTCCACTCCAAGAGTATTCACCCCTAGAGAAAAGACCCCGTTACTAGTCTTCAAAATTACCCACCCCCGCGGCACAGAACAGCTGATCACCACCTAGCACCTCCCGCACAGCCTTCTTACGATTTATTCTGTAGAGCTTCTGTATTCTGAAAGCCTCTACAGAATCATATACGGCGCGCTCAGGAGGAGGACAACGAGCACCAGACCGACCGCCCTTACCAGGACGGCCACGGCCACCCGCAATTGGACCTCCCGTAGACTCCGACCTAATCCCAGACGCAGCGACGGCCATATTACCATGCAATGGGTAACGGTTAATCTTCATTATTTAATAACATTACAAATAAGTGATCGACTGAGAAGATTTATTTTGATAGTCAAACAAAATATTTTAATATTCCAACAACAATATTATCAAAGTTTGTGTAATATGTATATTCAGTAGTAATTTCAAACATTAAACACTCTTAAATTTATAGGTATTACGTAAATAAAGCCAAGCTTTATTTATAAATAATCAGCATATTAGAGCTAAAAACCATCGAAGCTTTCACGATTTGCACATACAGTAGATAGAACTTAAGTCGCCGTTAGTTTGTCAATTAGCGCATAGACAGCGTTGAGTTTGCTTTTTATTCCAAAGGTCAAATCAAGAAACGTCTTTAGCGGATTATCATGGGCACCGGTAACTCGCCTAAGTATTTCAGACGCTTAAATGTCGTATGCAGTACTTTGCGGAGGTAAACCTTTATTTCCCCGTTTGCAGTTATAAATGTTATCGTAATTGCTACTTAGAAATGACATCAATCTTAAGGAGAGGAGCAATGCAGAGATATAAATATGCAGGACTCTTCTTCAACAGACACTAATATTTGAAGTAGATGGAGTGCGAGGTGGTATCAGAGATAATCTATGTGTACTTAATGTCAGTAGTACTTCTGGGAAGAAATTGCTTTTCCTCATTATCTATTTATTCGATAATGACCTCTCCAATGAATTCAGTATATTTTGGGACTTGAAGCAAATATTTCTAATATATTTTAACGCACTAAACACAATATGTTGCTTTTATCGTTCTATTGTTGAGACGATCGGTTAATAGAACTATTAGGACCTATGAGGGATACTAAAAGATTATTAATAAATATATCATTAGGATTAAAATAGGAGCATAAATTTACTGTTAGATGAAATATGAGCGAAAATATCATCACGTGTGCAGGGTTACTCTCCTGAACTATATCTACTTTCTAATGTGCTCATAGAGAAATATGTACAACGGCTTGTAAAACCAGACTGCAATGAAGGCTGTCATTTTTTTGATTAGGCAATGGACAAAATGACTGAAATAGAGAGTAGGGTTCTTTACCTACTCTCAACCAAAGTGAAGAGAGAGGTGTCAAGGAGTGGCTATTTTTGAGAGGATGTTCTGTAAAGGTAAAACATAAGAGGGTTAAAGACAGGGTACAGTCTAATTCCATATTTTGTACAAATTAGATATTATTTATCAACAATTCATTTGTGTGTGTGTGTGTGTGTGTGTGTGTGTGTGTGTGTGTGTGTGTGTGTGTGTGTGTGTGTGTGTCTCGTCTGTTCCAGTATATGTGGAAGGCATTCTCCCTAGTTTGAGGTAGCTTACCAACTCTCTATGTGGACTTTAAAAATTGTATAGTATTCTAGCAAACGGAATATTACAAAAGTTAAAGTTACCACGTAACCCGGCTAGTTCAGAATATGGATGGAGGCATTCTCTATCAAGCGTGGTATTACAGCTTATGCGTGTTATGGAAAGCGTAGGTAAGGCTATGGACGTAAACCCGTCTGGTAAAGATCCTCGTTCTCCACTCTACCCTAGTACAAAATAAAAGAAATATGTTTAAATACCCCTATTCTCTTTTTATCCCTAAATGCGTTACGACTTCAGTAACAAAATAAATTATAAAAGAGAAGTTATTACTTTATGGATGCAGGAGGCTGTCGTCTCTCCACGCCATACAACCTTACGGGAGTCTGAACTCCAGTCTCAGTTGTGAAAAAGGCAATAGAAATACATTCAATTTGACCCAGAATTTGTGAAAAGCCTTCAAACTGCGTCTAGGTTCTGGATCGTGTTGGAGGATAATTTTTTTTTGAAAATAATAAGACCAAATTGTAATTGAATGTAAAACATTGAAGTGTAATAAACACGTACTTCCTGATGGTACAATATTTACGATTTTGGCAGAGACACAGAGGAGTATATACTCATTGGACAAACTACAGACAAGCCACGCCCCGACTGAAGACTCAAATAACCCCAATAGCGCCCTATGAGAGGGTGGCTTTAAAGTATGGAATACCCTTAGAAAAGCCAGTACTTCTTACACATTCCCATGAGTTTTTCCACAATCCACCAAAAAGTAACTGCAGTTTGAAGAACCACAATCAGCCGCAACCAGCATCCCTGAACATAGAACTGAAGCACGTAGCCCTGCATACAATCAACGAAGAGTAGCCACAACCAGAATGGTTACATATATGCCTATACACGGATGGGTCATCAATACCGGAAACAGATACAAGCGGAGCTGTCTACTACAGTCGTTATTTTGATGGATACATAGTAGTGGGAGCTCCCCAGAGCAACTACGATGGAGAGATATCAGCAGTACAAGCAGCAGCAGGTACAAACAAATTAGCCCCTACATAGGCAGTTTTCTTCATTGATTTACAAGCAGCTATCCGAAACATATCACGGAATCCAGATACAGGCTGAAAAAGAACAATGGAAACAAGAAAAACCCTGGAACCCTGGCAAATTAAGTTTACCATATAACATAAAAATGGATCCTAAGCCACGTTAGCATTTATGGAAATGAGAGGGCAGACTTTCTGGCCAAAAAAGCACATCCATGGCAAAACCCATTTGTATGCCAAATTTGTATGTCCCAAAACACAAAAGCTATCATCAATGCAACTATCGACCAGGCCAGCAAACTGCTTCTCCCACATCAATCAGCAGAAAGAAAATGGGAAAACCTAGTCACCATAGGACCCATCGACCACAGACCTCCACGAGCTGTAGTCTAGGTGTTGCCAAGTTCAGAATGCAGACCATTTACATCGCATCGGTGTGCTCCAAACACCGGAACGCCCTCTATGTGGACACGATACGATGGATGCAGATCATGTTATGAAATGTAATGCAGTCGATCATTCTGGAGATGATGATGACGCACGTGCTCGTCTATACAGGTCAGAGCGTCACCAAATGGCTCAACTGCTAGGGGTGGGCGTTGGCTATTAAGTAAGTAAGTAAATAATTGTAGACAAATAATAATAAATTTCCATAGTTAAACTTTAAACTTTCAGTTAAATTTTAAACCAATAACCTTAAACCTCTGATTTTATTTTGATTCCTCAGTGATATTTGTGTATTAGTATATTATTGGGCAGAACTATATTGGATATTTAGTAAAGCATTTGAGCGATAGTTGAAGAGACAGAATCGAAGGATTACTGATGCGAAATTAAATTATTTAGATACTGGTAAATGGTGGAACTAACAAGCTCCAAACTCAAATCAATAAATAAAAATAATTTGAAAAGGGAAAATAAGAAAATTTATTATCTGAAAACAGGATTATCTCTATTAAAGAGTGAAAATACTTATAAACACTTCTTCGAAAGTCCCACAAAGTCCAAAGAAGAAGATATTGTGAAAAGAGAAGCCGCCTGGCTCTCACATAGATTTGAAAATAATAAAGCTGTTGAGGATTATGAAATAGAAAGATCCATGAAGCCTATGTCCCCGAGAAAACGAGAAAAACAATTAAATCCAGAAGTGGTAAGCGAGGTAAAATAATATGAAATCAAACAATTAAATACGAATAGTATAAACTACAGGGTGACATTCTTCTCCAATGTTCAGATTAAAATGAATATGAAAACGCCAAAATAGTAAATGAGCAGAAATAAGGGAAGCAAAGCAACTGCAATGATATACTAAAAAAATAAACAAAATAGGATAATAAGAGCTATTGCCTAAAAACTACACATATGTCTTATGACCCACAAGAAATAGATCATGAAGTATCAGCTCAAGATTATAAGTCATAAAGTTTGTATTTAATGTATAAAGACAAAAGAAACCCTAAAAGACCTGCCAATGTCGATACTGTAATTTGGTAATACGGTACTAAGGATTTAAGGAGAATATATAATATGAAATTTTTGTGTCAGTTAAAAAATTAGAATAGCAGTTTTAATAGAAGAAACTCTGACTCCGAAATGCAAGAACTGTCAGAGTCATGGCCATACTAAAAGATTTTGTGGAAGAGTTCTCGTTTGTGATAGATGTGCAGGACATTATCTATCAAAACTGTTCACCAAGTCAGGCGAGCTATTACCTAAATGTGCTAGCTTCCCAGAATATCATCCAGCAAACTGGATTAATCAGCTAAGCCGCCGGCATTTAAAAACATTTCCACATCAGCTTCGCCGGTTTTATATAAGAACAAAAGTGCTGATTGGAGGGATGGAGAACTATACAAAAAGTGGTTTTTAATGAGTTTTTGCCCAAAACTGAAAAGTTTTAAAAGCAAAGAATTTGCTTCGGAAGGCAATTTTACTGTTAGACAAATCACCGTCTCATCTCAATGAAGATTAACTGTACTCTGATGATATCCGTGATTCATATCTTCCAGCAAATGTTACGAGCCTAATTCTGCCGATGGATCAGCGTGTACTGAAATGTATGAAAAAAATACACACCTTAGCTTTTACAATCTCTTTTTAAAACGACTGAATAGGAAGAAAGCCTTTTAGGCTTTCTAAAAAATTACAATCAAGGAAGTTTTGTACTGTGTTCTGACTCAGACTGTGTAATCCTGAGTCATAATGAAACTGTTTACTCTGTTATTCATCCACAAGAAGAAACATATTTGATATTTCCTCTCGAGGAACGTCCTGATTGTTAAAATTCCCATGTGAACCATTTGAGATAACAGATGTTATGATTATTGAAATGGTACAAAAAACTACAGAAGACAATGATGAAGAGAATAATTGTGAAGGCTTGACCGAGACAGTGCAAGAAGGGGAAATTTGTCACGGTGAAGAAATAGCCGCCTTGTAAACTGCATTGCAATATATATTAAACAACAGACATCACGCCAACAGATGTGCTCCTGCTAAGACGTCTACGCGAAACTGTAGCACGAAAACTATCTGATAAGCAAACGCAGAAGATACATAACAACTTTTTCCAAAAAAAAGTAGCAATCGTGATAAACAATGTATTCCAAAGCAACATTTGTGCAAGTACTATAATCTATAAAGTTCTGTATACGTATATTCTGCTATTCTGCATCTTTAATTTAAGTACTAGAGTTCATTAAAACTCTTGTTTTTTTCTAATGAACAAGAACATCTTTCCGTGTAATCCGAGTTTTCGGTAATCCGTTGGTCTCGGTCCAATCTACTTTGAATTATCGAGACTCTACTGTACTTTATTACTGTATTCTTTTCTCTGGGAAAAGAATATAAATGTGAAATAAATGTATAGTAGAATAATAATTTGTGTGTTGATCAAGTTTGTGATTGGAAAGGTCAAACCATATTTGTTATATAATCCATATCACTCACACATATTTTGTATTAGAAATACAGGACGGCTGTTTTGCGAGTCAATTATAATATTTTATTTTGCTACCTCGACGTTTTGATAACTATAAATTTATCATCGTCAGGCCTAAAATTACCGAAATAGAAACAAACGTCTACATGTCATGAGACAAGTAATATTAAATTTTTACAAGCTATAAAATCTATAAATAGTCATAAACCCATTTAAACTAAAACATACCCATAAATAGAGTTTATGACGGTTTATAGGTTTCATAGGTTACACAAACTTGCTATTACATGTATCATGACGTATAGTAGACATTTATGTTTCTATTTCGGCTATTTTAGGCATGACGATGATGACAATCTAGTTATCGAAACGTCCCTGAATCAGAATGAAATATTGTACTTGGCTAGCAACAATTGTCTTTTATATTTATTACAGGTAAATTATAAATAAATTAAACCTCTTAAAACACATAAACGTTTTGTTTACGTCTTGATGTGCATTTCGATTGCAAAGCAATCATCTTCCGACTAATTCTTGTAGCAATTTCCTCTGAAGATAATTGCCTTGCAATTGAAATGTACATCAGGACGTACACATAAAAAATACTTTTATTAAGAGGTTTCTTTTTTTTATAATTAAAAATTGCTCCAAGTTATTATTATTTCAGATACTCTGGCCTTTAGATCTTCATGACATTAAAGCTGAGTATAAGGAGTTCGTAAGTAAATAACCGAGTTGTTGACGTCGAAGTTTCAATGTTTAAAAACAATATTTAAGAAACGTAAGCAAAATATAAATTAGACTATACAAAACATAACTATCAGGCCTTAATTGAAACGCTTTTTCTTTGGCCTACATCAACGTTTATCCGGTGCCCTAACGCTAAACGTAAACCCGCGACGATTTTATTATTAAAGCACAGATCGTATTATGATACAAGCCTTCATTGAATATTTGTTGCCCCACAGAGTTATTCGTGGCACTCGTCACGCGAGCATAACAAGCAAAAGGCTGCGTTTTTAATTTGTAAAAGTCAAAGTAGAAAGTGTAAATGGATGCAGTTCATAGGTTATTCATTCATTTAGGCCAGAAATTTCTGTAACTTGAGATGAATAAGAACAATAAAAGCACACAACTATTGCATAGTTAAATATCTAAGTGAACTTTACCGCTCAGGTTAATGGTTACGAAATGTACGAGTATGTCGTGGTAATCTATTTGCGAAGAAATTTTACAATTTAAATAGTTAAAATTTTTAAATGTTATAAAGTTTGATTTATAATCGAAAATAAAGAGTAGATATTTTACTAATAATTTCTTAACCTTATGGTCCTACAACTATTCCTACATTCTCTGAACACAGTATCTGGAAATAAAACCTTTCATAAACATTTTTGACATATTTTATTTTCAACAAATTGTTAATTTGTGTATAATTTTTAAACATATTTATTAGTTCACAAAAGTATTATACTTCAAACAAAATAAAAGTTTCCTCAATTGTAATTGAGTTAAATTTAGCTCAAGTATAAAGTAGAGTGATGAGTATTCTACAATTTAGACAAAGAAAATGTTCTCAATCGTTTCAATGCGGACGGCGTCGGCAGTTCTGCTCTTGCAGCTAGTACAAAAGAACACAGCGGCACGAAAGTATACAAACTTGTTTGCCACGCGGACAGGTTAATTTATCAATGGGTTGTTCAATGAATTATAGGATTGTTGAACTTTGTAGTCCATTACGTTTGTTGAATCTTACTAACCACTTAAAACAATAGTTTATGACTATCCGAACTTTAAATTAAAGTTAGGATAGTCATAAACTATTGTTTTAAGTGATTTATAAAGAATTATAGTAGCGATAGTCGATAAAAGATCCAAGAGAGTTGGCTCCAGAGAATCCAAAGACGGAGTCGGTGAGGCCATTTTCAGTCACACCTCATCCCTCTGTAAACACACAATGTTAGACCAGACGGAGACCTGCAGGACACAGCCGGCAACGGCGAACGACCAGTTTTGACTCAATAGTGATTCTTCCTCAAAATCTCAAATTAAACGACAGAAAACGTTTTATCATTACAAATTCGGAGATTTTGGTGTTCACTGAACCAATTGGTGTCGCTGTCAATGCTCAGATTGACATCATAGAAGCTGATAACAACAATCATCGCATACAGATGCGCATACAAAGAAGCCACTTTCAGTCCCAGAGTGGCAAGCGTGACAGTCAGCTGTTGTACCACGAGTCCTAGTGGTGAAGGCATCCAGCAACATTATTGTTATATAACGCTCACCACGCATCAGATAGAGATTAACATCCAGTACGGCCAGTTTGTACCCAAGTATGGAGCAACCATGTTACACCATCCGAGAGAAGTGACCGCTGACAACAAAGGCGGCATCATCGCCTTGGAGTGCAAAGCTATCTGCATTATCATATTTGACCTAGGCCGGTAATTTGTTGCAGAAGTTTGGCTGGTCCAAACACTTTCCTATCGGAACTGCCGCCAATGACAAACATGAAATTTCTTCGGCGACAACAGAGACCATTATACTTCAAAATTTTCCATTAACATTCATTGAATTGTGATTACTACATAGTCTCTGTTTAGTGTCCCAAAACGTTTTTAAAAATAAAAACAATCCTCCTGGTTTGTAAGGTCCTACTTTATAAAATGTCAAATGATGAATGTTCTGGTTCATTATCGATTTGATTAAGTGATAAAAATAAAATCTGATACAATACAGGATTTTATATGATATTGCATCATGCTTTCATTGTTTTTCATAAACATTCATTGAAATGTGATTACCTTGTAGCCTCTGCTGGTGTCTTAAAAACCTTTTCAAAATGAAACAATCTTCTTGGTTTGTACAGTCCTAATATATAAAATGTGAAATGATGAATATTCTCGTTCGTTTTTTATTGGATTAGATATACATAAAATCTGATGAGATTGCAGGAAATTTAATGATATAGCATTGTTTATTATATTTCAAAATTTGAACAGTCATTGAAATGTGATGTCGTCATAGACTCTGCTTAGTGCCTAAAAAGGTTACCAAAATAAAAAAATTTTCTTTTTTTGTAAATTCCCAATATAATAATTGTCAAATGTTAAATTTTCTCGTTCGTTTTTTATTTGATTAGATATACATAAAATCTGATGAGATTGCAGGAAATTTAATGATATAGCATTGTTTATTAACAGTCATTGAAATGTGATGTAAATAAGTAAAATTAACATAAAACATTCCAATATATTTCCTTCAATAGAATAAATCCCATAGTATTTTTTCAAAATTTATCTATTGTTCCTATAACAGCTTTTCAAGTTTTTGTGATTACGATTTCTTTGCCTTAAAAAAACTAACACTTTACGATCTACAAAGCCGACAATCAGTCTGCAACGATTGTGAAAACAGTTTACCTTAACTTAGGGCCTGAAGCTGTTTCCCATGGTGGCCTTACCACGACTAATTTTATTAGATTTTTGGCCAATAGTAACAGCTTCCACGATGTATGCCAAGGCTTATTTATTTCTTGGGATATACAAACACACGTAACTTTTACTATTAGTGAATACATGGACAAAGTATTATCTGGTGTAATTTACCTTTAACTTGAAGTGTACCTAAATTTGTTCCTAGAAAAATAAACACTTGGTTGCGACAGGGACACAAATTGTTAGAAATCAAGTAGCAATCGCTATTTTCGGCTGTTTAAACTATTGACCAACGAATTTATATTTAGTAAATATAAAATCAGCCTAAATAAAGACAAAGACGTAGGCTACATTTTCTACTCAGTTTACTTATAGATAATTACTTTTAGGTCATAAATTTGACATTATTCATTGTTAAAATACATCTTTCTAGAAGTTTTTACGTTCGAATTTTAATTAAAAATAACTTACTAAATAATTTGATTTTGTTATTCTGAGAAAATAGAACACTCTAGTATTATTTTTGATTTTATTTTAGTAACAATATTTTGTTATTTCTAGGGAAGGTTCATTTTGCTTTTGTAAATCAAGTTTGAGCTGTTTTACTGTTTTTAAATGAAAATTTTATTCTTTGTCGATGTTTATGTTACTTCATGTTTGTCATTGAAGAAAGCTGTGATTTTATAACTTTCAACTTCTTTAACTTTTCTAACCTCTCGTACTTACAAATATTAGATTTTAGTCTTTTAATATAAAAAGGAGCTAAATTATCTGAAAGGGCTAATCTTAAAATATTAGTCTAAAAATATAACTTTTTCAGAGCAATTAATCAGTTGAAAGGATTAAATGGTGAAGAGTTAATAAATCTAACCAAGGAACAGATAGAACAACTAGCTGGTAAAGAGGAAGGACGAAGATTATACTCACAGCTTCTCATAAAACCAATGAATCAGGGGTAAAAAGGTAATATTCTTATATACAGGTCACTCCTTTTAGTTGAACAAATGTTTATGAAACTATTGTACTTGATAATAAAAGGATTATAAAATTACTTTATGCTACATTAACACGCCATTTACCAAGTGGGATATTGTGAAAAAGCAATAATTTTATGCTAATAAAACAAGCAATGAAGTCTCACAGCATCCAGGAAAACTTATATTTTCATGTTAATATACTTTTTTAACCATTAAGCGGGTGCGGCACAGTAATCATTACTAGGTATGTTTTTACTATGAAAACATTCCCTTGTTCCAAATAAAACCCCAGAAAATGAAATTTAAAAGCTTAACAAGCCTTTGTAGCCTATATATTTTACTAACACAGCATCATCAGAAGATTACAACTGAACATTTAATTTTGTAGCTAGGGTTTAAAAGTCCTAAATTACAATTTATGCTCTATAATTGTAATTATAACTGTAATGGGTAGTATAATTTAAAATTACACTATATAGTGTGGGATAACTAGGTACATAACTTGTCAATACAACATAAAATCTGATTTATCATTTCTTTATGATAAATAGTTTATATATTAGAACAAATTGTTGAACAGTAATATTAAACTGTTCAATAATGTACACACATTAGTGTACTGTTCAATAATGTGTATTATTAGTGGGGTTTCATACCAAAACTGGACCGGGTGATGCCAAGTTGTACGATAATCGCCTGGCTACTAAATACACAGTCTTAATATGGGAGTTTTCAAAATACAACGCAAAGCCGTGCCTAGTGACAGCAAGCCGTTTTGAGCAGTTCTACCTGCGGTCAATTCAAGCGGTTTCTGCCTTCATTCAGGCTATTTCAGTGTTCCAACCCATTGAGTTAAGAAACATTACGCAATGTACTGTTCTTTTATTGTTTCAAGTTTTTTATCTTTATATTTTGTCAATTCAAAAATACTATTACGTTACTTCGATTCAAGAAAGACTTCCATTGTGGGATCAATCTAACAAGAAGGATATGGTTAAAAATGTGCTGCTCGATAATATGTAACATAGATTTTAACACAGTAAAATCTACAATAATACAGTTGTTACCAATATGATTTTTCTATTCTTGTACAAGGAATTCAGATATTATAGCAAAGGAAAATTGAAACTTGAGGGATAGCATTCAGAGTGAATTCAAAGTTCGGAGTTTCTCGTATAGAGTTACAAACTGTCCACTAGCATCGTGATCTTCATTGATATTGTGTATCCAGTATCGCTTTCTTTCTACCACACATTCATCAAGTTAGGAACTATGCAATACATCATCATCATCAATGTTGATGACATTATTATTACCTTACATTGCAACTGAGACTGACAAGAAGGTAGCCCTTCTCACTACAAGACTAGGTAAACTACTGGAGACCCTACAAGAATCGGCTTTTTTTTTTTTTTTTTTTTAAACTTGGGAGCGGGTTTGAATTGCCCGAAGCACTGCTACCTTAAGGTATATTGTACTTACCTCCCTGATCTAGTCAAATAACCCCTTCCCTCGTACCAGGTTTAGGAGTTTCCTGACTAGAGTTTTACCTTTAGCATCCACCAAAGCCGTTCCATCACCAAAGAGGTTGAAGCGCCTCTCAGCAAGTACTTCACATCTGTAAATAATATGTGTGGCAGTCTCCAGTTCCTTCCCGCATAATCTGCACACTGGTTCATCTATGTAGATACCCATTTTATGCAAATGTTTCCTTAGTCCACAGTGTCCCGTGAGTAGACCTGTGGCTATCCTTAATTCCTGCCTAGACAGATAGATGAGATTCTTCTGCAGCCCCAAGGAAGGTTTCCTAAGGGTTAGCTTACTGTGTCTCATCCCTTCGGCCCTGATCCAGTGCTCACAGTGTCTTTCAGCCATCCACCTTCGCACTGCCATCTTGACCATGGATTTGGAAATACCTACCGCAGGCTCCGGTCCAATCAGGGGAGTCGAAGACCCCTCCCTGGCCAGTGCATCTGCGGCTTCATTTCCAAGTATTCCCCTATGCCCTGGCACCCAACCTATCATGATTTGATTGTGCCTTGCCAGAGCTTGTAGGTTAATTAGGCACTCCCTGACTATGGCCGAGGTGACCACGTGTCCGTTTAGTGCCTTAATTGCTGCCTGACTGTCGGAGAAAATAGCAATCCGGGTCCCGTGTGTTTCCCTTCTCGCTATCTCTCCCAGACAGGCATTTATAGCATATACTTCGGCCTGAAAGACAGAGGTATGCCTCCCCACGGAAAAAACTAGTTCTACCCTTGGGTTTTTACAATACACCCCCGCTCCAGTGCCGAAGTCCATCCTGGAGCCATCTGTGTACCAGATCTGAGCTCCCGATGTTAATGTCCCTGACCATTCCATCACAGTTTGGTGGACCTGGTCAGGTGCAAACATTCGAGTAATGTGGTCGCTGCCCATTTCCAAGACGGGTTCTTTGACCACGCACTCGATACTCATATGTCCCGAGACATCTGGGAGGTTAGCCCAGTTGCTCGAGTTGCGCAATCTCCATGCCGCCAGCCTCGCCTCTCCCCTAAGGACAAGCTCAATGGGAGGGAGGTTAAGCATTACTTCCATTGCTGCACCTGGTGTAGTTGACATCGCTCCCAGTGTGCACAGACAGGTCAATCTCTGGATAGAGCTCAGTTTAGCTCTTGTCTGTGCCTGGTTGGCCTTCGTCCACCACACCAGAGCTCCATAGGTAATCATAGGTCCTATCACCCTCAGATACATCCAGTGCATCATTGATGGCTTCAGTCCCCATTTCTTACACACCATTCTTCACACAGTCATCATTGCCCTTTTGGCCCTGTTAACTGTCCTCTCAAGATGTGGGTTCCAGGTGAGTTTCCTGTCCAGAGTAACTCCCAGGTACTTCACCTCCCCCACAAACTCAAGGTATTCACCAAACAAGCGGGGCATCCTGGTCGTCAGATCTTTTCGCTGTCTGGTGAAGTTAATGAGAGCAGTCTTTTTTGGATTTACCCTAAGGTTCTCCTTTTTACACCACTCTTCAATCAGTCGTAGAGGATTTCTGATTACCTCAAGGACTGTATCAGGGAATCTGCCCAGGATCAGAACAACTATGTCGTCCGCATATCCTACACAGAAGTACCCCTGTTCATTCAGGAGTTCAATAAGGTTATCAACCACTAGGCACCACAACAGAGGAGAGAGAATTCCCCCCCCCCCCTGGGCACAGCCCAGACTTGTCTCCGCCCTTCTGACCTCCCCTGCCATCTCTACAGAAATGCTTCTGATTATTAACATGGAACTTATCCAACCACAAGTGGTTGCATCCACTCCATGACGTCGTGCACCACTTACCATCGTCTCCACTGAGGGGTTATTGAAAGCCCCTACAATGTCGAGGAAGGCACCTATGGCACAACCTTTCTTGGTGATCATTTGCTCAATCCTACCAACCACTTGATGGAGAGCTCCCTCGCAGGATTTCCCCGGTTGATAAGCATACTGGTTCCAATGCAGTGGTTTTATGGCCAAAGCACCCCTCCCCCCTAATATGCCTATCAACCAGTTTTTCAAGTCCCTTAAGAACAAAGGACATGAGTGTAATAGGTCTGTATCCTTTCCCTTCCGATTGGTTACCGGTGGGCTTAGGTATAAAGACCACCTTACTAGATTACCAGGCTGCCGGCACATGCCCTAAAGCAATGCTTAGCCTGTGTAATTTAGTAAGTACCAGTACCAGCAAATCCATTCCCTGCTGCAGCAGTCCAGATTCCATCTGGACCTGGAGATTTGTAGGGTTTAAATGTGCCAATAGCCCATCTTACCCTTTGTGGAGTTACTATCCTCCTTGCCACTTCCCAGTCCTCCCTCTTACCACGTCTTGTGGAGAGTTTGGCAACTGGTTCAGTGTCTGCTCCCCCAAGTTTCCTCAGAGTACTGGAAGGGAAATGTGTTCTGATTAATTCTTCCACAGTTTCCCCTGCAGTTTTTGTTATATTTCCCATTGGGGTTCTTAGCATCCCCACCTGGTTAACTGGGTCCTTAGAGAGCACTTTATGCAGTCGTGCCCCTTCCCGAGTTTTGTCAATCTCTATACTGGTCCCACTCCCCGTTCTTTTTTTCTCTATTAAAGAGTCTCCTGGTGGTCTTCCGAAGTTTGGCTAGCTTCTTGTTCCACCATGACGAATCCCCTACTTTTCTCCCCTCACTGAGAGGGCAGTTATCAGTAAAGGATTCTACTATAGCCTCGCCTACCAATGCGGCAGAGTCTTCTAGCTCTCTCCTCCCACCATACTCCAATCCAGCCTCCTCAATCCGAACACCCAGGTCCCTCCTGTAGGAGTCCCAGTCTGTTCTTCTTGGATCCCTGGTTGGCCGAAGAATGGCGGGATTTAGAGAGATATCATACCTAATATGTCTGTGGTCAGAAGAAGATGGTTCATCCGACACATGCCAGTTTAGTACATACCTAGCCGTCTGGTTCGATACCACCGTAATGTCCAGGACCTCCTGTCTGGCCCTAGTGACAAACGTCGGCTCTTCCCCCTGATTTAAGACTAGTAAATTCTTAGAGCTAAGATAAGCTAAAAGTTCCTCACCTCTAGTGTTGATACCTGTACTTCCCCACGAAGTGTGATGGGAGTTAGCATCCATCCCCACCCGCAGCTCCGCATCCACAGCCCCGCAGTGCTTGACCAGCCTCCTTAGCTCTTGTGTTGGTAGAGCCCCCGCGTAGTCAAAGGGGAGATATGCCGTGGCCAGGTTCAGCCTCTTCATCCTCCCCTCCGCCCGCAGCTCCACCGTCACTGATATTAAGTCCCTGCAGCAGAAGTCCGTTAGTACAAAAGCACTCAACCCCCTCCTAACAAGGATACACGTCCTGGGAACACCGGAGTCCTTATTGTACAACAACTTACCTCCAGATGTCGCCAGCCTGCATATTCGTCCTCCAGAAATCCATGGCTCCTGGATGACAACCAAGTCCACCTCTCCCCTGTCCAGCATCCTACACACGACAGCACTCGCCGCCCTGCTATGCTGTAGGTTCACTTGGAGGATCTTGATCATTGTTCTGCTTAATTTGCAGTCGCCAGGGTCCGCAGAGCAGCCCCAGGACTAGACAGCGTGCTCAACTCTACAGCCACTTCACCGGTTTCTGCAGTCGGCAGCTTGACAGCCGCCCCCGCACCCCCAGTGATGGTTGCCGTTGACACATCTGCTGCAGACTCACGGTTTGCCGTTTCATTGGCTCCCACTGTCTGTGCAGTCTCGAAATCAATTCTTTTACTTACTTGGTCCATTAATGTCCCACGAGTATGGGGGAAATAACGGTCGACCAGAGCAGAGCCCCCACTGCCCTGGCAAGACAACATACAATGAGGTTTGGTTTGGGTCCTCAAGGGGATCGTGTGCAACTGCATTTTATACCCTGCAGCCATTCATCCTTCGGCACGATGCCTTCCACCTTGGATTGGGTATTCAGTCACTGACCTTGAAGCACACCCCAAGTTCAGGAAATTATTAACTGTTGCTCATGAAGCGAACAGTCTGTTTTACTCTCTTTTTTACAACTGTGTCGTTAGGGTAGTTTCCCGCCCATACTTCACTGTCGCATTGCCCTTGGTTCACCTGGGAGGTGAGAGTAGCATTGTGAGGACTTAATTCCCAACTACCCCAGTCTCCCCAGTCAAAGCAGTTATTTCTACCGCCCCCAACCGGTTGACTTACGAGGAGGGATAATTCCTCACCTTTGAACCATAGGTCCAACCAGGTCCAGGCCTGCATATTCAGAAACCTTCCGGAATCCTTATTCACAGGTAACCTACATTACTGTAGGCCGTCCCACTATCCGCCACCTGTGGACCCGCCCGGTTGCTCAGGCCAGCTCGGCTTCAGTGCAAACTCATAGAAGATCTTGTTCAGCCTGGAATCGCATCGGATCGCCCAGCCCGGCTCAGCTTTGGTGCGTACGTCGCCTAAAGTGGTTAACAGTTTTCGCATTTAAAAAATTACATTAATAATATATGTATTTTTGTGAATTAGTAAACAATTTGAATGTTTTTTGTGTGGTTTAAAGAGGACCATAATTAGCTGGTCAATATTTTAACCATAATGATTTAAATCATAATGGTAATTTCTTGAATTGTATCAAGGTTTAATTAATTCACAATATCAAGAGCACAGTGGTACAATATATTACAATGAAAATATTGGAAAGAACCCCAATACCATAAAAATAATCAAAAATAACAAATAAAACAAGTTATTCAAGATTAAACCCTTATGTACATTTCGATGACCATGTCATCATCAAAAGAGGGTCTTATTACAAAATACAATCTAGCACACAAGAAGTTACAAACTGGAATGATGCCAATCGTTCTAGTTCGTATATATTATTCGTAATATATAACGACCGCGGAGAAAGATTGTTATCATTCTCTTGTAACTCGATTGTAACTTCTTGTATGCTAGATTGTATTTTGTAATAAGACCCTCTGATGATGATGACATGGTCATCGAAATGTACATAAGGGTTTAATCTTAAGTAACTTGTTTTATTTGTTATTTTTTATTATTATTGTGGTATTGGGGTTCTTTCCAATATTTTCATTTTAATTAATTGTATTTACTAAAAATAATTATTGCATAACTGAATGAATACTTTAGAACTTACTTGTGGTACATGTCAAAACAATCGTTTCTTTTATGGACCTAAACGTCTACAAAGTAACTCCTAAAGTATTCAATTAGTTATGCTATAGTTACTTATAATATGTAACAAGACAAGTAATATCGTAATATAATATAAGTAAAATTATAAAAATATACTGGGACCTAACGCATCTGGATGCACTGAGTGATATCTATCAGTATGTAGGTTGGCTGCTAGAAAGGATTGTTGAACTAGTTGATTTAAAGGCAGCTTTTGTATCATATGGTCCAATATTGTAAGGGATTTATACTGAGTTTGTACATTTAATAACCTATTATTTTGTTTCGGAGTGTTTGAAAATTTCACAGTATTTTATTGTGTTGGGATGTGATTCTTTATTGTTGGTTTGATAATTTCTAGGTTATGGATAATGTTCATATTAGTATAGCCTGTTTCTATCATGTGGATGGTAAAAGATAAAACAGTGTCATATTTAATAGAGTGTATGTGTCCTTTAAATCTATATTAAAAGCTGCGACCTAATGATCGTCAAATTTAGAATTTCTTAAAATCTAACATAAACGTATTAAGAACAACTTGGAGCAACTGTGGCATAAATGTTTATATTAATTAAAACAACCTCTCACCACAAATTCAACAAATTTTTATTTTAACCTTATGTACATTTCGATTACAAAGTAATCATCTTCAGAGGTATTTTACCAATAACTAACAGTTAGCTATTTGTAAAATACCTCTGAAGATGATTACTTTGTAATCGAAATGTACATAAGGTTAAAATAAAATTTGTTGAATTTGTGGTGAGAGGTTGTTTTAATTAATGTAAACGTATTACGCTTGTCTAACATAACATTAATATAAATGTATTAAAGCTTGTTGTTTTTGTGTTGTACATATTGAATGTTTTAAAAATGTTATATGCTATCACTTGGATAAAAACCACTATTTACTGATATCTTCCAGCAAACGTGTTTCACAATAGATCAGTGTATTGTTCAATGCTGTTAACCACAGACAAGACTTGGGACCAAGTGGAAAACACTTCTGTTGAAAAATATCAGTAAAAAGTGTGTTTTTGTCATATGACATCATAAGAACGTAATAACCATATGTTTATGTTATAAAAACAGAGCCTCTGTAATATGCGTATATACACAGAAAATAAAACAATCAATCATAACTGTTATGATTTTGTATTCCAATAAAACATTATTGGTATGACATAAATTCAATATCTGAGATATATTATAATAAAACAGTAATATTATAATGGACAAGAGTATATGTGTTTTTAGTAGGTTTAACCACATATGTAAATTTAATTCTAAGTGTATTGGAGGTCCTCATGCATAAGCTATAAGAGGAGAGGTGTTAGATTAGCTGGACGTATTATGAAATGATTGAAGTCCTTCCAAATGAACCACCGAGTAATTACTTGATTAATAAATACTTATGAATATTAATATATGCAATATATATATTTCAAAGATTCACTGCACTTGTATATAATAGTAAGGAACCTGTCAGGAGTGGTATAAACACTTAACTGAATGTACAAACCTTGTTCAACTAGTCCTAGGTTGATTTCTTTTTTCCACCACCTCTACTTGCTTTCCTTTCAACAATGTTCAATTTTCTGTATTACTGATACCAACAAAGCATTGACGGAATCTGAGTTATCGATTAAAACCTTTCTTTGTATTTCAAGTCATCAAGCCAAAGTATGAATTACACTCTAAAATGCCAATCAACTGACTGATGGAGATTCTGAATTAAAATTCTACATTGTAAATATAAAATCTATTAGTAAATTATATTGATTTCTAGAACATTGATTTGTAAAGTTTTTAAAGAGAAAATTTAAGATTAAAGTGTTTACTAATTACTAAACTGTAAGTTATAACAACTTTCCATACTTGGAAGTTAAATAATTTTTTTTTTAATGATGAAGATCATCTAGTGCAATCCAAAATATTTTCTCCCAGTAATTCAAAAAAACATTTATACTATTGGTTTGGCTGTTAGTTATTTTAATAAAAAAGTTGTATAATATTACATGAACCACACACAATACAATCAATGTATTAACTCATTTGCATATTTCAGTGTGAATTTTAATTATTTTTTTAAAATAATGCATTACCTATTATTGAGGTATTAATAGGTATTTCCTATTATTGAGAAATTAATAGGTATTTCTTATTATTGAGGAATTAATAGGTATTTCCTATTATTGAGTATTTCCTATTATTGAGGTATTAATAGGTATTTCCTATTATTGAGGTATTATTAGGTATTTCCTATTATTGAGGTATTATTTGATATTTCCTATTATTGAGGTATTATTAGGTATTTCCTATTATTGAGGTATTAATAGGTATTTCCTATTATTGTGGTATTATTAGGTATTTCCTATTATTGAGGTATTGATTAATACATGTGTGTTTCTATTTCTAAACTTAAGCTGCAAATATACACTTAATAACAAATGTTTTAAAATGTTTATACACTTGTCTAAGGACAGACAGACATTGTGAAGTGTGAGTAACGCATACATGTAAGTGCATTTCTTTCTCTAGGTGTAACAACTTTGTCATATACAGTCCCAAGAGAAAGGTTAAACTCACTGCAATACTGGTTTTAGAAAGCATTTACTTTTATTCAGTTGCTGAAACATATTCTGAGAAGTGTCTCTCTCGCTCTTTCTCTCTCTCATTTAACTGGTTACCCACGTTGAGGAGATGTCTCTACTGAAATGTTGCATAACAAGGAACATTCATAGTATGTCTATATTTGACAATGAAGTCTTCTAAGTAAATAGAGGTAATTTCTTCTTGATTTTTAGAATGTCGAACATGAAAATTTTTTATCACTTATGCATTAGTTTATGGCTATCCAAACTTTAATTTTGTAAATTTGTAAAAATCTACTGAGACAGAACGTTTTAGATCATTCTGTGGCCATTTTCATCAGTGTCTAAATTTTCAAATCGGAGTTGTTGTTAGGTTAAGCGATGACTGTTTTTAAAGGCAGGTTTTCGATAGTATCAAAGAGTATGTGTGATATTTATTAAGTTCGTTTGTATATTATGTGTCTATTTTGTGTTTTTGTGTGTAAATTTCATATTGTTCTAGTATGTTGAGATTTGGTCCTTTTTTGTTGATTTGTAAGACATCTAGGTTATGGTAAATGTCTTTGTATTTGTCTCCCGTTTCTTTTAGGCTGAGTTGGTGTTCTGTTTGTGTGATTTTATGTGTTCTTCATCTCTTTGTTTGAAGCTGCGACCTGTTTGCCCAATGTAGAATTTTTTGCAGTTTCTATAGTTCAATTTGTATACGTCTGGTGCTTGTAGTTTATTTTTGTTGTTGGTGTCATGTTGTATTTTGCATTGTAGTTTGTTCTAAGACACAAATACACAGACATTTGCCATCCCCTAGAAATCCTACACAACAAAAAAAGGACAACATCTCAACTCACTAGAACAATATTAAATTTACAAATACACAAAAACACAAAACACAATCATGTTAAACGAACAGACCCAATACAAATCAGACATATTCTTTTAAACTATCGATAGCCCCCCTTTAAAACAATCACCGCTTAACCTAACAACAACTCCAAACGGAAAATTAAGACACTGATGAAGATAACCACGGAGTGATCGGAAACCTTCTGTATCAGTAAGTTTTGACAAAATTAAAGTTCGGATAGTCATAAACTAATGTAAAAGTGATTAATTAAGTTTTGCTGAACATAATGTACTCCAAAATTCATGAGAATTGTATACACATATATTCAACAAATTATGGAATTCTCTTTTATACCAACTCTCTTGTCGTCTCTGTGCTGCAGGTTACACAGACAATATTTAGACACGTCTAAACCTCTTTTTATTCAATTATAGTAATCAATAAGGGTTGGAATAAGAGCTTTGTTTCCTCATTGTACTTTAAGTGTAGCTGGCTCATACTGGAACTAAGACATTCCCTTTCTCCTGTCTAAGGAATTCATGGCACATTTTTTTATTCTTAATTTTATTAATGTCTTAAAAGACATTACTGCTAAAGCAGGCTTTTTGGTTACTTCCAACAGTGCCTAATAGGTCAGCTTTAATTTTCTTTAGTTCTATAGCCAAACCCAGACTACAGTATAAATTGACAGTGTACACATAGTACCCTTGGTTTCCTAAAAATTTAGGAGAGTTAAATTTTATTAGAAGTATGATCTAAATTTACATTCTCTATAATCTCATTCTCGAAACCAACAGTATTTGTATCTTCCAAATATAACCAGGCCTCTAAGAGAATGTAGCTTTTTATGCTGGAACAGGTTCTCCTGATTCTAATAAACTGTAGAATACTTAAAGAAATTTCCACAACAAAACACTTTCATCACCTTTTCTGTAGTGTATACAGCTTAGAAATGGGAATAAATATAATTATTAACAGCATTGATTTTTTGTAGCTATAAACTGGTGCTTCAATGATTGTAAAATGAAAGAAACGAGAGGGTGGCTTAAATCTGTTGACAATAGGCTAGTCAATTTTTACTATAGTGCATAGTAAGAATCAATGTCAAGCTTCCACAACAATCCATGGCAAATGTAGCAAGAAAAATTATTTAATTCAATTTTGGAATAGGTTGATATGCCCAAACCCTCCACTGTAGTTTAAAAGCATGAAATTGTAATTTTTTTTCAACTAACTGTCACTTCAGTAAGTTTGTCAGTCACAAATACTTTGAAAAGCTTATAAGAATCTTGTCACTATAAATTGTTAGTTTCACACTTGGAATTCCCCTAAAATGGAAAGATTTTAATATTTTTGTGTCAGATTATTTTTGGGGTTTACTCAAATAAGTTTTTAGGCATATTCGTATTTCCATAAATTATAAATTAGGCTACTATCAAAATTATCAATACCTTCACTGAAATTGTTGACATAATCTCCAATGGGTTCCTCTTTACATGTCGTGACTATCACCCTACATAGGAGTCCATATTATTAACCGCTCCCCAATTTATAAAAAATGTTGATCCATTGGTAATATGTTATAAAAACGCAATACAATAATCAGTAATTACAATATAACAGTGTAAATACATTACTAACTTACACTACACTACAAAATTTATTTACTTGAATACAATTGATAAATACAGCAAACGCAAAGAAAATGACAGCACTATAACAGATAATGGCTGATTGCTTCACTGAATGGGTGACATAATCTATACACAACTTTAAAAAAAATTATCAATAAGTGCTTCTATATAGTGGATAAAGTCATAACTATAATCAAAAGTAAATAAATTATTAATCACTTAAACAAAAGTTTATGACTATCCGAACTTTAAATTTTGAAAATTTGTTATATCTTACTGAGACAGATGTGGCGATCTTCATCAGTGTCTTCTCCTTGGAGATGTCGGGTCAAGCGGTGACGGTTTTAAAGGCAGGTTTTCGATAGTATCAAAGAGTATGTGTGATTTGTATTGTGTTTGTTTGTTTAATATGTTTGTACTTTGAGTTTTTGTGTGTCTGTAAGTTTCATATTGTTCTAGTGTGTTGAGATGTGGTCCTTTTTTGTTGATGTGTAGGATTTCTAGCTTATGATAATTGTCTGTGAATTTATGTCCTGTTTCGTTTATGTGATTGACAAAGGTTGAGTTGGTGTTCGGCTTGTGTTCTTCGACTCTTTGTTTAAAGCTGCGACCTGTTTGTCCAATGTAGAATTTGTTACATTCGTCGCAGTTTATTTTGCATATGCTTGGTGCTTGTAGTTTATCTTTGTTGTCGGTGTCGTGTTGTATTTTGTATTGTAACTTGTTATTAGTTTTGCATGCTATTATGTATCCAATTTGTTGAAATTTGTGGGCTATTTTGTTTTTTGTTTTGTTTATGTATGGTAATGTGATGTATTTGTTTTCCCTGTTTGTAGTGTTAATTTTAGTGTTTTTTTTGTATTTTGTACCATAGCTTGTCCATTATTGTGGTGTTGTATATGATAAATATTTAATTGTGTCTAGTTCTTTGTTTATGTTTTCTGTGGTCAATGGGAATTCTTTAAGTCTATGGAGCATGGATCTGAAGGCAGCGTGTTTGTGTTGGATAGGGTGGTTTGGGGTATTGTGGATAAATGTGTCTGTATTTATGGGTTTCCTGTATATGTTGAAGCTGTGTTTTTGTGTGTGGCTTTTTGTTATGGTTAGATCGAGGAAGTTTAGGGATCGGTTGGCTTGAATATCTGAAGTGAAGTGGAATTTTGGGTGTATTTTATTAGTGCAGGTGAGGAGTTTTTCGCATTGTAAGGAGTTGCCTCTGTATATTGCTATGATATCATCGACGTATCTGTGCCAGTAAATGACTTTGAGTGCGTGTGTATTGTTTGTGAGTATCTTGGTGTTTTCTATGTGTTGTAGAAACATTTCGCTTAGGACACTACTGATAGGACTTCCCATGGGTAGGCCATCTGGTTGTGAATAGAAGTTGGAGTTGTGGGTGAAATAATTTTGTTTAGTGATGATTTGGAGGATTTTTTATGATTTCGGTAACCTGGGTTTTAGGTATGTTGTTCTGTATTAATTGGGTTTCTAGGATGTTGAGCATTTCGGGTATGTGTATGTTGGTGAACATATTTGTTATGTCGAGTGATAGTAGTTTTGAATTGTGTAATATGTATGTTGTCTTTTATTTTATTTATGATGTTTGTTCTGTTTTTTATGTGTGCTTCTGTGTTCAAGATTATTGATTTTCTGATTATTTTGTCAATACATTTTGCTAGCTTATGTGCAGGGGCATTCTGGTAGTTGATGATGGCTTGGATGGGGACGTTGGGTTTAAGTGTATTAATAAGATTCACCGATCGTAATGGACTACAAATTTCAAAAAATAAATTAAGTATACAAACCCTATTAATGTTATGCTATATCAAAAAACTAAATAAAACCTTATAAAAATCACACTTTTACCTTGGGAAACTTGATACTAATCTAATATTACGGCAAGGGCTTAAGAAATACATTGCTTGGAAAACAAAATTACAGTCAGTTCTCAATCGTCTTTCTACTAGATATACTTTTAAAACACTCATACATAAATATTTACTATAAGTAAATTAAAATTAACTAAGTGAATAGTTAAGTGCTTATTTGCTGATGTATTTTGAAACAATTGTTACTTTTACGGAGCAAAGTCTTCACTTGTACACAGTAGAATATATACTTTGCTTCGTAAAAACTTTCGAAACGCCTCAGTAAGTACGCTCTTAACTATTCACTTAGTTATGTATTAAGTAATTTTATTTTAAATAATGAGTTCATTATGATAACAAGAAGCAACTTTTTATAAATTTTTAATTTGAAAATCAAGTATTCATTTCATTATTGAAGTGAAATCTTTGCTGCAAGAAAACAACATTTTTCAAAACTCACAAATTGCTTGTTGTAGTTATTAGTTCATTAGCTAAATAATGTTTATTCACTTGTTTAGAAGATGTATATTAGATGGAGATACTCAGGAAAATAATTAAAGAAAATTAATTGACTTGAATCACTTACTAAACTATTTTACTAAAATGTTGTTGTTCAGGTAATATTTAGCTGCTAAATTATTCTTTGGTTAATTAAATTACTAGCACAATAAAGTTCTAATACTTTGATCTCAAGACTTAGCGAGAAATTTTCCATTTTAGGGAACCAATGAAAATTATATTGTGTTTGAATCTGGACTTGGATATATAAATATTTTAGTCGGGATATAAAAAAATTACACAAACATTTCCTACCAGTTTTTAACTTTTTCTATTTACTGCTTTTTTATAAATAGAGCCTGCACTTCAACTGATCACTGGTATGTTAAACAAAACTGGTGATGATATGTTTTTACTATCAAAACTGCATGTTTGCCAATGTCTGTATTTTAATGAAGTTCAGTCTGATATAATTCATTCCATACATTTCTATTTTCAGCACAGTTGTGTTTTTTCTAATAATGTTTGTAATTCCAGTAGTATGCTATCCTGTATAGAATTATAATGTTTGACATTTTCCAAATGATCATCAACTTTCTCACTTTATAACTTTTTAATGATTATTGTTAGTACCAAGTAGTAAATGAACCAAATAAGCAAAATTTTATAACAAAAAAAAAATTCTCATAAGAAAATCACCCCATATAAATAGGTTTCTAGATGTGACAAGGCAAAAGAAGTTTCTTCCCACTCAACCATTCAAGTGGGTCACCATCAACTCTTACTATACTGCAAGACTGATGACAAATTGTCAACATCTACGTCTGCATTGTTATAGCATGTGTCAATGATGTGTTGAAATCAATAGTATACATCTTAAGTTTTAGTGTCAATGATGTGTTGAAATCGATAGTATACATCTTAAGTTTTAGTAACTAAAATAAATTCTTTTGTCTGATGTCACATTCAGACATAATTGTTTATATTGTTAATATTAAATGACCTAAATTGATGCTTTCAGATATTTTATTGCGATTAATTCAACAGAATCTAAATTGGTGACAATTTTTCCTTGAAAGTTTATTTTTTAAAATGAATATTCCCATTGTAAAACAACTGGAAGCTTTATCAGTGCCCCGCCCTTTATCAAGTCATATTCATAAATTGCTAACCCTTTTCAATTTCTCTATCAGTTCACACTCTCCCTATATAATTTTCTTTAAATATTAATTCATTATTTTTAATTTAGGAAAGCTGATGTCTTTAGGCTGGACTGGAACTGAATGACTAAATGTTTGAAATCCAGCACCCTGTCACCAAGCCAACTTATCGACAGCTGGATATATTTTTCTTAGTGAGGTATATGGAGAGTACAATTTTAACCAAAACCTTTTGTGGATTGCATTAGATGGGAATTTGATAGAAATAATGATTCCTCACTTGGATAAGAAATGTTACCACTTAATATCGTGATGCCGTCATATGTACATACATATTGATATTAATTGTAATTATGTATTGTAAGTAACTTAAATAAAATTTTTCTCTTTTTACCTAAGTAGTATTTCTGTTTAAATTACTTTTTTATTACTTGTTTTTAAGAAATTTTTTTATTTTGGAAATGTGTAATTGATAATTACTCATGTATCATCTACTAGACCTAAATTAACAATTTACGAACATTTCAAAATACAGGCACCAATAGAAAAAGTGGATCGTTTTTAAATGAATAAAACAAATGAGAAATAAGATATAGAAAAACAGTTATTAAACGATTTGAAACATATTTTCTTGCCATTTAAAATTAAAACACATAAATTATAAAATTCACTTATTTTGTTTTAAAATTTAAATCAGTCATATGACCCTTATTGTACACGCATACATATAATCATACTTGGGAATTATTCACTGCTTTCACAATCATGCCTCTCAGTATGGCTGCTATTTCATTGTGAATTGCTAGCTTCAGATCTTCAGTTGTTTGTGGTCTCCTGACATACGCTATTGATTTCGAATACCCTTAGAGTAAAAGTCACATGCTGAAAGATCTAGGGAGCTAAAGATTTAGAAGCTAAACTGTACAAAGTGTAATAAATTCTTGACTAAACAAATTCTATTACTAGGTTAGAAGTTCTTGACCATTCCTGAATTTTACGTCTGTAATGAAATGCAATCTTATACCAATGACAAACGCATTTAACAAAAAGTTTTTACATCAATGACTAAATTATAAAAACAAGTATAAACAACAAAACAATTTCAGCTATAATTTCAGTAAAAATAACACATATTTGAATAGTTTCATATTGAAATAACAAACGGAAACTATCTGGAATAGAAACGGTCCTCTTCTATTTCTATTCAAGTAATGACTATCTGCAAGTATTTACTTTTGTAAGATGTATTGGATTGGATATAATAGTTAAAGACATACATAGTACTGACCTCAGTCTTCTTCATAAAGGCTAATATAATAAAAATAATATATCACTTGTATTATTTTTACAACCAGCATTCTATATGAATTAGATAAGAACATGAGTGAATTCATATATTGCAGATGTAGGGATATGTATCTTCCTTTCAATTCCCACAACATGCATCACAGATATAATTCAATTTTTCTCAGATACGCAGACCTCTATAGAGATGTATAACTTTATTATTATTTTGTTTGATAACTGAAAGAGTAAACTGCTCATAAGAATCTTGAAAAAGATTGCTTTGTCAGTGGTTGTTGAGTTTCCTGTATATTTTTGCCCTGTACATTTTGATTAATTAAGTATTACGGAATCAAAGTAAAATTAATGTAAGCAAATAAGCTGGCTCAAAAAGTTTTACCATTGAGTAACAAATATAAATGTGAAAATACTTTGCTAAAAAAACAAGATATTTGTTAATATTACTTTGTGTTATTTAAGTACTACAAGAAAACAGTTGTTATCAAAAATACTTTTATTAAAACTTCAGTTATCTAGATAAAAATTACAATGGGTGGTAACTGACAGTTTTGTTTTACTGTCAGATCCGGGCTGCCCATACAGTAGTTATTTCCATGATTTTTAATAGCTGCGCAAACAATTTATATCACTATGTTATTGAATGTCAATGGTTTAGATGGTCGTGAACATACTCTTTTTCTGTGCTCCTCACCTAGGTCAGTTTTAAATCACCTGTTGTTTGGGTTGCATCAATTACGTGTTGTATTCTAGTTTTAAACAATTTCATTCAACTATATAACGCGAACCATTGTTCGTTGTATCACTGTTGTATACAGTGATATCTCATAAGAGAAATGTATAATACTATCTAGGAATGAGAAAGTAATGGTAAGTAAATGAGTGATTGAGATTGGCCAGAGGATATAACCTTGGAGCATAACTGTTACTGGCATAACAATAACAGTTCATCAATATTAAACTGCCTGCCAGTGTAACGTCATAATAGGGGGAAGTTCAGGTAGAAACGTTAAGACGTCGATTGACAATGTCCTTCATAGGGTTTCTTCAGCAATAGTCAAAGAGAAGACTTCAATCATTTGTCAAGACACAAATGTTTGCTGATCAGAGTGACAGTTTACCTAAATTCAAAACCAGCAATAGTGAGCTACATAATTATAGTTAAATATAATAGAAAAAAGCCTTTTGTATTTGAGGAATACCAAACTTATGCTTTTAAAGAAGATCCCAAGTTCTTAGGATGATGTTTTATGCAAATCAGATGTAACAGTTCTCAAATGTAGGACATAGCTTCAAAAAACATTGGCTTCAAAAAGAGAGAAAAATGGTTTTTAGTTAATGTCCCAATGATTGCGGGGATTTAACTAGATATCACAGCCTTCCTTTGATTTTAAACTGAAAGTTTCAGTCTTCTAGAACTTTTACAAATGTATTAAGCTTGTTATTGTGTACAAATGTTCAAATAAATCAAGGAAAAATGAAAATACTAAAATAATGTTAGAAGTAGTTATTGCGTAACTGAGTGAATACTTTTAAACCTACTTCCTGACGTGTTTTGAAACAGTCTTACATATACGAAACTAATTCGTTACTTGTTGCATAGAGTAGCGGGTTGCCTTCGTCATGGAACAATTGCTTCGAAGTACATCCGCAAGTAAGTTGAAACATATTCAGTCAGTTACACAATAATTACTTACATACTAACATAATTAGTATATGCAATACCATTACAACAAGCAAATTTAGGAATAATGGAACAAAGTTATAAGACTAAGAAAAAATATGCTCAATCCAATAAAGCAGATAAATCAATTTCAAATGAAGATATGCAAAACTTATTTTGAGCAATTTCAGTGATACATTGTCTATATGGACAACAAATATGTCAAAAAATGGTTGAATTGGGAATTGATTAACATAAATTACAATCACTAATTAGTCATTGAAAAATTTATAGATGAGAAAGATTAACAAGTAAAAGTAACATTTTTGTATAAAATTAAGTGAAGTTTTAATTTGAAAATTAATTTTCTAAACTTACTCTTTAAACCAGTTTCGTTATATTCATTTAGGCAGTCTCAATACAGTATTTCAAATTTTCTTATGTAAATAATATAATAAACTATAATTCGAATAATTTTGAACAATTGGTTGTTTCAAATGAACACTTAGGAAACATCAAGAGTTTAACTTTATTTATTATTGATAAAGTAGCGGCAGGCGGCTCAAATTACATAGTAATGTAGAATTCACTAGACTCTTTTAGAAGATTCCATCTTCTCTAATTGTCTGTCATCTGTGAACTCTTCTAGACATCTATCTGGACATCTACCTCCCTTCCTTGAGTTCCAATATTGGCTGACATAGATTCCTCTGAAGTCACTAGGTGACTGTCGGTTTTTACTCACTTTCAGTGTGGTAAACATCATATTATTCACCATCAACCTACTTAATTTTTTTAATATTTATCACATTTACTGATTTTCTTGGTGCTATCAAAAACTTTATGGCTCTAATGACTTTTTTCCTTAATTTACTTTTATTATAACTTTGACAAGATGTTATTTTACTAACATGGAGTATAAAAGGTTAGCTATTTATCAAAGTAAAACCATCAGCAAATTATTTAAATATTAGTATATTATGAAGTTTTGTAAATACAATAAATACATTGTTTACAGTACACAATATAAAACACTGTCATTGTCAGTTCATTTCTATAATTTTCCTTTGATGTCTCAATTTACCTATGACCTCTCAGGTTATTCACATGATTGGCAACAAAGCATTGGACATATTGATATTTCAGTTTTAATTCCATTAATTAAACTAGTAGGAAAAGCAAATGCTTCAAATGCTGATTATTTGATATCTTTTTAATCTTTCTCATCTATTATTATTTCAGTAACCAATTAGGAATTGTAATTCATGTCCATCAACTCACTATTCGACTATTTGTTGACATATTTGTAGTCGATATAGGCAACGTATCACTGGAATTTCTCAAAATAAGTTTTGCATCTATTCATTTGAAATCGATTTAACTGCTTCATTGCATTGAGCATAATTTTTCTTAGTCTTATTGTTCTCCTTTCTCCTTCAAAAACCTATTTTTGGTAGACACAATGAACATTTTTACCTTTATTATAGAATCCAAACATTATTAGTCATATAACCACAGCTTGCCGGTTTAGATTACTCGTCACCATTGTCATAAAGCATGTTCTTTAAAAGCTGCAGGTAGCCATGTTTCATGCATTCAAAAATGTCTTGATTAATAAATTTAATGAAACTTTGTAAAATTTAGTGGAAGGAACAAAGTTCTGAATTTGACCTTTTACCATTTACGAATGGAGGAATATAACTGAAAGTTGTGTTACAGTTTTGTTCAACCAACTCATTTCCAATTTTATCCAAATCTTTCTAATCTTGTTTTACTTCCTGGGTGATACCTTTATTTCACCATTTCTAAAGTTACCAGTTGCAATGATCCTAAATTTACTAATTAAAGTATAAGTAATTATTGTGTAACTGAGTGAATATGTTTCAACTTACTCATGAATTTATTTCGAAACAATTGGTTCATGACGAAGGCGACCTGCTACTCAATGAAACGGGAATGATTTTAAAAAAGTTCTAGAAGACTTAAATTTTAAAATCTAAGGAAGGCTGTGATATCTAGTTAAATTTCAGCAATCATCAGAACATTAACTAAAATAATTTTTCTCTGTTTTTGTAGCCAATGTTTTTTGAAGCTATGTCCTCCATACATGCAACAAAGGCCATAAATTAAACATATAATATATAGACATAGTAAAACACATAAAAATGGCATCTTAAATGAACAAAGACGGCACAGATCAAACATACTCTTCAATCACATCACTTCTAACTTTCAAAAAAATGGTACCGAGGAAGCACAACTGCAGCATTCGTAGCGGCAAAAGTACAAGGCTGAAGAAGTCGTAAGACGAAAACATTTCCTCCAAGTGTAAGTTAACAATTTAACAACTTTTAGTTAACAAAACGTCTGGTCGCAAGTAATAGCAAAAGTGTAATAAGAATTAACAACCAGCTCGTCATGAACAACAACAAGATGTCGATATTTAATAAAGCCCGGCAAGCAGAAGTTCAACAATTTCGTACCACAATTTTGAAGGTTAGGAAAATACACGCACACATTCAATTTAACAAAACGTGTCTTAAAAAACCAACACACCTAAGTACACTAAAGTGAACATAAAACATATAAACAAAGCATCCATAAAAACAATTAAATTCGCAGAAGCAATGTATATCAAACAATCAATAAAAGAACTTTATGTAAAGAAAGATAAACTTAACCTAAAATTGTTACAATTACATTTAAACATTTCAAATACATATGGACATGTATTGTCATACAGATATGATAATATATTGCCACAGATATGTAGATGACGTTATAATACTATACCGAGGAAACATAAGACAATACCAACAACTCCAAACACACATAAACAAAATACACAAAAATATCCAGTTCACTGCAGTTTGAAAGCAACAAAACATTGAATTTCTTAGACATCACCATAACAAAAAAATCAAAACCAACATGAATTCAACATATACCGCAAGCCAAGCATGACACTAGCATGACAGACACACTGATACACAATTCATCGAACCACCCAATACAATATATACCGCAAGCCAAGCATGACAGACACACTGATACACAATTCATCAAACTACCCAATACAACATAAACCCGCAGCATTCAAACATTTACTACACTGAATAAATAGAATACCTATGTCCACAACTAAGTACACAGAGGAACTTAACACAATAAAATATTTAGCTCACAAAAAAAATATGACAATTATTTAATAGACGAACTACACATAAAAATACTCAACAAGAACAGTAACAACAACACAAACAACAAAAACATGAACACAAACAAATTAATAACCCTCACATACATAAACAAACTCAATAATAAAATAGCACACCAATTCGAAAAAGCAGGATACAATGTAGCTTACAGAACAAAAAATAAAAGCCAAACGACTATCAGACACAGCATTAACAACAATACCAACACATACAATAACGGAGGAGTATACAAACTAAAATGCAACAACTGCAATAAGCTCTGTATTGGACACACAAGAAGATCTTTCACCGAAAGATAAAAGAACACAAAAGCGAACTGCACACTACTATTGAATCCACCTTCGCAAACCACCTCATGGACACTAAACACTCGTGCAAAAGTATGGAAAATAACATGAGCATCCTCCACACATACAAACAAAGACCATAAATTAAATAGACTAGAACAGTATGAAATATATAGAAATATCAACAAACATCAAAATGACATTTTAAATGAACAAACACGGCACAGACATACTCTTCGATCACATCACTTCTAACTTTCAAAAAAATGGTCTTACTCCTTTCATATTTACATTTATTTATTAATATCCGAGACTATTTCTTACCCAGAGTAAGTACTAGGACCTACCTTTTCTAATACAATTTACCTATAAGCTTCTATCCCTAACTCTAGGCGTACATAATACTTACCATTTGCCCTGCAATGGTATAATGATCTAGGAGAGATTTCGGTCAGTCAACCGAAGCCTGTAACATCCCTGCCTAGATCTCCTAGGAATGAATACCTAGATTTCGTACAAAAACCAATTACCTGAGTATTTTTATACATGGAAACCGTTTAGCAAGAAACAGTGAGCTATATAGTTATATCAACACTAACAACAGCTTATTGGAAAATACTAATTATTAATTTATGAGGTGTTAAAACATGCAAACATTTACAGGCGTTACACATTTCTTTTATTGAGCATAGTTACCCCTTGGCAACATTTTATAACAATTATTTCTGTCTATAATTTTAGTATAGTAAACCTATGACAGTTGCCCTTTTATATTGGGCAGTAGACATGTTTACAAAAAAACAGTGAGAATTCCTCCGTACTTGAATGATTATCTTTCATACCTATTTCCTACAATATCTGTTAATTATTCGCATTCAGAAGTTCGAAAAATGTAAAAATTTCATTCTTTCAAACTATTGAATAAAATTTATTATCAAAATATGTAGAAATTTGGTATGAATAATATAATTTCATGTAGGGATTCCTATCACATTTTCTTTATATATATTTTTTAATAAAGTAACAAATTTAATTAACTTAGTAGGCTACTGGCTACGGGTAAGATACGTTATATCTCATATTTTATTTATCCATAGTTAATTTACGTTTATATATATACCTGAGCTTACGAGGTAGGTAGCATCGGCGAGGATCGTGAACAAAGGTCCCCATAAAAGTCGTTGGTAGTCCTAGTATAAATGGTTTCTAGAAAGTAAGATTTAACCCTCGGGTAGGCGCGCGGGCTACAGGTGTAGCCCAGTGTTTTTCTTTAGGCTGGTACGCTTTAGGTAATTGTCCCTTGTCACTTGTCTGTAGTTCAGCACCTTCCTTAGCTCTCTGCGAGAAGGGCTTCCAGAAACCGCCATTATCACGCGGTAGTGATCTGAATTCAGATCTCTATTGACATGATGTTCCGGTGACAGTAACAGACCTTTCGCAATAGCTATATCCAAAATTACTTCCGTGTGGTATGTGTTGTGGTGTGTTGGCTCAGGAGGGGCCAGCAGTATAGCTGTTGTGTTTTGTAAGAAGGTTTGGAGTTGCCGGCCTCCTGTGTTTGTAGACTTACAGCCCCAGCATGTGTGTTTAGAATTAAGGTCCCCGGCGATTATTACCCTACTGGAGGTCTGTAGAAGGACTTCTAAATCGCGAGTGTAATCAACAGAACTCGGTGGTTTGTACGCTGTTAAAGCGTTGTTGTGCTACCTTTGAGCTCAAGCCTAATAGCTGTTGCTTCAACGCATGTTGAGTGCGGGCAAAAACAACTCAAAATGTTTAGTGCGTTTATCTATTACTATAGCCGTACTGCCACGGCTTCTAGTTGTCCTGTTGGTAAACTTTAAAGACCTGTCTCCCCTAATGTAATAAAATAAAATTTCATCAAGAGTTTTTAAACTAAGCCCCAAAAGGGGAGAACATGGTCGCTTCTAAGGTGTGGATTTGGGCTACTTTCAGCTTAACCTAGGGGCGTTTGACCTGGAAGTCGGGGACACCTAGAAACATCGGTCCTCCCCTGTATACTACACATTGCTAAGTAATATTTGTTCCATGCTCAGTGAATAAAGTTCGCTGTTGCAGCTGTTACTCTGCTTGACTGCTAGGTGGCAGCACCTGGCGGTAGAAACCAGTTATTTCTCCATCAAAAGAGCTTATTAGTTTGGTACATGGGCAACCAATCCTGTTTAATCTATTCTTTGGTAGATACAATGAACATTATTGAACGTTATTATTACCTGCTCAAATTATAGATTCCAAACATTAATAACCATGTGATCACAGCTTACCGGTTTAAGTATTTGATCAATTCTTCTGCACTATTCTCATCACCATTGTCCTAAGGAATGTTCCTTAAAAGTTGCATGTAGCCATGTTTCATGCTTTCAAAAAGCATTTTTCTCTCTATGTGAAGCCAATGTTTTTGAAGCTATGTCCTACATTTGAGAACTGTTTCGTCTGAATTGCAGAAAACATCAACCTAAGAACTTAGGATCTTCTTGTAAAGCATAAGTTTGGTACTGCTAAAAACAGCTTCCTTCTGTTGAGTTTAACTATAATTATGTAGTTCACTAATGCTGGTTATGAATTTAGGTAGACTGTCAATCGGATCAGCAAACATTTGTGTTTTCACAAATGATTGAAGTCTTCTCTTTGACTATTGCTGCAGATAACCTATGAAAGATATTGCCAATCGACATCATAACTTTTCTACCTGAACTTCCCCCATTATGGAATTACACTGGCAGACAGGTTAAAATTGATTAAACTGTTATTTTTATGCCAGACAGTTATGGCCAAGGTTATATAAGGAGTGGCCTACCTCTACCACTCACTTACCATTACTTTCTCATTTCTACATAATATTATACATTTTTCTTATGAGATATCACTGTATACAATTTTACTTGTTACATAACTAAATTAAGTTGTTTAAAACTAGAATACCATACATATTTTTAAATAAATAAAACCTCTAAACCACAAATAACATTTATTTAAACCTTATGTACATTTCAATTGCCCAGCAATCATCTTCAGAGGTATTTTAAAAATACAACTAACTTTAAACAACATAATACAACAAATATATAGGCATAAACCGGTAACTACTTCGCCACACACCTTATTTTAAAAAACTAGTACGACCAATCACGTTGCAGTAAATTCCCCCTCTGCAACTTGGTCCTGTCTTTAAACTCTCGTGGTGAAAAGTTAGCGTTACAACTATTTCAATTTTACAAAAAGCAATAATATTATTTATTAACAAAAAAAGGTTATAACTATCTCCTAATTAATGAATACAACTGAGATTTAGGGATAAGCCCTTTATCACAATTTAATAAATTATTTTCGTCATATTTGTGAATGTACAAACTCTCAAAACTATTCAAAAGACCTTTTGAATTAACAGTTTTCAATAATTTTAGATCATTTAATTCTAAAGTGTGTTTAGTGTTTAGAATATGTTCTGCAACACTAGATTTTTCAGGTCTTTGAAATTTTATATGGCTAATATGTTCATTAAATCTGGTTAATATTCTTTTTGTTTGGCCAATATAAATTTTACTACATGAATTACAATTTATTTTATAAATCCCAGATTTATCTATCATCTTTATTTTATCTTTTGGGTTACCTAATACATTTTTTAAGATATTTAGGCTTTTGTAAGCTACTTTTAAATTTACCTGTTTAAAAACTTTTTCTAAACATTTTGTTAAATCCATATCAAATGGTGGGCTAATGAATTGATTTTTAATCTTTTCTTTTTGTGTTATTAAAGTAGTAGAATCGTTTCTATACTTTTTTAATTTTTGTTTTCTCAATATGTTATCTATTATTTTAGGATCATATCCATTGAATTTAGCGATTTCTCTAATTTTGGCCAACTCACATTTAAATATATTTTTATGCAATGGAAAAGTAATTAATCTATTAACCATAGTATTAAAAACTGCTAATTTATAGGATGTGCAAAGGTTAGAATCTACGTTAGAATGCATTTTTGACTTTTTTCATTAACTCCAGATAGTTATGAGAAGACAGACAAACCTAAATATCAACATGAAAGCTAAATATAGTTAGAATAAAACTTGAAAACAATATTGGCTAACAAAATTACTATAAAATTCTCATCAACCAGTTCTGATATTTCAAAAAAAAATATCAAAACCTTACAGTAACAAAATAAAACTACAGGATAAACAAATATTAATGGTTTTACTTTAACATTTGTATTATTACAACTACTAATCTTTTTATAATGAGCAACAGTTACACTATGATATTTATAATGAATGCATCAAAATTAAGTAGATATTGCAATCAATTTATATTTCATAACAATTTGTTGTTTCTTAGGTCCAAGGACTTTTCTTTTAATATTTGGCTGAGGAGGTGATATAGGAGACGTTAATAAAGTGAGTAGCTGTCTGTTTTTGTGGATTACCTATATACAAGCAGGTAATCTTTGCCCATAACTAACTTTTTTATTCTTGGTAATCAAGTGTGAAAAGTGGGTTTTGCCTTAGGATTCACTATAGTTACTTTAGGGTATTTATAACAAAATACATAAATATTAGTTGCAAAAATTGTAAACTACATTGTTAAAGTGTTGTTTAAAATGTTTGTTTAATAATGTCTAAATATTTGATTAACTGCTATATTAATCTATGTATAAGTTAACCTTTTTCTTACAGAATTAAATCTCTAGAAACCAAACTTGTTTGATACTTGCAGCATATATTTTTATTTACAGCATATATATTATTTGTTATACCCATATGTAACAACAATTCTGAGCTCAGTCTTGTGATTCATTATATTCAGTAAGAATATGGGAGAATGTAATGTATAAGATCATGTTGAAAAACAAGAATCCCATTAAGTAAATGTGTATCCTCAAGTGTGTTAAAGCTAAGAGCTAATTTGTTTAGATTAATTAAACTGAATGAAAATGAAAGATCGAATAACTGCCCCACTGTAAAATATAAAACATAATTGAAGAGAACTAGTGAAGATGGCAAATACAGAAACGAAGATAAGAAAATCCCAATTTTTCAAGAAATCTTTGTTTGAACTGCAAAGATCCAAATTATTTAAAATTGCTAAAATGATAATTGGAACTTTAGGAAAGAGTATATAAGTATGTTCTTAAAAATTGTAAAATGGGATTGACAATAAATCTTGAAAAATAACTCAAAAACTCAAAACTAACACATTTGAGAACTCACTTAGGTTGCTGTAAATGTATCATTTAAAAAGTGGGTTAGAGGTATGCCAGAGAACCATTCTAGTGAGCAGCTCCCACATGATTCAGGACTGTACTATAATTGAAGAAGTGAATGTAAATACTTTCTTAATATGCCAAGAAACACTTATATGTTAACTTCGGTAAAAGTAAATAAAAAAGAAGATATATGAGTCATTATGAAATAAACAGGAATTGAAATATCTAAAATATCACTTATACTGGGTCTAATGGCACATTGTATTCAGAAATGTATGGATGAATAAAAATTAATGTAGGACTGGGTACAAACTGAGTAGAGTAAATGTTATACCAACTTTAAAAATAAGATTCTGATGTTATTTCTCGACGGATTTTTTAAGATGTCTAGAATAACAAAATCAATTTCATAAAATAAACACAGACCTTTTAATCATTCTTGAGGCAATGACATCTGAGCTCAAATTTATGGATATGGTTGTAAATGGCATACTCAAAGATAACCTCAAAAAGCAATTGGCAAACTAACTTTTCACAAATAATATCTCCTAAATATCAACGAGAAAATTTTTTTAAAAAACTATATTAACAATTAAAACCTAATCTGATAAAATGTAGTGTAGACCATGATATGAATGGAAATGAGAAGAGGAACATGTAGAGTATGGATTTATACTGTTGTGATGAGATTAATTGCCGTGATGTCAAAGATATTTGCACAATAGAGTTCTGTGATAACACATTTTGTGTTTTATCAAATTTATTTATTCAGCTTGGATATTAAGCACAGATTTTTCCAACCTGATGTCTTATACTTTGAATATATGGATTTGGTTTATGCTAAATTTTATAATTTTCACTATTCAGGATCGTCTTTTATTTAGGCATACAATACTTGTTACTTGAGATGGTCTACTAAGCATTTATCAGTGACATAGTTGAATGCTATATGTGACCATCTTAGTTGACAGGATTTACCTCAACAAACACAGTCAAGGTGGGAAATTACAGTAAGGTAACTGCCAGAGGTAGCTTATCACGCTGACATAATTTTAAAATTTACCTTTAAATAACAGAATAAATAGTAAATTAACATAAATCATTAAGTATTGTTTCTTACAAGGTTGTACACTTAATAATCTGAAACTGATTTCTCTAAAACACATTTTTTTTTCATTTTAAATACAAGGAAAGAAATTATAGTAAATTTAATAACTATAGCATCCAGGAAGGCTATTAGCTTATTTTTTCACAAATGAAAGTCACTGTTACTATAAAAAAATATTTAACACTACAAAATTAATTATATAACGTAGATAGAAGTATTGCGTCATTTTATATATTTTCTTTTACTTAGGTTATATAAATGAAAACTCTTAAATTTAATTTAACTGTTATAATGAAGAAAAACCTTCACAATAATTTCTCATTTATTCAATGGCTAATTAATGAATAGTATATGTCATGTATTGCATTATATTGAATAGAATCTCCCTGACAAAATAATTTCCAAAACATATAGATTTGTTCATAGAGCTTGGATAAATAAGATGAAATTTAAACAATTAAATCTCAATATAATGATTTTCTTGAGCAACTGTGGCCTATGTTATAATATTTTAAATAATAAACCCAATAACCACAAATTAATTTATGGTTATTGGGTTTATTATTTCAAATATTAGAATTAAATCTCAGATTAGTAAACTAATACTAAGTATGTTTTCTGCAATTGAGGTGGAAGAAATTGAGTTTTAGAAAGAATATATCCATGCGTGTCTAAAAAAATAAAAACATTCAAACGAAATAAAAAAACATTGAAAACAAACATTGGAAAATGGGGTAAAATCATAAAAGGATACCCATGGTTGGCTAATAAAAGACACATAGTTCTAAGTGGAATTTGAATGAAAGTATGTTTCTTTTAATTTAAACATGGTTATCATTGTTTAATATTTTACTTTTTCAACTCTAAACTTCACATTGTAAAATAACTTTAGAAAACCATTATCAATGATTTCTAGCAATTTATTATCAACACATGTGAGTACCACACTCAAGTCTACCTAAAGACAACCTGATTCTTACAAAACCTGGTTAATCTTTGAACTTGTATAAATAATTTATTGTATTTCCATATTCATCAAAATAATGAGTTGAAGTATTTTAATATTTTGTGTAAAGCATTAAAGTTCATTTCTAGTGTTAAATCTCCAGCTATAAAAAACAAATTCTGGACAATGGCACCTAGTCAATCATCTGCCAGTTGTATCTGTATAAATAAATATATTCCATTACACTTTTAGTATTACTTGGCAAAAAAAACACAATTTAATGATATTTTTCAATAGAGGCGTTTCACACTAGGTCAATGCACTGTTCAATGTTACGGACAAGGCATAAATGTTATGTTAAATGCATAAATGAGTTACGAACAAGGCTCCTTTATGACGTTTTGTTCCTGACTCTTATTTAACACTGCAGTGGTCGTGCGGAATACTATTTTAATCCAGGGGTAAATTTTTGTGTACTATTTTGGGTTGGTTGGACTTATGACCTTGAGCAACCATCTATCTTTCACACACACATCCTCACTGTTACCAGTGACGTAGCAGAGCTGTAAGTTGTCTCGTTATTTTTTGTGGATATTTTTAAATCACCTGGATTATAATAGAAATTCGTGCAACTACTTATGAAAGGTTTCCTATACATGGAGTAGTTTTAATATATTGTATATTAAATAGATATTTGGTTATTTTTTGTGTGAAAACAATATTTAAATTATTAATACATATATCTGTAAACAATGTCTGACCAGAGCATGAACAAATACAACGCTGGCATGCCGAAACCGAAAGTGACAATGTAAGCTTGTTAGGTTGACCTAACAAATGATCTAACTTAGTTTCAGGTTATATATTAATTGTATGCTAAAATAAAAAAGATTTTTCACTACATTAGTTTTCTATATAACTCGTTAAACACCCTAAAATGTTTATAGGATATTTAAAAATTTTTTATATTTTAAAAGCTTTTTCAAAGTGGTTTATAATAGTAAGCTGCGCAACCACTCGTGTTACTTATTTACGCTCGACCACTGCAGTGTTAACTATTACCAAATTTAATTACTGTAAGGTTTAAGAAATAGTTTAAGCTTTGCTCTTTAAAAATCTCGTAAATAAAATTAGATTTACTACCTTATAGTTAGGTTATTAGCAATTATCTAACCAAATTTAAGATAAATTGTGAAATATACTATGCTGTTGCATGATATGTAAACCAAAATTATCATTCTAAAGACTTTATTTTCCTAATAAAATGAAAATACTAAAATATATTTGTTTAAAAAAAGTATATAAATAACTGAAAAAAGCAATCTCCTCTTATGAGCAAAGTTATTTTGATGACAATAATTGTTTCCCATAAAGTGTGGATAGAAAATAAATGACCCAATCACATACCTAACCTATCAATAATACCAGACCAATTGTTTACATTAAAATGATATTTAAAGCAGCAGTCAGAAGGTGGTTGGTTGTCATCTCGCCACTACTGCAAAGAGGACAGGTGCTGGTATGCAGCAGGCCAAACCTGTGTAACTGCTTCCAGGTAGAAATAGATTTGTGCCTCAAATGAGTTATTAGATGTCTGTTTTTACCTTTAACTACCGTCGTCGTGCCAGACAGGCACTGGTACCAATGGGGTTGTTTAGTTTCTCCGGCCCTAATACTCAAGGTCATGGAGTTCAGTAGCTTCCTATTTAGTAATTCTTTTCATGGTGTTTGAGTTGTTTGCACGATTTTTTGCGTTGTATTCGTTTTATAATAACATGAATCTTTGGTTGTGCCACACAGGTACAATGTCGGTATTTGTGTAACATTTTAAACTTTTATAGTATTTTTTCTTTTCTCCTATTTATGTGTAATTATAGTATTCCATTATATAAATTGAATAAATGGATAGACCTGGACCTTCTGGATTTTAAAAAAAAACTAATTTCAACTAGCCTCAAGTAGTAGAAATATAAGAGTGATTTTGAAGATACCATCATTGACGGGTACTTGAAGAAGACCCGATTCAGGTGCTGTATCTAATGAACAACTTCTAGAAGGCATCAATGTGAATAGGGGAACTGTGCAAAAAAGTAAAGAAGTAATTGTGTTCATGATTCCGAATCTCAACAAAGTACATCAGACGATGAAAATGATTTCGAAGAATTACAACATCCAGAAATTTACAAATTTGTCTATTTGTGTAGAAAAGTTGTTACTAAGAATGTAGAATTTTTCCAGCAACAAAAAAATAGAAAGACTAGTTACACTTTGTAAGCTGTCTACAACAAATATGTCTAGAATGTTCAGAGCCGCTGTGTAAAGACTGCTGTTGAAATTGAGTTTTTATTTTTAATGTCAGTTTCCATATACAAAACTTTTAATGTGACAAATGTTGATTTTTATATAAAGTTTAGTGTGTACAATCGGTGAACAAAATATAATTATTGTAAGTTTATTATCGTGAGAATATAATCCTTTTTAGCTAAGCTGCACTACGATCTTTGGAAGTTAAGACTACAGTTTTCAATTAGTAAATAAAAATAACCGATCTCATAAAATTATGTGTAATATAGTCACTTGCAATCAGAGTATATTCAAAAACCATTTTCATACAGTAGATGCAAGATAAATTGTTAAACCATACAATAAATCACACTTAGACCCTTCATGCCTGTGAGGCACACGGTGGTAGTAACGTGACAAAGATTGCAGACCAGTAGTTGAAAGTTAAAACAGAGAAGAAGGTTATACTCATTATTACTTCAAGTAGGCATTTTGTAAAAAGTACATCAAGCTATACACAGAAAGGAGTCTGACAACGAAAAGTTCATGAAATAAAATATTCTTAATATCTTCATACATAAATTAAACCCAACAGGATATGGATGCAATTTAAATTATGTTTAATGTATTGTATAGAAGGGAAAGATTGATTTTAAAAGTATTACAAAAAGATATATTTAATGTAAGCCTATCAAATGTTATGGTAAATATAAGTTTTATACAAAAAATAAAAAGAAATAAAGTCAAATCTGGGAACTAATGGGCGGGATTGTTTACAGAATATAACAAAGTATTATGAATAGACAAATTGTTAAAAAAAAATGATCACATCTTAGGGATATTATAAAAGCAATAGTGTAGTGTTTGGTATGAACAATGAAATGTTCTCTTAAAAGTGACAAGTGATAAAATGTTAATTATTGAGTTAGTTTGAATCTACATTGGACAACCACTGAGAAAAGCTGTTGCATAGGACACACCTTCTGAACACATAACAAAAGTTAGATATGCATATGTAAAAAATAATGATTTGATTTGCAAATTTCGTGTTGCACTCTTTGAGGTTTTTTAAACCTCTACTTTTAGTATCACTTGGCAAAAAAATCACCACTCACGTTTATTTTTCAGCAGAGTCAGGGGCAAGACTCTGCTATTTCATATATCAGTTCCCAGATTTACAACTAACCAAATATTTTTAAACTCTCAAAATAAACCATATTTAAGATTTTACCTACTTCCTGAAAATACTGCCACACAATTCTAGAGACTGGGGTATAAAAAAAACCAATGAAATGATGTTGACGATATACCACAAGTTGCGCACTTTAGCACATTATATCACTCCTAAGGGATTTTTCTCATGACTATTTATGGATGATATATGCTTACATGGAAACTCAAGTGGTTAATATAACTATCTGTTTAAGTCCAATATTGGATAAATATTGGATTAATGACAGTTATTATGATTGTGAAATATAACTTACTACATATGTAATTAGGCTACAAACTTGGATTGTAAATAAATTTAAACAAATAAACATGTAGGGAAATAAAATTAATTAACATCATACACAGATACCTAAACTGGCACTAGTGGCGATCCTAATATGGACGGGTAAAAGCGTATTAGTGTAATAAACACCTAATGAAAAGGAAATAACAGGTGTACTAGTGTATGAGAATGTAACCAATTCACACAAACTTCCATGTGAACATGAGGACAAGAGTTGCAAACAACTGCCTAAATACTAACATAACTGCCTAGCTGCAAATTTTTATAGTCTCCGTAGGTTTGGCTCTGATCTGTGTATAGTATGTCGGAATTAAAGTTCAGTAATTGGCCAAGAGGGCCTATTGAATTGCAACAAGTATCACATTGACCGCATGACAATCCATATGAGTATTATGACACATGAAGTCCAACATTCCAAGATAAATGTGTTATGATTTCATATCCCAATAAAACATTATTGAGATGTCATGAATTCAGAACTTGAGATTTATTTAATAAAACAGTAATATTATAGTGGACAAGAGTATATGTGTTTTTAGTGGGTTTAACTCACATATATGTAAATTTAATTCTAAGTGTATTGGAGGTCCTCATGCACAAGCTATAAGAAGAGAGGTCTTAGACTAGCTGCACTTATTATGAAATGATTGAGGTCCTTCTCAATGAGCTATAAATTATTTACTTGCATAATAAATACTTATTATGAATATTAATAAATGCAATATATATTTCAAAGATTCTCTGCACTTGTATGTAATAGTAAAAACCTTTCAGTAGTGGTAGAAACAATTAACTGAATGTACTAACCTTGTTCAACTAGTCTTAGGTCAATTTCTTTTTTCCATCACCTCTAGTTGCTTTCCTTTCACCAATCTTCAATTTTCTGCATGACTGATACTAATAAAGTATTGATGGCATCTGGGTAACCTATTAAAAACTGTGATTTTCTTTGTATTTTAAGTTATAAAGTCAAATAATGAATTATGTTCTAAAATGGCACTCAACTAACTGATGGAAATTCTGAATTGAAATTCTACATTATAAATATAAAATATAATAATAAATTACATTGATTTCTAAAATACTGTTTTGTAACATTTTTTAAAAGAAAATTCAAACTCAGAGTGATTACTAATTACTAAACGATTCCCTCTCCATTTGTAACAACTTTGGCACATTCAGTCACTTGGAAAAGGCGAAACTTTCTACACTACTTGTTTTAGTTAATATGTAACTAAAAAGTAATGTTAACTTCTGACATTGCTGGTACCAAGAGGCTGGTATTAGTAAATCTGGAATTTGCTTATCTGTCTAATATTGCCCTTCTTGCACCTGCCTTTAACCAGTTCACTCTGTATTGCATGCACTAAAATCTAGAAACCATTTCCTGTATTTGGGGAAGTGGGATATTTATGTGAGGAAAAGAGGAAATGTAGGTTTTAAATGTATTAAATTTTGTAGTCCATTGAAAATTATTTTTTTACATCAGTTATTTCTATTATTATTTAAAAACCCAAATTATGAAGCAGGTAAAATATCAAATCAAGCCTAAAGTAATTATTGTTTGATAAATGTATTTTACAATACTGAAATACTTAATAAACTACTTTCATACTTAAATATTAATATTTTTAATATACTAATAACACTACTAAATGATTTTAATAACATAAACAAATTTATTCTTTAGTAACAATTAATAAAATAATAGGACTAATTTTTATTCCTACAAAAAAAAGGAATTCCATTAAATATATAACTCATTTTTAACAGATCATTTATTTGTTTGTTGCCAATAAGATATTTGCTCACCACCAATGAATTCCAGACTTCACGAGGTTTTATATTAAGTCTTTTTTCGTTATAAAGTCATAATTTCTTGCGTTTAAAACACAAAATTAAAGTTGAGACTGAATCGGTAAATGAAATACCTTCACAGTTAGCTACATAACTTTATAATTATGATTTTTAAATTATATAGGAATAAATTCCTTATAGTAAACCATAAAAAACTGAGAGTGCTATAACCAATCTTCATAGTTCATCATAATCTTCAAAATTCTATCGAGGTCTTGGTAATCACTTTCAAGGATTAGAACGACTTATTGATTTTACATCTTCTAACAGTACTCTACTTATGACAAATATTTTACTATATAAAAAATATTTTACTATATAGTAAAATATTTTACTATAATTTTTTTAAGTATATAAGTATAATTTTATACTTTACTATGGCATTTTACATATAAAAATGTTGAAGGAAACAGCCCATCTATAGCTTGTTTTAATGTTACAATTATTTTCAGAACATCAAGCAGAATAACTAACATGATCAACTATATGTAAGTATGTATATTATTAAAGGAATATATGATGCTAAAGCATAGTGGGTAATCCAATCTTTGTAATTCCAATAGATTTATTTCAAATGTAATAACATAGTTTCTACCTATTTCCATTACCAGGGAATAACTGTAATGAGTACATCAATCCCTAATGAACATTTTTTTAAATTCGTTAAAAATTTTTATTGTAACTATTTGTAATCCAAACCAGCGGCGCATCCAGAATTTGGACATTTTAAAGACATCTACAACAGGAGACATCAGCATTTTTGTAATACTCCTCGAATCAGTCAAGTTACTTCAGTGCATGCTACTTTGTTTTACTTATGGATGCCAACTCAACAACTGTGTAAAATTAACAGATATTCCTGGAGCTTTTTATTATTGATGGGTTTAAATATTAACATTTTAATTTGCTTATTAACTAATGCTCCTTATACTTCAGGCACAAATTAAACTACAGCATGGTGGGTAATCCTGTTTAGACAATATTGGCACGTGCTGCCATCTAGCAGCCAAAGAAAGAAAGTATGATAAATATTTATTTATTTATTTAACAACTGTTACGAATTCTAAGCTGAAAATTAACACGTATGTGAGAACGATTGCAGGTAATGCCAGAATAATTGTATAGAAATTGTACAGAATAATAATGTAGAAATTAATAAGACATGGAAGGTATGTATATTTTAAATTTTCGTCATACTGCACGATCGAGGTGGATTAATGTGTAATTAAAAGAAGCAGGTAGTTGCACACAAATATTACAGGTTGCGCTGTAATCAGTTATTTAAATTTATTCAATATATTTCAATTAATCTCATATAAAAAGGTCTCTTATTAGCAAATTTATAGTGGAGAATATTTCTGAAAATAAATCTTCTAGTAATTTCTTCAGATTAAATGAAATTTTTTGAAAATTCCTATTAAATTTTAATTACCAAAACCAACCTCTGACTGGCTATGTGGAACGACTGTCTGTACAGTCAGTACGGCTAGAGGACGAATGGAAGGGTAAGAAAGGAGGGTGAAAGGAAATACATAGTTTAAAAATTATTTATGAACCTTATAAAGGTTTTTAAAGCAGAGAAAATTGCGTTAGAAAAATGGCACACAAATTTACGTTACATAAACTAAAAATTAAATTATGTTGAGTTTTGGCAGAACGCTTTATAAATAGAAAGTTCAATTGTAGAAAACCGGTATGTGGGTCCTATGAATTAATTTTATAGTTTTAGAAAGGGTTAAATAAATTTCATGTTTGGAGATAAGTTGGGTTTGATGAGTAAATTTTGATGAATTTTAGTTGTTCTCATGTTCTTTTAAACTTAATTTTTGTATAAGTTTAGGAAAGATATAAAATATTTAAAAGTGTTAGTTGAAAAGAATTTTGTTTTTTAAATGGCTGTTCTATATTTGGTTTAAGATACCAAAGTCAAATGTTAAGAGTTTTCAAAGTCAAATGAAAGAATTGTAAAAATCAATGAGTTGAAATGAAGTTTTTGAAAATAAATTACAATCTTGTAGAGAAAGTTAAGTAAATTTTTGAAATTAAAGTAGAAGCTTTAAGTTATAGAAACATTTAAAAAATAAATATTGAATTTTAAATTTGACAAAAAAGATAATCTTGGATTTTAAATTAAAATTAAATTTAAAGTAGTTTTGGAAAAAGGAGGAAGGTAAGAAAAGGTGTTATAAAAATTTAATTGTTTGCATCAGAAGTTATAAAGTTTATACTGAAAGGTTAAAGAATTGTCAAAAAATTAAAAAAATGTTGAAATATAAAATAATTACAAACTGTGCTGAAATAGAAATTAAAATAAACAAAAATAAAACAAAGTTTTTACTAACTTGCAAACAAAACAGTGATTAGGTTATACAGTGTGAGGAACCATTAAGGGATGTTCTTTCACAATTTTGATATCTTGTATTGGCCTACTTTTCTTGACATAATATGTGGAAAGAAATGTTCTCCAACACTTGAAAACGTTTTGTTGTCCACAGTTTAATAAGACAAAAGGATTTGTATTAGAACGTGAGCTTTGAGCATCATTCCACTGTTGAGGCAGTTCCACTAACCTTTTTGGATTTATAAGGCCCCTGTTCTCGTTGCCCTCACAGTAAGAATACCCTCGAATAGTACACGACAGTGATACTATTTAGGCGCTTTATATAATGATCAATACAGTGAAGCATCTTAAACACAGTGATTTTCTTGTTTTGTCCTCCAAACGGATCACAAAATATTTTGCCAAGGCTTGTTTACCTGTGGCTAAATGATTTCACACTTAGTCCCACATCCAAGACGTAAGCACTTACTGCCCACACCAACCTCATTAGTACATAATTTTATTTTCTGGGCAACATCCTGCATCCGATCAAAGGACTTTTTATTTAGATTGCTTACATTTACTGTGACAGTCCTCCATTGTAAAAAGACGATAATAAAGAAAAATTAAACAGAAATAACTTTAGCTTCCAACAGCAATTAACATAACCAGAACAATCATTTGTTGTAACCATAACAACATAAAGAAAAAGACAGTGCTGCCAACAAAGTTTTAGGACCCTCAGCCGTTTAGCTTACATTCACTGTCATCTTAATCTTTCTTCATCTGCATAAGTATATTTTAAATCATTATATAACAGTTTGTCATTGTTTTCTACCAGGTTTGTATAATCCAAAAAGACGCTAACCTCAATGTGTGAACAAATTCCCCTTATTCCTCTGTGCTCTTCATATTACTTATAGAAACTGGAAATATTAAAACAATTTACAATATTAATTTATGATCTTTAATTCTGATTATTACACTGTAAATATTAGTGTAATAATATAACATATTATTTTATAGATAGTTTGGTGTTAATCTAAAATGTTTACCCCACTGGTTATTGCACATTACTTCCCTAGTTTTCTCATCACATTACTCCCATTTTCTGTTACACAATCTTTCTTAACCTCTCGCTGCTGAAAAGACATCAATAGAGTTCAAAAATTGTTTTTCTGCAAAATCCTATCAATGATTCTGCAAAATATATGGTCAATGATAGTAATTTTGGGATTTGGAAGTCTATTTCTACAGTTTTTGAGAGATTAACGGACTCAGCCCTCTTGTCACAACATAGTTTCTTGATGTAATCATCTTGAATTCACTGATTAAACTAAATTTAAACTACTTAACTAAGTGAATACTTGATTGCTTACTTGCTGAAGGGTTAGCTTGTAAAGGGTTAGCTTCGTAAAAGGAACGATCGTTTTGAAAGGCGTCAGCAAGTAAGCAATTACGTATTTATTTAGTTAAGTAGTTTAAATTTATATTTTTAAGCCTTTGACAAATTATATTAACAATTAGAAACTTAGATTCTCAAAATAACTTTAAAATTGGATACAAACTGTCATATTGAAGTTAATACTTCATAAAAGTGTCAAAATATCATAAAACTATTTATCCATTAAATTCACTTTGACATGTACTTTTTGAATTTTTATAATAAAAGTCAAAAATACCAAGCAACATCGTGTTTTATTTACTATGGACAACCAGAGCACTCAAAAATTGTGTTTGACTTTACGTTGATTATATTTCTTTTGGACTTTTGTTGAACTCTATTTCGGTTTAATCTATTAACTTATATTTTTGAAGGGTTTGTTATCTGCCAAAACACCTCCCCGGATGGATTCCAGGTTTGGATATCAAGTAGAAGTATTATAATTTAATATATTTGCACATGAAAACTTTTTTACAAAATTTTCAAGATGCAGAGAAACCTCAATTCTGGCATTATGAGTGGTTTGAAAAACATATGGTTCAAACACATATACGTATCTAGAGTTTAACTCAGCCGAGTGTAAAACACTAATGTCCCGATTGGTGGTTTTTCTTGTATTACATATTTTCTAAGCAAGACTCCCTGTAGCTGTGTCTACCCAATGCCAATCGACAAGGCCAATCTGCAATGTTAAACAGAATGGTTGTTTTTGCCTTTTCCACATTACTCAATATGTGAACGTGTTGTGAAACGGTGAACTTTTATTAAAGCATAGTTTGAAAATTAAATGCTTCCTTCATATTTATATTAAGTAATGACTTGAAAATTTAATAATTACTGATTCGGACGATTCTGCAACGGCAGCTGCTGCCATTATCATTTCGGTTGCAGAAATAACCCACAATCTCCCAACCGGTTATATTGCAAGAAACTTTATGAAATGAGAAAGAAATAAGCAGTCACGTAAGCTTATAACATACAAGTCTTTTCATCATTACGTCTAAGAAAACTTGCAAAGAAAATAACTTGAATATTTTTTCAGAAGGAACGAATTCAAACAACACACAGCCCTTAAGCTCAAAACGACACTAAGGTGCTGGGTCTTGTAGTGATGCTTTGTTTCCTTCATTTAGTTCACATATTAGGAACGTAGAGCGTTAGTGACACTGGATAGGAAATTATCGCAAAAAATACTCTCCCCGGGCTATTCACTTTGCCCGGACTTCCCTTACACACCTATCACTAAAAAGTATATAAGGGAATGTATAGTCTCTACAAAAGTCATAACTGAGGAAAATTATGTCATCCAAACAAACAAAGAACTCAATTCTAAATAGCACATGCGACATCAACCTTTGACTAAACTATAAACAAATAAAATTCTTCTGATGAAGGATCATTTTCATCTTCATTGTTTTGGTGTGTGAATCTATCACCCAAATCCAAATGTAAAGCATATTTGAAAATGGGTGTCTTTTTACTTTAAATGTCAATTTTCATAATTTTACAGAGACCACAATTTTTTGTAATGATGATCCACGGACTCCTTTTTAATTCTGTTAAAAACATCAACTTTAGTTTTAATAGTCAGGAAGATTTGTCTTCTTACAGCCTTTGATAATGATACTATTACACTAAATACTTTTTTGAGACTGTATAACTACTAAGACATAGCAAAAGCCTTGAGATGCAGAGGCAGAGAGTTCACCAGGTAGTGGAGATTGAAGGCCAGGCAGCTGCCTACCCCTCTCTCGTATCAAGGCACAGGGTTTATATCTGACATATTTTATGTTGCAACTAATGTAACTTTTTAAGTAGTTTTTTACATTTTAATTATTCCACTTGAAGCTATTGCAGTTTTTATGTATAATTTTAAAACAAGTTTTACCTCACATCCTTTAAATAAACACAATATTGAACGGAATGTATCCCCGCCCCCGGTTGTGCCTTCAAAACCCGCCTAGCCCTCGTGGAAGCTACCTCCGTCTCACTTGCGCATGCCGTTAGTACCTACCGGAAGTGAATAAAACCGGATTGATTGAATGTTTTTTTCTTTTTTTTTAACCCGGTTCTGAGTCCCCAAAACATGAGTTCTTCTTCGTGCTACATGATCTGTCGCGGGATTTTTCCTGGCAGGGTTTTCTTTCTTGCCAGGTTTTTTCATCTACTCGTTTCCTTCACTCGCGGTAGGGATACTAATCGCATGCGCATGTGAGATGGAGATAGCTCTCTAGAGGCTGACTGCCACAAGGGCTAGGAAAGTTTTGGGGGCTTAGACCCTGATTAACACTTGTAGAAAAACAATATCAGAACCCAGGGTTATAGTACAAGGGTGAACCTATTAGGAAGACGTAAATTGGACTGCTTTGCGTATGACATCAGAGCCGAGCTACTATCACCGAAGCCACTACGCCAGCTTTGATTGTTTCTGATTGATATCATTTTTATATAAAACGTATCTGTGCTATTTTCAACACTAATGCAAGTTTTATTTTAGTTGTAGTTTATTTGTAAGCTAGAGAGGCAGTAAAAAAAGAATATGAAGAAAGTAAACGAAATACCATAAATAATAGAATTTATATCTAGTGGTATGCAATCATAAATATATAAAACAAATTTTGGTTATTACAACATAGTATATAGTTTTTCGAGGTAACTCATCAAATATAAAAATTGAAGTATATTTTACAAAAATATAAAAATTTAATTTTTTTTTTTTAAACGATTGTATTATTATATGATAAATAAGCTTCCGAATAAAAATAAAATACAAATGAAAAATTGTAAAAACTTACACATACAGTATTACATATTCCAATTAAAAAGTTTATTTCTTGAAGAAGTTAAAAAGTTTTTTTAATTAAAAGTGGTTGAAAATTAATTTTAAAAAATCGGGATAGATTTTTATTAAAAAGTACTACAGCTCCATACTCTAGTTCCTAATTCATAAAAAAATACTTTCTGTTGGATAAAATGGCACTTTTAATTAGCAAATCATACGTGTAAAATTTTCTGTGAATATAGATTTATGTTTTGTACATAATAGAAAGTAACAAATATATATATTTTCTTATGAAAAAGATTACAAAATGAGACCAAAGGTGATGTCCAACATTCATTAGCAAAGGAATCTTAAGACCTTATATATATATATATATATATAATTGTTAATCAAGAAACTGTTGTGATTTAAAATGTTAAGGTGAAAGTGGAGCAATCTAGCATCTATTATTAAAGAAATAATTTTTTAACCTGATTTAGTTTATTTCCAAGTAAATTAGGCCATCAATTTATTGTCTGATGATGCAGACTAGTTACTTTATATTTTCCTTATTTGTATCTTGACATTCATGTTACAACTTATCTTTGTTACAGCATGTGTTGATATTACAATCTAGGATATTATTTCAACAGTATCATTTATAGGTACATCATGTGATCAGCTGAGAAAGAGTTCAAATGTTAATAGCAAGAACACCCTAATCTTTGCGCTTGTGGTAAAGCGATACCTCATCAGTTAAATAAGAAACTAAAAACTACAGTGAGTTGAACGACCTAGAGGACACTGATATAGAACACTTTATAATTGGCTTCATAACGTATGTAGAGGTTGTTAAGTGGTGTAGTAAACGTGGTTTATGTAAAAAAGACAGACAAACTGAAATTTATTTCAATATTATTAGAACACTTTAACATTAGAATTTAAAATGTGAAGAAATGAACTTATCTATTGGAATAGCATAATAAAATCATGTAATTTTATTCATTCATGAGTTAATTGTGCCTGTGTCAATGTATATGTGTTGAAGCAGTATTGAAAGTCGAACATTAGTTACAGTTAGGGTAAATTTTATAGATTTAGCAGTTAAAGAATTTAACAATTTTACATTAGTTTATGACTATCCGAACTTTAATTTATTTTATAGTTATTTTGACATGTCTCAGTAAGTTGTTATAAATTTACCAAATATATTAAGGTTCGGACAGTCATAAACTAATGTAAAAGTGATTAATTAAGTTTTACCAAACATAATGGACTAACAAATTCAAGAAATTAAAGAATATTTATTTATGATATGGTTTATGCTGGGTTTTATTATACAGCTGAAAATGATGATGCCTTTTGTATCCTGTGTAAAGTTGTAATACCCAGCCGGCAACGAAATGAGGTTCAAAAGGTTGAACATAAGAATTTGTCACCTATCTGTAAATTGTTACATATATATATATATATATATATATATATATATATATATATATATATATATATATATATATATATATATACCTTGATTTAATTTTATAAAAACCAGTAATTCAATTTTTTGTAACTTTTTAAATGTAATACTTACAAAGGTGCTTTTAAAAAGTTTTGTATATTTAATTGTAAAAATTCTTTCAAATGTAATACATGAACAAATGTGAGGTCCATATAACAAATTGTAAAGTTAATTGTATAATATTCATTGTATAGTTAGTTTCTTTAAAAAAAATATTATTTAAAAAATAGTGAATGTTTATTTAGTTCTTTTGAAAAATGTAATTATATTACAGTGAATATATTAATATATTTGTTTTAAAACTACAATAATAAATTCGTGAATTTTATTGTCCATTACGTTTGCTGAAACTTAAGTATTCACTTTAAAATTAGTTTATGACTATCCAAAATTTATATTTTGTTAATTTGTAAAAACTTACTGAGACAGAATGTTTTTGATCGCTTTCACTAGACTACGGAAAACATCTGGGTATAAGTAAGGGTTAATATACCTCCACATATCCTCGGTTATGTTAGTACTTAACTTACTGAAAAGAATGCTCTACGAATAGGGCTACATCTAGCAGTGAATTATCGAACTACTACGGAGATGGGGAGAAGCTAGACATAAGTAAGGCAGTTTTATCCAATGTTATTGGCTGGGAATCGTGGCGTATTCCTGTAATCCAAGCTACTTTGGAGGCCGGGTGTGTGAATTTCCTTGTGTCTGTGCTAATTGATACTGGAAACCATTCCTCAAGCACAACTGCTTTGTAACGGTTAATCAAATACCCAACCAACAAATAAATTTGTCTTACCCCTCGAAAGCAAGGTTGAGATTAGCGCAGAATCCAAGCACTTGGAGAGACTCCCACCCAACCTTTTACTTTTTTTATCTCTTAAATTACTTATAAGACAAATTATTATGAATATTTAAAATATATATTTATCTATTTATTTATTTATTAATGCTATCTACATAATTTGCTTTGTAAGAAAATTCTCAGAGGCAATAACAAATATCCCACTTAAATCTGTGTTATTTTTATTTTTTTCATTATGTCACACAGACGTGTAATTTGAATGTCTAAAAACAACTTCTAAACTCCTCATTTCAAGTTGCTTGCTGTAATCAACTTGAATAAACCATATGTAATTATTTGAGTAAATTTAATTAATCTAAGTACAAAATAAATAATTTCATTATTATATTAATAAATACATAAAATGTAAATTATAACAGTAGTATATAAATATACTGTGTTATATAACCTATTAATAAGTACTGTATGAAGTAAAGCGTGAAAACTCTTACCTCTAGGGATCCTTGAGATAACTTATACAAAAGTTCCAAATGGAAAGAACATTATTAAGGTTCAGTGATAAGTTTACACAAACTCTAAATTTATTCGTCACTTAAATAAATTTAGAGGACTTTTCAGTAATTATTTATCATTGATACTGCCAAAAATTAACTGTGTTGTATGTAAACATTTTCAGATAACACATTATCAATTGATCTACATTTTGGTAGCTCCAGGAACCAAGTAGATGTTATTTTCCGATATAAAACCTTTTTTAAAATGTGTTACTACAAACTGATGTATCTCAAAATTGCTGATTTAAAATAAATTTGCTAAACAAGATCTAAGAATTGGAGATGGAATAAGCTTGTTAGCTTCAAAATAAACAAATACCACCATTAGTTTTTAGTTTATATTGAATCAATTAACATTGAACTAAAACGAATTTCCTAAATTTGTAACTTTAATATACAAAAATAAATTAAATATAAAATGTGGAAGGAACCAAGCGAGTCATATCGCCGACGTTTTGTACTTTATAATACATATAGCATCAATATATTTATCATAGTATGAATATAAATTAATTATGTTCCGGGATCTTAGATAAATGTGTATTTATTTTATCAACTAGATATTAAGGGGAGATATATATATATATATATATATATATATATATATATATATATATATATATATATATAATTATTGAATTAAAAATATTTCAAAAACAAGAATACTTTTAATGAATATATTTATTCAAAGCTTTTCGCCGATAAAATAGTACCAGCATTTTCAGGAAAATAATTATCTAATAAAATACTTTTACAAAATTAAATCATATGTACTACAAAGAATCATATGTTTATAAGTATTGCACGTTATGTAAATTTTTCTATAACATCAATGACTTTATAAATAGTTTGGTGCCTTGATCTCACTTGAATTTGTTCATCAATTAATTTGTTTTTAACTTTATGCTTATAAATTTCCAATGTTTCAAATATATTCATTTTTAATCTTTTATTTAATTCTTTTAATTATTTCATATTTTCTATTTCCGGAAACTCATGTCCATGCAATGCGTAGCTAAACTCATTTTTCTTTTATCAGTTGTAATTTACCTTCTAAAAACTTGAAATGTTATACGTTTGGGAACCCCTGTCCTAGAGACTATTCTCTAGGACAGTGGTTCTCAACCGGTGGTACGTGTACCACCGGTGGTACACGGGGACATTTCAGGTGGTACGCAGTCATATATTAATAATAGCAATAAAAACTGTTACGATGCAACATTTCCGCGTTAAGAATACCATTCCTCCATCTGTGTTTTACATAGAATAGTGGCAATTTGACGCTGACCTTGCCGCTACACAAACAACCCGAGTGACTCAATTCCTTCTCCAATGATATTTCTCTGAAGCCAGAAGTGATTGATGATATCACTAGTCATATGGAAGCCCTTAAAACGAGTTTTAATAAATATTTTAATCAAGATTTTTCTCAATATGAGTGGATTAGAAATTCATTTTCAGGGGAATTTCCTAGTCACTCAAAAGAGTGTTTCATCGACCTTACAAGTGACAGCTCAATGAAAGATTCGTTTAAAGAAAAATCTTTAATAGACTTTTGGATGGGGACAAGAACTGAATACCCACCAGTGTTCAAGCAAGCAATAATCTTTTTACTTCCATTTGTAACCTCGTACTTATGTGAATCGGGCTTTTCAGAACTGCTGTACATAAAAAATAAATACCGAAACCGCATTAGTGTTGAAGAGGACTTAAGAATCAAGTTGAGTTCAATCGACCCAGATATAGAAAATTTGGTCAAGGACAAACAACAACAACGAGCCCATTAAAGATCTGTTTAAATTTAAATGACTGTGTTCAATGAACTAATTTGAGATTGTTTTTAATGTAAGATACATTTCATTTTGTATCTAAGTAAATTCTATGTACATACATACAGTTGTAGAATGCATTTTTATTTTCCTAAACATGACCAAATGTAAATTATATATAATTATTTATAAAAATAAAAATATATATAAATATAAGGTGGTACGTCAAAATATCTGAAAATTTCAAGTGGTACGTGGTTACTAAAAGGTTGAGAACCCCTGCTCTAGGAGATACTGATAGACTACACAAGCGCGAGTATAACTGAAATAACGAAGGATCACTGTATTTGGCAAATTGTGGGGGGTTTGATGTTCTCCCTCCTCACATTACACATTTGAGTTCTAAATGTAAGGGCTTTGTTTTTCATAGCACTACAGGCTTAATAAGGCCAACAAATATGTTTCCGAAACGATGCACTAAATAAATAAGCTTTTATCTCAATATCCATTCGGCTTATCATTTATTCAAAAGTTTAAAGTAGATATTATTTGTTACATCACGTTGATTTAAAGGCTACAAAATTTTACAATATGACATTCATAATAAAATCATAAATTACTGTTTATTTAATTGTTTTAAGTAATTGACAGAATTGATTTTGAATTTAGGTTTATACAATTTTTTGCTTTTTTTCAAGACAAAAAGCGCTAAGAAAGTTACCACTTACAGTTAGAATAAAATTAATGTTTGCTAACTTTTAAAGTACAAGCTGCAGCTTAAGAGCTCCGTGCAAACCCAAGAAACTTTTGGATTGCGTTGAGCTTTCAAAGAAATGGAAAACGAGAAATATAAGCCCGGGGAGAGTGGGAAATGTATATTGTTTTCTTGTAGCACCTGCTCTACACTTGGCTAGGACAGGGAGGGTACACACACATTTATGTAGGTGCTACGCTGAAAGACGCCACTTTACCAAATCATCTCAGTTATTAACTTCTCTGTAGAGACCTGTTTAATTGAAAATTATTTTAACAATTATAAATGGATATTTGTACTCATAGATACAAGTGCAGTAGGCTTATTCTTTCAGGTATTTTTTTCCGTTCCCGCGTAATCTATTTTAGCAAACACATTTATACCGGATGATGCAGAAAAACATAGGGAATACGAAAAAAATTATAAAAACTTTCCCCTCATCATCAGGGCATTTAACATAGGCCTTGGGCGCACATCACAACAATGTATTTTTTTTACATACGAAAATAATTTTTACTTATCTGATCATGTCACGTAATCATATTTTTTTTCATTTAAAAAAACATGACAAAGGACATGACAAAATATCTACAGTAGAACCTCTCTAATTCGTCACGTTCGGGACCGAGGGGGGACGAATTCGAGAAAAACACGAATATCGGAAGACGTGAAATTTAGCATGTAATTGTGGGTAAACATAGCACATAAATACGTTAATAGGTATGTAATGTAATAAATGTTGTAGTTACATGATTTATGTTGCCCGAAAGACTCATCAACGCTATTCCACAACACTATAAAAACATTACTAGCCTGCAGTATAGTTTGTAATACAAATATGGTACGTTACTCTATTTTAATAAGACATAAAAACATATTACAGTTCCTTGTAAGAACAATAACACTAGCAAGAAAAATACGGTATATTACATCTATTTAAGTTTTAGTTTTTAAGAAGGTCGTCATAAAGTATAAGTAAGAGCAAGACCGATAAATCAGTTTAAAAGTGGTATATCTGTTCTACAAACACAAGGAATGGACGTTTCTCGAAGATTTGAAAAAATCTATATCTTCTAATCACAATATATTAACACTAACCTATTCACAAATTTAAAAATTGTAATTAAATTTTAAAAATATTAAATAAGTGCCACAATGCATTCAGAAATTCTTTCTTGGGGATGGAACTGACCTACCGGGGGACTAATTTATACTACCAAGTCAACATTTTGAATATTAAACGGCATTTTATGTAATTGTAACGCCTTGAAAAGTTGAAAAATTGAAATAAATAGATTTGTTACTAATTTAAAAATTACAAACTTAAAGAATACTCGATGAATTTTAAATTTAAGTAAACGTATTTATCTATATGGGTGATATTTATTCACAAAGTTAGATAAAAGACTTGCATGTATAGTGCGAACCATTTAACCATTCACTTGGCCTTGAGAGATAGCGATGGGCGAGACGGGAGATGGAGGGGTGCTTTGAGTCTGTATAAATACTTTCCTGCAAACATGATAAGGACTGTAAACAGCTTGTGCCGTTCGATCTGGCGCGTTTACTGTTATCGTTTTGCCGTCTTTGTTACATTATTTTATTACAGTGCGTTAATTAAGCAAATAGATAATTTAAAAAGTTACGTTATTTGTATTGCAATAATACGAATGTTTTTATTGCTATTATAAACTAGCGATAGTTCGCATTTTTGTGAATAGTTATTTGTGCAGTTACGCTTTTTTTGTGTTTTACTACTAACCCCATTTATAAACTGTGACAGTTTGCGTCCCTTGTGCATTTATTTACTGTTTAATATTTATTTTGAACTTGTTTGCATCTAAATTACTATTTAATGATTTAATATGTGTGAAGAAAATCAAGACATGAATGTCCCGACCGACCAGACAGGCTGGTCGATTCAGCCACGTCTACGCAAAAGATCGATTCATTTTTCGTAATCGACGTCAGTGCCTGTCCCAATTTGTGGGACCAAACGTTCCAGGTCCAGACTTCCGGTTATTGAATCTGCTGCTGAGGGTGAATCCTCAGATTCAGAAGCCAACGCCACAAATCGCTCTTCAGAACTGCCAAACACCCCAATAGCCTCCCAAAATAGTTCCCCCGCTGGAATTTAAAGTTCCTGTTTCAAACTGGCTGGCGACTGCTAGGTAACGGCAATCGCTAGTCAGCGTGCCCCTTGACGTTAAATGTCAGGGGACTCTTGTGAAAATATTTCCTACAACAGTAAGCGATGTCCGGGCTCTCCAAAAGGTCTACATGAGCTAAAAATCAAGTTTCATACGTTTAGCCTCCCAGAAGATCGGAAGCTGAAAGTAGTTATCAGGGGCATCCCTTACTCGACGGATGTCGCTGAGATCGAAACCGAACTGGAAACACATGGTTTCAAAGTCAATCATATAACTCCGTATTTAACCAAAGATAAACGTCCTGTAAACGTCTTCCTCGTTAAACTTAGGATTGAAGGACAATTCATGAACATTTACAATCTGTCCTCCATGTCCCTCTTCAGGGTTCAAGTAGAGTCTTTCACCTCTCGTCCTGGCATTCCTCAATGCTTTGCCTGCCAGAGATATGGGCACAGTTTGCTGAACTGCCATCTCTCCCTTCGCTGCGTTAAGTGCGGCAAAAACCATAGACTTCGTCAGTGCCTAAAACAGCCTCTTGATGCCCCCAAGTGCTGCAATTGCGGAGTCGATCACACTACAGAGGGTGCCCACATTACAAATACCTTCTCCAGCGACAACGCGCACGCCAGCAGTCGACGGAACATCGCCAGGACTACCGCATCACAGCTCTTAGGAGACCAGGGACACTTTCGACTCCAGCGCCATCCACAGTTACAGCCTCCGCAGCTACTCCGTACTCGTCAGTCTTCCCAGCTTTGGCCTTCAAACCAGCGCTTTCTCCAAAGCCACATCAGAGGTAGGATTAAAATATATGAAACCTAAATCTGTTATAAAAGTATGAATGAACTGTAAACACCAGAAACGTTCTTGCCCCCAATCTTCCGATTTTTGTGCTTATATCGGAATTTTTTCAAAAATACGAAACGCACATTACAGTCAATTACTTTATGTAGGAGGTTTTAAAAGAATTAAACATTATCCGAGAGTTAAGAGTCAGTTTTAACCCTAATAATAGCCTATTCCTATTGTACTCCTCTCCACTATGTTAGAAATATTTGTATACATTTTTACCTTTCCTAACAAACTCATTGTTTTCTTTGTTTGACGCGTTTCTGAATATCTCTATTTTCACAATTTCAATGACAGTACCAAAGTTTTGAGAATGGAGCTATTCCGAAACGCGTTAACAAATACAAATATTGTAATGTTAGTAAAATGTACTCAAATATATACGCTAATATATTTAATAATTTTAATGTGTTCTATTACTTCGAATGTTTTATACTACTTCAATTGCGAAAATTGAAATGATGGATAATGTAGATTAGTAGAGCAGTTGAAAATTTAAAAAAATCTTCAAAACTCAACAAAAAATACGGAAAATATACTAAAAAGAAAAACAAACATCCGTTTAAAATAGGGGATGAGGTTTATGTTACATGCCATTATTTAAAAATGTTGATAATTTTCAAAGTAAATTGGCTATGAAATATGAAGGTCCGTATAAAATATTATACTTTTTTAGTCCTGTGTCTGTACTGATCCAACAAAGTAATAACCTCAATATTATAAGAAGAGCTCATATAAGTCAAATAAAATTGAAACAAGGACGTACTGAAAGATAAATTCCTTATATAAAGGAAAGGGGTAGGGAAATTCGATAGGGTAAACAAGTAAAGGTATATACGGTTATACGCAATTGATTACACAACACGACAACAAAATATATGCCATGCCTGCATGGTATGTAGCCTACACAAATACACGAGGCTGACCGACATAGCTTCTAAATAAATTTAACACAACAAGATTTAAAGACGACTAGGAATCTAGACTATCCACAACAGACTAACCAAATTGTGTGCAATATAAATATACAACATAAATACGCGTTTACAAGCAAGGGTGTACATATAAATTAGGTGTTACATATAAATTTAATTACATATTTAATTTTTATTTAATAATTAGATCGGCTCAATATAAAAGAAAATTTTTGTTTTCTTGGTGAACACTTGTTAATCTAACGTAAGAACTAAGGCGCTCCTAGCGAGCAAAAATGTAATATATCGTACGATGTTGGTAAGTTAAGACAATTGACCAGATCATGCCATATGACGTAAGCATGAGGTGATACCAATCAAAAATGTAATAGGAATAAATAAGGGTGGGGGTTGCATGGGAATTCAGCTCTGCACGTCTACCAAACTCCCCACTTCACTAAAAGACTTTGAACGAGATAGACGTGATGGCAATTTCGGAAATGAGTTAGAAAATTTGCAAGATTTTAATATTCTAAATTTAAGATGTCAAGGCCAGTACCAGTTTATTAATGCAACTTACAGAAGAAGCCGAAACCTTTCTTTTATGAGTTCCAAATACTAAAAGTTCGTTTTTTGTTTTGTTTAAGTGCGCTTGTTGCAAGAGTGATGTGCAGTGATAAGTAATATGTGTTAAAAAGTTATACAAGTGGTGTGCACAACCAGGTACGTCTTAGAGTATAATGAAGAAAATTTATTTTAATTTTAACTAATTTACATTCTGAATGATTAATGATTTACACATAAACGGTAGAAATCGTCTTTGAAAATTCATTTCTAAAATTAAATTTGAACACTTAACTTACTACCTTCTCGATATGTAAATTGTAATGCTTTATTGTACACTTAACAAGTAATTAATATATGTAAAGAACAGTTAGCAGTAATTTAAAATAAATCTCTTGACACATTGGTTGTCATTTGTTCAATTTGTGATTTGTGTTTAATTAATAAATTGTTTAATAACAATAACTATATCACAAAAATGCCAATAACTCAAGAACAAGGCAAAATTTTGAAAAACTATTGGCACCACGTCAATCTACGTTAAATGCTGCTTCAATCTATTTTTATAACTCAAAATCCAATTTTTCATTGAAATTTAGGAAAATTTGAAGGGGTATCTCGCAAAAGTCGAAAATTACTCGTTTTCTCGGGCCAATTACTCAAAGGCCGTTAATTGTATTCTTAAACTATAAACTCTGAATAAAAATATTGCCTTTCGTCTTTCGTTCCGTGTAAGAAAGATCTTGCTTGTCTGAATATTAACAGAGATATGACTGTTTTAAAAAAGGCTTGCATCCTGCAAACCTGGAAATGTAAAATCAGGCTGTATTTTTATCACTTGAAACGCGTATTACTCCTAAACCGTTTAAGATATCAAACTCAAATTTTTACAAGTTGTTTCGTTAATGATTTCCAATCTTTAGATGGGTATAAAATTTACTTTTTTGAAATATAGGTATTTTGAAAAAAAAAACATTTCCTACTTTTTCTTACTGTTTTCTATTACTATATCGATAAAAAATCACTAAATAAACAAATTTACAAATATTTAAGTCTGATTTGTCTGATGGATTAAGAGATAAACGCTTTAAAAATGATAAAACACATCCAGGCTACATGTTAAAACAGCAATATAAAAGACAGTTTTAAAACAATCATATATTTTAATTATTCATCACAACTAACTTTTCTCTATACCAAATGAAAGCAAAACGTCTATACTTATATTTGTAGAAATGAAAATACATAACTTTTTACTATCTTTATATTGAGTTATTTCTATTATCTATTATATTTATTATCTGGTCAAAACTCTTGAACTTTGTAGTCCATTATCTTCGATGAAACTTAGTTGAACAAAACTATATAATAATAATAACTTTTTCTCTTAACAATGTTCAATAAATAATGTAACATAACCTACGCGTTTAAAAACAATTGTTTTACAACATGACTTAAGGCACAAAATCAACTGAAATATGAAATGATGGTTTATCATTTATTTTACTTTGATGTGATTTAGGCGTAACCTGACGGAAGTTATACTGACGCGAAATTGTTATATCCTTCCAATAAATTTATGTAGGCGTCGGTATAAGAGGTTTCACTTGGAAAAGCTATTTCTTACAATATCAAAACAATATTTATTTTTCCTTTAAATTAAAACAAAATAACAGTCAAGATGTCTGTAGCTACAGTTGTATAAACATATTACTTCAGGGTAGGAGTTAGGGTAGAATTAGGTAGAATGGTGACATCACGTCTGCAGGATAGCGTACGTAAATATAGACAGACTCTCTATTGGAGGCTTCAGGATAGGTGAAATATTTCACATGTTCTGAAACCATTTGGTTACCGACAGAGCCAATGAAAGTAACATTTATACAGTATCAATGTTTTGTGAACTTGGCCCCTTCATTTTTTGAATATGCACTAATAGCAACAAACCTGTTATGTGGTAAACAATAGCCTAGGCGTTTGAGCATATCATTCTCGATTAATGATAAATATTATCGTCGTCAAGTTGAATACTTCATTTCTGCCCTTTTTCCTACTATTATGATATCTGGGGTATGTGCCATTCCCGATATCTAAAACTGTTAAACGCTCTTAAGGTAATAAGAACAGTCGGAATATATTTGGAAACAACGAGATGCAGTGTACCTTTGAAACCGTCATTATTCTTTAAATTTTTATCACATCAAGATATGTTTATACTGAATGAAAGAGGAATATCTATATTTTCATTTTTTGTCCTCAATGGGTAGGAATTTATAAATGGTTTCGAGTAATTGGCTCTATAAATCTCGTAATTTTATAATTTAGTACTGTTTAAAGCACTTAGGAAAAAATGAGAATAATGAGAACTAGAGTAACTTTTGTGTAAAATTAATAACTTTTATTTTATTGCTTTATTTATATTTGTCAAATGTGTGGTGTAGTGATTTAGTTTATTAGAAGTAAATAGTGGAACATATTGTTTCAATAATCAACGGCTTCTCTCATTGAAAGTTATGTAATCCTCTTGCACTGCAGGAACTAATATTATTTCAGTATTTATGACTATAAATAATGCCATTTGTATATTGCGAAAAGAGTCCAATGTGGATAATATTTTCGGTCCCTAGCGGTTCCGCTTTAAACACGTTTTGCTCTAGGTTAGAGGTCTATGCTCTGGGGTGACATCGGGAGATTGGTTTACACGTGTTATTCGTTTATCGAAGTTACCACTGACCCTCGTCAAATGCTATTGTTCTTCCTGTACTCATATTTCGCAGCACTCATTATTCGTGCCACCGTTGTATCTAGTGTTCATGATCGCTGATCTAATGACCTAAAGTGGTATTTATCTTTTAGAAGCCCTTATTAGATGGGGAGTAAAGATAGGTGGATGGGAATATCTAGGAGTAGGTATATAAAGGAGGTTCTACCATTGCATGGGTAAGACTGCGTGCCTGAAGTGTTGTCCATTATTTACAGTTTCTTAAAGACGAGAAGTAAGGTAGAGTGTTTGGGATTATATAGGAGTAAGGATGTAGGGAAATTTCTGGCATTTCGTCGGCCAGACGGACTGCCTAAAGTAGACGTAAAGAGTCGTCCATCATTCAGAGTTTCTCAAAGAAGAGGAGTAAGTTAGGGCAGTTGGGATTGTATATGAGTAAAGATATAGAGGAATTTCCTGAGTGGGGAATTGTATTCAGCTATTTGTATACAGCCTATTTGTATTAGTTCAGCTATACACTTATTTGCATTGGTACCACTATGCAGCAGGTCACATATTACCTAGGCCAAAAATTGCTAAATGGCGTGTATAGCCTGTACAGCCTATTTGTATTAGTTCAGCTATACACTTATTTGCATTGATACCACTATGCAGTAGGTCACATATTACCTAGGATAGGAGTTACTAAATGGCGTGTATAGCCTGTACAGCCTATTTGTATTAGCTCAGCTATACACTTATTTGCATTGATGCCACTATGCAGTAGGTCACATATTACCTAAGCCAGGAGTTGCTAAATGGCGTGTGTAGCCTGTACAGCCTATTTGTATTAGTTCAGCTATACACTTATTTGCATTGATACCACTATGCAGTAGGTCACATATTACCTAGGATAGGAGTTGCTAAATGGCGTGTATAGCCCGTACAGCCTATTTGTATTAGTTCAGCTATACACTTATTTGCATTGATACCACTATGCAGTAGGTCACATATTACCTAGGAATATAGAGGAATTGAGTGGGAAAGATGGTGTGCCTGAAATAGATGTAAAGAGTCGTCCATCCTTTACAACTTCTCAAAGATGAGGAATAAGTTAGAAAGGATGGGATTAAATAGGACTTTGGATACAGGGGAGGTTATAACATTGCGTGGGCAAGACGGCTTGCCTGAAGTAGACCTAAAAAGTTGTTAGTCCTTTACAGTTTCTTAAATACGAAGAATAAATAAGGATGGATAGGGTTATATAGGACTAAGGATAGGTCGGGTTCTGGCATTGCGTGGGCAAGATGTCGTTCCTGGTGTCCTGGTATAGTGTGCTGACATCCATCTCTCATTATACGTTTAGCAAAGGCCACATCAAGTTTAAGCATCAACAAATAGTTGCAGTTTATACCTAGGGTATTTGTAAACAATGAAATCTAAACTGTTCAAAATTGCTTCAAATTAAATCTGAAGTGTTTAGGTCGGAACGGGGAAAATTAGTGCAAATAATAAAATTAGGGATAAACCCTGGCCTTGTGCAGGAGCTGCTGTTGTATTTTTAAAGTTACACTCTTCATTAAGAATTCGGTCATTGTTTTAAAGTACCTTATTAGTCATTGTACTTTTTATATATCAGATTTTTATTTCAAGATAATTGAAACAATACCTAATTGTTCTGTAAATATCATCCGTGAAAAGTGCTTCGAATTGATCCATTATATCAGAATAATACAATGATTAGGTCATTTAAAATTATTAAAGCCTTGAAATATTCAATTACATATGGCTAAGTGAAGCCAATTTACATTTTTAAAACTGGGTAATTATTTCTGTACATAATCGATATTGATAAAACATATATACCTGGGTTTGTAAAAAGTATTAAGTACTCGAAAAAATCAGACTTGTTAAAAGCTTAAAATTATGAGGACTTAAAGCTTAAAATAATGAAAATAGACAAAAATAAATTCATAATAAGTATACAACTTTTGAAATCCTTTTTGTATTAAAACATAGCACTGTGTTATAATATCTTAGAACAAAACAGTAAAAGTATTTTAGGATGGATCTCGTTAAAAATATTGTTACACTCGCGCTCCTCGGCAGGTTTGGCTACACTAGTTAAAAATTGTCACTTTATGTGTTAATTTACCAATTTTAAAAACAACTAATAATTGATAATGATTAAGGAACTGGAATACAAAGTTATAATAGTGTATTATTTTACCGAAAATACATGCAATTGAAGCAATCATGTTTAATATTGCCTTTTTTGTAATTTTTAGCCTTTAAAATTAAATTGTACAAATTCATTTCTTAGTGTGTGTCTACTTTATGAACGGAATATACCTTGAAAATGTAACCCCCTACCTTTTATAGTTTCGACTTTACGTTGATGTTTTCTAAGTGACTAATTTGTTGACAAGTGAAGTGACGGAGCAAGGAGACCATGTGTAACGGTTACCAACTGTTTTCCTTGAGCGTTAGTTTTTTAACACCTTATATCCTAAATTAATAATTTGTAACTATATTCTAATGTAGTTCTATATATTATTTGCTCTGATTTCAAAAAATATTGGTAGGAATTGTGCAGCTATTTTTCTGCGCATACACGTGCGTGTGTGTATCGTAGGCCTACTGCTATTTGTGCATGCACGTGCTTAAACGGAGTTTTAACCCCAGTTGAAAACATAAACCTATAAACGCAAATAGGCTGTTTCAGTTTTTAGCATGCTGTTATTGGTTTGTAGCAAGTTAAGCTCAATTAAGTTTAAAAGTAATATTTTATGTAAAAGCAGTGGCTTGAAAGTAGCCTGGAGTCTGGACAAATAAGCCAAATTTTATTAGAATGTACAGGTTCGAACCATGCACTGTAGGTCAACAAATCGTTGCTAGTGTGCTAATATAAATATTAATTTCAATATAAAATTTATTAATTAATAAATAGAATGTGACAAATATATATTCAATTTAAAGCACTTTATACAAAAACTGTTTGTTTCTCTAGATATACTAAAAACTCCGTATTTACAAAATTTATTTAAATATGGTTTGTTAAGCCTAAGCCTCTAACTACGTAAAATTATAACTCAAACAAGGTAATTTAAATCCGGAATCTGTGAATGAACTTACCTCTATTATGGCTCAGTATTTTGGTAAAACTTTCCAGTATGTAGTGTAAGCTACATATAGACATTGCTGACAATTATTACTGTCATATAAACAGAATTATTTAAATTATCAAACAGAAAATAACTTTAAATATATTGATAAGGTCCCAAACGGAGAAAGCCTCAGCTGCAAGGAAGTATTTTCTGTGTTACTCTTCGTTACACACAGAAATTCTAAAGAATTTTAAAAAACCAAAGATTTAAATAAGAATATCATTCTATATGCAATATAAGTAATTAATAAATTAAATAAGTAAATAAAAAGCCATTCTAAAGAGAGATTTTTGGGGTTATTTGAAAGAGTTAGAAGCAAGCCATAATAAGCCAAAATACAGCTAAGAAGATCATTGACATTGGAACATGATCAGCAAGAGAAAGTAGGAATGAAGTCAAGAATTGAAAAATAGTTAAAACATTATAGCGAGATAAAACTCCTTGTATAAAACCTGTAAATGTAGGGGAAGCCAAGTCGTATGATAGGTCATCCCACTTCCTACGAATATTGCAAATGGAGAAAGTCTCATCACCCAGCGGAGGAGAGGTAACCAGCGAGGGAAAGCCGGGACAACGAAGGTGGATTTAGCGTGCTTTGGGACGTCAAGTTGCTCAGATTTTCAATGTTACAAAAATTGTAAGACAATGAGTTTGCACTGCTAATTTTATTAGAGGTGGAAGTCCACGATGTAATTTTGGGAGTTTCACATCTCTTTTGGGAGTTATACTCGCTAAAAGTGTTAATTTCTTTATTTTATCATCGTTTTGTTTTGCGTATTCTGAGTAATAACTTCAGTAAGTGAGAGATAATAATATTCGTAACGTATAAAGATCAAGTAGAGCAGTGACTAAATTTCAAGTTACCAAAATTAAATTTAAATGCTGTAAATTGTCGGGTTGAGAAAGTTTTAAAAAAATTAAAATTCTAAAATTTAGGACTAAAGTCAGAAAAGAATAGGCAATAATAACAAAAAATCTAGAGAAAGTGAAACATTTTTTGAAATAAATAACAACCTATAAAATTTAAAAGTTGAATTTGCGGCAACACGTATAAATAACTGTCAAACCAAGAGTAAAGGTAGAGGGGCGACAACCAACTCAAGCCAATGCTGGGGAAGAACGCCAATACAATTTTTTTTAAAACAAATTTTAATGAAAATATCATGTTTTTAAAATGTAGTTTCACTATCTTGTACAATAAATATAACATGAAGGAAAATGTAACGCCATGTTGTAATACTTCATAGAACCTAAATGGCGGGAATGGAATCAGTGAGGTGGAAATAAATGCTAAGAAATAATATAAAAATTGTGAAAATTGTTGTAACTTATATTTTAGGAACAAACAAAACAAGCAGATGTTAAAGATTGCAGTAATTCGTTACATTATTAAAGATTGACCTGCAATATCAAATGTTCAGTTGAAACAAGGATGATGTATATCACAAATAATTTAGACACAAATGATAGTTCAAACAAATCAAATTTTACTTTTGCAAATTAAAAAAAATTACAAATAAGTACACAATTGGAAATGTTGGTTTACCCTCGTTGCATACATATTTAATTTAAGAAATCTTATTATATGAAAATCTATGGCAGAGCGGAGACATTTATTTGAAATTGCTTTGCATATATTCAAGATGCATTAAAGATTGTACATTGAATTTAAATAAATTTTTACATTGCACTATTACTTTTAACACTTTTGTTTTACTGAAAACTGGCTTGTAAAGCCGTGAAAGTTTAAAGTTATGTTTTTAAACGTTTTTTCTTTTAACACATAATTTTATAGTACAACTTAGCTGCTTTTTTGATTGTGGTGATGCGACCAGACTTATTTTGGTATGAAATCTCCCATTCACCGTTTCGGCAACCATATTTCCTCTTAAGGTATTTTTCAAGGGAGCATCATTTCTTCTAATAAAAACGAAACCATTAATTAAAATACTGTATAAAAAATAAAGGCGTCCCTTGCTCCTGCATCTCGTAAGAGGTCCTTCCTCGATTACATTTCGAAATTAAGAGAGAGCAAGCATGGCTTGATGACGGCTATCAAGGTTTCCTCGCATCTTCAACTGCGCAGCTCGGGCCTGGCAGTTCCTTTTTGAAAAAACAGATGTCGTGCTCTTATATAGATTTTGGTCCAAATAAAAATTTCTTTTATTATTTATACCTATGTTTTACATTTTAAAATTTTTGACGTCCTATTTGTTTTCTGAATATCTCTTAATATGCAACATTACCTAAAATAATGTTACAGTGTCTCAACCCTAAATAAAGATAGTTTAAAAGAGTACTAAAATTATTTGATAAATAAAATTAATAAAATATTAAGTAAGTAATAGAAAATTAGGAAAGTGTTAAATTAGTTGCGAATCCAAAATATTCAATGCCAGTTAGAAATAAACAAAATATAAAGTGGTACAGAAATACCAGGTAGTCGAAATGAGATGTTTTGAAATTATTTTGAATAAGTTTGGAATGAAATAGATTCAGGGTTAATTTATTCTGTTTTCAAAAAGTTTTTCATTTTTAAGGTTAAAGACAAGAAGTTACAAAAATTTAAGACAAAAACAAAAATAATTTTTCTAGACATTTTGGTAATTATCTAGAACAACAAATGTTTGTTTATTCGGAGGTTACTTATTTATGAGTATGACCTTTTGAAAGAAAATAGTGTTGTACATTCTTAAAGTCATCAACCATTTCAACTGAAATCGCTATTAGGAATATTTTTTTTTTAATTACAGAATTAGGGATTGTATTAGCAACATATTCAGAAAAAAAGTAATATGTTTAAAGTTAAATATTTGTTTTTAAAAAAAAAATATATATATATATATATGCATGATTTAATTTTGATTTTTAAGTGGTTTTTAAAATTTTTAAATATGTTTAATTTTATGATTTAATTTTAAATTTCGAATATCTATTATTTTCAATTTAGCTTTGATTTCTAAATATGTTTGTTTTACTGGGTAATTTTGCATTTTCAGGGTATGAAGTTATGGGTTTAAATATATATTTTTAAATTAATAATATTTATTCAGATAAGTATTTTTTTAAAAGGTTGAACAAAAAATCATAGAGTATTTTTATGTTAATATTGAGTTTATTTGGTTAAAGTGTTCAGCTAGGGAACTTGAGGAAAGGGTATAATTCCTTATAGAAATTTTTACTTCGGGTAGAACAAGAAATGAATAAAATTATAAATTTATTAATACGTTTTAAACTTGCTCTTTGTAAACTATGCTTGTTAAAAATTTTTATGAGAAAATTAAAAAATTTAGTAACTTGCAAATTGAGTTCAAATTTCATTTTATAAAGCTATTTTCTTAAAAAAATCCTAAGCCAAAGCCCAAAGAGTTAAATCTACGAGAGATAGGTTTTTTTAAATCCAATGGCTGGTTCTCTGACAGAGTTTGCAAATCATTATCACAGATTTTGGGTTAGGTCAGAAATGCTTGCACAAAATCTTACCGGGGTTGGAAGACAGACTGCTGTAGCAACATAAAACACACACACTCGCACTCACGCACACACACGAACGACTATACATGCAAGCACCTACTCGCACACACACACACACACACACACACACAAACGTGAACGCTAGCGCACATACAGGTATAAAGTATCAGAAAATCTATTTTCAAGTTATTGTGAAACTTATCTTATTTCATATTGATAATTCTTTAGGGTATCCAGTAAAACATAGGATTTATACACTATTCCTGTTAGATGTCTTCTGTGATAATCGTTCATTTCGGGCGTTTACTATCATACACTCGTTAAATCTCAGGTTTAACCTCAGAAACAAGTTAAATATTATACAGCTGTACCCAACCTAACATAACCTTAATCGAGACGCTCTTTACTTACATGAAAAATGATTAGGCAATACCCATTTGTTATTCCCAAAACCCATATTTTCCAACCGTCATTAGTAAAACCTCCACATCTTCATTTTAGAAAATTTTATATCTTCGAAATCTAGTGGTAAAAGCCCAAAACCGCATCTGTTATTGTACAAAATACTTACATTTACCACTTCATGTTTTTCAGTTGAAGGTTTACTAGTTTAACTTGAGATTTACAACATACAGTTACATTTATACAACAAATACAGTAAATTAGGCTTAACATGTACACATATACAGTACTGTACAGAGATATAAAACGGCGTTCCCAGGCAATTTAGCTTTAGTCAAGGCGTTATGTAGGCAATTTAGTGTCAGTGGTGACATGATACTAGGAACCTGTAACTAAAAAGAACAACGTAAACCTGCTGTGATGTTACTTTTAGAATATTTTGTTGAGCAATAATGCAAAAATATAGAGCGGTGACACGATATTATTGCAATTATCTGCTAAGTACAAATGTAAATAAAGATAAATAAATAAAGCTGTTCTAAGTAAGAAGCAATGTTTCAACTCAGTTTTCAGGACGGATGCTTGATGTGTTCATTTTTATAATGCTTATTTTCCATTAAATATTAAATTTTGTCGATTTGTATCAAAAAAATTTAGCACAATATTTTTGTCACGCCAAATAATACAGTTTTAATTTAGGCAATAATTTTCACTTAAAATTATTTCAACATAAGTTATATTATAAAATATATTTAAATTTATGTCGGTTTTAATACTTGATACAATTTTAGAAACTCTTACGAACTTAATAATGAATAAATATTTGTGTTTAGTACACAAAATAACCTTTTCCAACCGTTCTGAAATACAGATTTTCAACTGCTCCAACTGATTTGAACAACTGCAACAATATTTAAATTCTTATATCTCTGGTTTTGTACGTTTCGTATCTGTAGGCAGCTCACAGATCTGCTATTTAAAATCTATCTCTTTAGTATTCCAGGGAAATTCAAAATTAATCCGATTTCTTTCTTTTATCCATCGCCAGAATGTCACAGTTTGTATTAGTATAGGGAATTCCAGCGATAGTGGGTAGAGGGGAAAAGTGCTAATAGATTGCAATATTTAGGAACCTGACGGATTACAGGCACACAGAATTGTTTAGGACCACAGGTTTGGAAGTAATATGCTGTAAATGAGGTGGTTGTGGTAGAGGAAGGGTAATCCCTATATCATCAGCACTAATATCTCAAGTTTCTTCCTCGTTAGTAGAACAAGTACCGCTTGGGCTTGGTCAGCTCATCTTGCTCAGATGGACATTTCATGACACATACATATACTTACAGTGGACTTGGAATTACGTAGAATAATGTTTTTCACGATATACATATACTGTTGAATGGAAATGAATTTATTAACACTGTAAACATTTTCCCCAGGCGTAAAACTCTAGTTACAAGAAGTCGGTTTTGCAACTGAGATTCTCGTAAGTTGAGCGAATTGTCACGAATATACCCGAAGACCAAACACGACAGCTAATGCTAATATCTGCTTTCGTCTTCACTTATAGGTCTTTTGAGATTATGCTTGAACCTTTTTCACGTGAAATATCCTAAAAAATCAGAAATGTGTAGTTGATTTAATTCAGTGATACCTTATGATTTCATAGAAATGTTTTTACTACTAAATTATGTAAATTTCTGTAAGAAGAAATACATTATTTCGTAATACATGTATAGTAAATATACTATCTTTAAATTATATACGATATTTATATACTGAGTTTAAAAATATAGACGAAAAAATGAACAATACTCTACTTATTTCGAAGCGTGGCTACTCAGAATTTTTATTATGTTAGTCGTTTTTGTCAAGTGTTTTACACATGTAAGTTATTAAAGAAATACTGTTTGCATATAAAGTAAATGCGATAGTCTTGTAACTTACCACTAGACTCTAATCACTGTAGACAAATAGAGGCAAACAGTTCTTATAGGAATAAGAATATGTACTCTTATTGGATTATTGGTTACTACAGAATACATTTGTTGAAGTTATTGAAATCAGTTAGAATTATTAGTATACTAAAAATATTAATATTTAAGTACAATAGTAATTTATTATTACACTTTTGCTATTACTTAAGACCAGACCTTTTTTTAACTAAAAGTTGTTAAATTGTTAACTTACACTTGGAGGAAACGTTTTCGTCTTATGACTTCTTCAGCCTCGTATTTTTGCCGCTAGGAATTCTTCCTCGGTACCATTATTTTGAAAGTTAGAAGTGATGTGATCGAAGAGTATGTAATCTGTGCCATGTTTCTTCATTTAGGATGTCATTTTTATATGTGTTGCTATGTCTATATATTTCATACTATTCTAGTATGTTTAATTTATAGCCTTTGTTAAATGTGTGGAGGATGCTCATGTTATTTTCCATATTTTTGCATGAGTGTTTAGTGTCCATGAGGTGATTTGCGAAAGTGGATTCAATAATAGTGTGCAGTACGCTTTTGTGTTCTTTAAATCTTTCAGCAAAAGATCTGCCTGTTTGTCCATATAGAACTTATTGCAGTTGTAGCATTGTAGTTTGTATACTCCTGGGTTATTGTATGTGTTGTTATTGTTGTTAATGTTGTGTCTGATAGTCATTTGGCTTTTATTTGTTGTTCTGTAAGCTACATTGTATAATGCTTTTTTGAATTGGTGTGCTATTTTATTAGTGAGTTTGTTTATGTATGTGAGGGTAATGAATTTGTTTGTGTTCTTGTTTTTGTTTTTTGTGTTGTTGTTACTGTTCTTGTTGAGTATTTTTCTGTGTAGTTTGTCTATTAAATAATCGTCATATCCATTTTTGTGGGCTAAATATTTAATTGTGTTTAGTTCCTCTGTGTAGTTAGTTGTGGACATAGGTATTTTATTTAGTCTATGTAGTAAATGTTTGAATGTTGTGAGTTTATGTTGTATTGGGTGGTTCGATGAATTGTGTATCATTGTGTCTGTCATCGTTGGCTTGCGGTATATGTTGAATTCATGTTTGTTTTGATTTTTTGTTATGGTGATGTCTAAGAAATTCAATGTTTGTTGTTTTCAAAATCTGCAGTGAACTGGATATATTTGTTTAGGTTTTTTAAAGATCTCAAAAGCTTACTGCACACTACTATTGAATCCACCTTCGCAAAGCACCTCTTGGACACTAAACATTCATGCAAAAGTATGTAAAATAACATGAGCATCCTCCACACATGCAACAAAGGCCATAAATTAAACACACTAGAACAGTATGAAATATATAGACATAGCAACACACATAAAAATTGCATCTTAAATGAACAAACGCGGTACAGATCACACATACTCTTAGATCACATCACATCTAACTTTAAAAAAAATGGTACCGAGGAAGCACAACTGCAGCATTCCTAGCGGCAAAAATACGAGGCTGAAGAAGTTGTAAGACGAAAATGTTTTCTCCAAGTGTTAGTTAACAATTTATTAACTTTTAGTTAACAAAAAGTCTGGCCACAAGTAATAGCAAAAGTGTAATGAGTAATTAACAACCAGGTCATCATGAACAGCAACAAGATTTCGATAGATAGTAATTTATTAAGTATTTCACTATTATAAAATACATTTGTAAAATGAAACTTGCTTTAGGTTTTGTTTGATATTGTACTTCAGAGTTCTGAGTTTTTAAATTTATTTTTCAAAGGACTACAAAATTTAATATAGATTTAAAACCTGCAACTTCTATTCCTGGCCTGCATTTTCCACTTCCCCAAATACAGAAAATGGTTTCTAGATTTTAGTACAAGCAATACAGAGAGAACTGATTAAAGACAGGTGCAAGGAGGGCAGTATTAGTTAGGTTACTCCGGTTATCCGATACTAGCAATGTTAGAAGTTATAATTACTTTTTAGTTAAATGTTAACTAGAGCAAGTAGTAACTGTATAAAAAAACTATGGCATAATGTTTAATTTAAATGAATGAAACCTCTATACCACAAACAACTTTTTCCTTTATTTAAAATATTATGTACATTTCAATTGCATAGCAAATCAATGTCAGTGTTTTGCTATGTCTATATATTTCATACTATTCTAGTGTGTTTAATTTATGGCCTTTGTTGCATGTGTGGAGGATGCTCATGTTATTTTCCATACTTTTACATGAGTGGTAAGTGTCCATGAGGTGATTTACGAAGGTGGATTCAATAGTAGCGTGCAGTGCACTTTTGTGTTCTTTAGATCTTTCGGCGAAAGATCTGCCTGTTTGTCTAATACAGACTAATTGTAGTTGTTGCATTGTAGTTTGTATACTTCTGGGCTATTGTATGTGTTGGTATTGTTATTAATGCTGTATCTCATAGTCGTTTGGCTTTTATTTGTTGTTCTGTAAGCTACATTGTATCCTGCTTTTTTGAATTGGTTTGCTATTTTATTTGTGAGTTTGTTTATGTATGTGAGGGTGATGAATTTATTTGTGTTTGTGTTTTTGTTGTTGTTACTGTTCTTGTTGAGTATCTTTCTGTGTAGTTTGTCTATTAAATAATTGTCATATCCATTTTTGTGAGCTAAATATTTGATTGTGTTTAGTTCCTCTGTGTATTTAGTTGTGGACATAGGTATTTTACTTAGTCTGTGTAGTAAATGTTTGAATGTTCTGAATTTATGTTGTATTGGGTGGTTTGATGTGTTGCGTATCAGTGTGTCTGTCATGGTTGGCTTGCTGTATATGTTGAATTCATGTTTGTCTTGATTTTTTGTTATTGTGATGTCTAAGAAATTCAATATTTTGTTGTTTTCAAATTCTGCAGTGAACTGGATATTTTTGTGTATTTTGTTTATATGTGTTTGGAGTTGTTGGCATTGTCTTATGTTTCCTCGATATATCTGTGCCAATATATTATTTTATATATAAATATATATATATATATATATATATATATATATATATATATATATGATTATATATATTATCTTATATTATCAGCTGCAAAAATACGATGCTGAAGAACTCGTAAGACGAAAACGTCTCCTCCAAGTGTATGTTAACAATTTAACAACCTTTAGCTAACAAAAAGTCTAGTAGCAAGAAATAGCAAAAGTGTAATAAATAACTAGCACATTTTATCCCTGTTAAGATCCTATTTATAAAACACATCATACACAATTTAAATACCATAATAAAGAATATAGTCCTTATATATTATATAAATGCTATTATTATAATGTACAACATAATGAAATACCATAATATATATAATAATACCATGAATACCATATAATCAAATAAATTGATAATATGATATTATATTATAAGCAAAGTAAATTGATAATTAATTCTACTGAATTAATATTTAATAAAAGATGTGTTTTAATAAATTATTTTAACTGTAATACAGAAAATTAAATATATTGGGCAGTAAAGTTTAAAGTCTTTCTTACCTTCAACAATTATCTCAGTAGGATTGGTAAAGTCAATATTTGGGCCTGATAAGGCAATACAAACATATTTGCCTTGGTGTTCAGGGGTTACACAGTCTATACTTAGATTAGATTTTACTGCCCCATATTGGACTCCATTCTCTTCGTCAACCTTAATAATTGTCGGAAATATTACATTCATGACTGATAAAGTATTGAAACCAAATTCTTACACATTAAAATTGCAATTAATTTTTTAACCTTAGAGGACTGCGCTAATACCCAATACACCAGAGCTCGCGCAGAGTAATTTTTTACCCCAACTAGTTTTCAGGTCAATATCAGTAAAATATTTAGTGTTATAAATAAAAAATTATTTAAACATGTTTTCTTATACCATAAAAGGTATTAACAAACTCGTGCAATATTATTTCCTTTTTTATATGTCAAAACACTCTTCATATACTTCAACTAAATAGTCTTTACAAACACTTTTCCCACAATTATCACAGCATTTATTGTTTTTGTCCAAGTTCTTAGGGCAAAAATCACACCTCTAATTAAAATGTTTGTTTGTAATACTGTATTGTCAAATATAAAGCTATAGCCTATGTTGTAAATAAAAGTTTTTTGTTACAATAATTATGAAAACAAAATATTTCATAGATAAGAATAGTTTACAAACACAATATATATATATATATATATATATATATATATATATATATATATATATATATATATATATATATCAAAACGTAATACTTCTAAGAGGAAATAGAATCTGTGACTTGACATTGTACACGTTACTATATGCAAACCAGTTGTGTCTGTTGTCCTTGAAATCTTTATACGAAGACATCATTGCTCCACTAACATACAAAACCCCAAACAAAGCTTTAATTTCTTCAAAAGAAGTTTTATTTGCGTGTCACTCTCCTTTGATATTAAATTTGTAAATATTAAAATTGTATTCTCTCTTATCCCGATGACAAAATATGAACGTATATAATTTAAAATAGATTATTAAATTTATAAATTAAAACGTCTTCAGTTATAAAATCCTCACAAAATAAAAAAACATAATAAAATTCACTCCTAACAGTCTTGCAAAAAAACAAATGAAAATTAATTTATGTGATAAAAAACTTGCAAAATACATCTTAAAATAATCTTAACTTATAAAAACTTCGTAAAATAGATAGAAATAGACTTCACTTATAAAAACCTCACAAAATACAAATAGAAATAGACTTCACTTAGAGGGATCAGTATTGTAAAGTGAGGACTCGCGCGGAGTAAAAACTTTCCCAGCTGTTGCAACAATAACTTAAAACCGTTATAAGTAAACAAAAACTGTCAAACTACCTAATGTAGAGAAAGAAATAGATACAGGGTGAGTCAATTAGAAGGTATGTAAGGGATGGAAGAATTTCAGGATTTGCAACTGTTTTATAATCTTTGTTGAATACTCACTGGGAGAATAATTACCCCGCGCGAGTCCTCTAGGGTTAAATAGAAAATATAATAATAAACTTATTAGATTTACTACGGTAAATCTTAAAAATAAACTATCAGTTGTAAAGATAAAGTAAAATCCTTTATTGGTATTTTAAACATTTTTCATAAATACTTTATTATATATAAAACATGTTTTAGTAATAAAATGTTATTGAATTAAGTCCACAAAATGTAAATCCTAACAAAAATTGACGAACCTAACAAGTGCAGCAAAAATTTGCTACTAGGTCGCTGCAGTAAAATTACTTTACCAGATGATGTGAGAAAAGACAAAACTAACCACATAGTAGAACAAGATAAAAGTAAGCAAGGCGGAGATGTAAAGTGTGCCTCAGTCAAACAATCTCACATGTTAGAAATGTCAAGAGTTTTTAAATGTTGAATGTTTTGAAAAATTTCACAATTCAGTTTGAAAGCAAATTGTAAAAAGTAAAACTATGTAGGAAATTGTATTTCAATAAATCATTTTATGCAATGATTGTCATGTTTTTTTCAGCATACACCATTTCCCAACGTTGTGTTAATGCAACGCTGTGAGATGCAAAGAACTCCCAACATTGAGCGAACACAACAGGCCATTACTCTAAAACTAAAACCATCACATTCATTTTCAGGTATTAATTTTTACCTTATCAAATATGTAAGCCTATCATAAAATATCTATAATCAATTGGAAACAAATTCCTTCAACAACTAAACAACAAAAAGGTAATGTTATCTTTAGTTTTTTAAAATTATTTTATAGAATAGGGTACATTTTTAAAAGGTTTTAAAAAAAACTATTGGAATACATTTTTCTTACTATTCATTATAACAGTCATTGTGAACCCAAGCGAGGTAGATGACACTTTTACTATTTTGGTAAAATGAAGATTAAAGTTTAAAGCTTACGATAAATCAGAGATTCATTTGTTTAAGTAAGTTGTTCTATTCCTGCACCAGTTAAAAATTTAGTTACAGTAGAACCTCTCTAGTTTGTCATTCTTCAATTTGTCACCTTCTGTAAATCCTCGCAGTAATAACAAACATCGACTGCACTGTCACGTAGTATAGACCACCATCAGGTAAGGCCAATACCAGGTAAGAGTCATTTGATTACTGAGAAAATCTCTACACATTTGCCCACAAAATAAAGCGAAAGTTGATAAAATTGCTTCAAACAATGCTACAAAGTGGCCAACATGGACATATTTTGTTTGAAAATATCTCTAATTTTAAGTAAAATACAAAGTGGTATCAACCCAAAGTTTTGAAAATTAGGTTCAATATTGATTTTTTTTAAGGTTCTGTTAATTGCTCTATAATGCTGGTATTGTTTTATTTAAGAAAATAAAACTGGCAGGTTTCATTGTTGTACATCTTGAGGTTTTTTTAAATACTGCTTTTGGTATCACTTGGCAAAAAAAAAAAAAAAAACACTACTTACTGATGTTTTTCAGCAGACGTGTTTCGCACTAGGTCAGTGGATTGTTCAACGCTGTGAGTCACGGATAAGACTGTTGCTCAGGTGTGTTGTAATGGCAACACAAATACAACCAACATACCTAAGCAACAGTCTTATCCATAACTCACTGTATTGAACAATGCACTGACCTAATGCAAAACGTGTCTACTAAAAAGTATCATCAGTAAGTAGTGTTTTTTTGCCAAGTGAAACCAAAAGTTCTAATTCATTTAAGATATCCTAAATATCAATACAATTTTATCAAAAATGTAAAGTATAATCGCTGACTACAAATCTGTATTGTATAATATGTATACTTCATAAGATCGAATAGTCTTTGTTACATTTGGTATATATTACCTGACAATGAAGAGTTTATATAGCCTTCAAGACTTTCATTTCCTGAGTAAACAACCTGGTAGACGATTCTAGGAATAAAATCACTTGTATAAGCAATAACAAAAGCCTGAAACAATGGATAGTTGTTAAAAATATTATTTATTATTATATTTTGTGTTTAATTTTAGGCTTCGTATTGTTCCAACTTAGAGTTGAAATATATATAACAAGTTTTTCTTACATAATCTATTTCCTTACATCATTTATTTCTTTAAATAGTTTTGAAAACCAACAAAAAAAGCAATAAATATTTATTAACATAAATACTGTCTCCATAAGTTATGATCAGTAACTTTGAATGTAGTTAAACCTTCTTCAGGGAATGTCATAAAGGACACAGAAGTCCTTTTAGTAAAAAATAATAATTAATCACTTTAACAATAGTTTATGACTATCCGAACTTTAAATTTTGTAAATTTGTGAAAACTTAATGAGACAGAACCTTTTTGATCACTAATGGCGATCTCCATCAGTGAGAAGACTACATAGAGATCAAAAACATTCTGTCTTAGTAAGTTTTCACAAATTTACAAAATTTAATATTTGGATAGTCATAAACTTTTGTTAAAGGGATTCAGCAAATGTAATGGACTACAAAATTCAAGAAAAAAAAACGTATGTTAGGCAGTGGATTATATATTACCGTGATATAATCACAAATATTTCCTTAATAACTCCTGGCAAATGAGTAATAATATTATGTCTTGGGGTACGTGCGTTTCTTCTAGGGACATCTACTTTCCATTGTGTAGTTTTATCCCTACCGAGATAAAAAGATTCATTATCTTGGTACTCACGGTCCTCGTCGTTTTCGCTTATCTCTTGTTCTGTATCACTGTCAGACAGATGATCAGACATAGCATCCTCTTCATCACAATCGGTGTTGTCGCCTGCATCACTTACATGGTCCGGTTGATGATTTGACTGAATGCTATTTCACTTGTATCACTCAACTGTAATTCTTCACTAAATAACAAATTTTGAATTTTATCACAGTCTTCTGCACTATACAAATTATGTCGAATAAACTTATCCATTTTGATGTCGCCTAATATGTATGTTATATTATATATTGTAAATCTAACAACAATATTTGAAAAAGGTTCTGATATATAGACCCATATAAAGCAAAGATTGTACAACAAGATTATATATATATATATATATATATATATATATATATATATATATATATATATAAAGGTTCTGAATAAAGAAAATATATCACACAAGACTACTACACGTACAAACGTTATCAGTAACAACTTGAAACCAACTAAAGACAAAGCTGCGTCTATAGCGGCAGTAGTCGCGTGGCGTCCACTAGGCTCCAAATGCCTATATTCCAAGAAATAGTCGATTATCAATATTGAATGTTTAACTGGCGATTTATGATACTGTACCAGGAAGGTATTCAAAAGGAAACCGAAAAGTGGGTGTGTAGACAAAAACAGTAGGCTGCAAAAGTGACATTGGCGCCTGATAGACGCCACGCGACTACTGCAGTGTTAAAAACCTCATGATGTACAACATAAAAATTGCAAGTTCTGTTTTGTAATAACTAATTACTTCTTACTGTTTAATTGTTCTTGATATTCATTTGATTGACCCTCTACATTGCTCTCAAGATGCCAAATTAATGGAACCTTTTACGTCTTAATATTGTAGAGCAGGCAATATCTTATTTCTAATGGCCCTGAACTTATTTTTGATAAACAGTAACATTTAGATTTTTAGATATAAAGCTTAAAATAAAAGTTTTGAGTCAATCTGAATGACTAAGTTGAAGTCCTTAAGATTTAATCTTTTCTGTAGTAGACTCTAATCAATAGAGAAGGATTTTGCTTGAAATGCTGCACCAGTAAGCATGTTCAACATAAAATAATGTAAGGAATAGCCACTGAAAATACCCAATTTCTTTCTTTTTTGAGCTATAAATATTCATTAGTTGCACATATTCAACTAATGAAAATTTTCATGCAAACACAAAAAACCTTAATATTTATTAAAAAGCCTAGATAATTTACTAGACCTTTAAATAGGAGTTACTATAATTTGTCTACAGTCAATTAGTATTTCTTTCTGTAAGATATATACATTAAGGGCAAAACCTTATATTAAATAATTTGAAAATGTAATGCTACTTAATTAACTCTCAAAATAATTTCAGAACCTCTGAAATTGTCAGTTGTTTCTAGAGTCAGTTAGATATAGTTTTTATCTCATCAAGTGAAATGCCTTTCGCCTCAACAAGACAGTAACAGTTTTCATTTATTTTATACAATAAAATAGCCTGATAACTTATTAAGTTAAGTCCAGCAGATTAAGTATTTGCAGTGACTTAAATTGTCTGTTTCTTGTTCATACTGGTTATGTGTTAAATGTCCGAAACTGGTTTGTGCCTCAGTTTCTGCTCTCCTATAGCAGACTGCTATGATTTCAGTTTTAGTTCTCTAAAAAATTAATAATTATAAAGATATTGTTGTGCTACAAGCTAAAATAAAAGTTCCTATATCATAATTATTTAATTCTATAAGGATACCATCTTTCTCTGCTTTGTATAACTCTCCCATATTCCAATGCAATAAATACTGATGATTATGTTTTCTGATTTAAAATATTATGAAACTATGTCTTTAAAAAGCAGTTGACTATTTTATTTTTGCTTATTTGAGTTGCTTTGAAACGAAGGAGGAGGAAATATGTATATTCAGTGACTTCAGGTCTGCCATTCAGGCTGTCTCGATTCATCTGCAGGGGACTACTTCTTTTGCTGAAATAAGAAAATCTGCAAACAACATTAAAGTCATGAGGAAGGATATAACTCTGCAATGGCATTGTGGAATACCAGGAAACGAGTGTGCCAATAAAACAGCTAAAGTGGCATCCCATATGTACCCAACATTTAAAACCAAGTATCCACTCATGTACTGTAAAAGATTGGCAAATAATCAGTCCCAAAAACGTTGGACCTAATCTTGGAGAGAAGAGCCCATGATTAGTCATGTTTTTCAAATTTATCCTGAACCCTTGAATGAGGACAAATTCTGGGAAGTTTCACATCAGATTGCTGCATGATCTGGCTATCTAGTGATGACAAAATACTTATTTAGATCTAATTTTTGGAAGTCTCAAATCTGCGCACTTTATGGAGGTGGGAATAAAAGCATAAAGCGTATTTTATTTGACTGTGGACTTTCTGAGGGCCGAAGTGACAACAATTCAAGAGATTCTACTGAACAAGAGCATGAACAAGGGGGGGGGGGAGGGCTTTTAAGAAGTTTTCATGGAAAGTAATCACATACACACACACTAGACAAAATTCAAATATCTTTTATTCTAAATAAATTTTTCTTGTTCTTTATACATTAGGAATTATGTACAAAAATTTGAATAATTTACAAAGTCATGAAGTTACCTTCAAACTAATCGTATATATTTCTTTAGATTTTCTATAAATTACTTATTAAATAATAAATATATAATACTCAAAGAGGTATTTTTAAAAGTGATTATAATTTTGTGTTAATTTAAAGAAATCAACAACCATTTTTTACTGTCACGAATATTAATGTGACTATTTTTCACTGTAACTGATATTAATGACACTAAACACTATTGTATTTTATATTAATAAAACATTGTCTTATATCTTCAAGATTAGTTACTTTCATTTGATAACGGTTAAAATATTAAAACAAAAATAAAAATTAATTTTTAAATATGAAATACCCATTTAAAGTTATTCTTCAAACAGTGCTAGTTTTCCAGGATCTTGTAGTAGGTAATCTTTTCCCCAGCGAGTATATGGTCGGTTTACATCTTTAGTTTTATTTCTTTGTATTCTATAACGCCAATAGTTCATAATAGCTCTGAAACGTCAGCAGGCATAAGTAGTGTATATAATTATTTTAGTAGTTTTTTAAAACTTTTTTTCAAGTAAAAATCATTACAATGGAAACTTATAATGTTGTTCAGCTTGAAGATTTAATTTTTTAAAAACTTTTTAAACACAGCAATGAGCAAAAGCAAAAGTCAGCAGTGCAGAAATAATGCTATTTTTGTTTTTTTTATGTAGGTTTAAATGTAATACTTAGGTAAGTATAATTTAAATGTAAAAATAGTTTATACTACTTTGTTATTGAATTTATCTTCAACTTGAGTTAATAGTGCACACTAACAAACCTAAAATAAAAACTTGCTAACAGTAACACTATTTTTGTGGTTTTGATGTAGGTTTAAATGTAATACATAGGTAAGTATAATTTAAATGTAAAAATAGTTTATACTTGTTTATTATTGAATTTATCTTCAACTTGAGTTACTAGTGCACACTAACAAACCTAAAATAAAAACTTGCTTAGAGTAACACACATTTTTGTTGTTTAATGAATCTTTATTCAATAATTATTAAAAAAATTATTTTCGTTTACATGATACATGATAGTTAAAACCATAGGGCACTCCATTAGAGGGTTTAACCACACCATAAAAATACTGGTAAGCCAAAAGCCGAAGCAAGTAATATATTTTACAGAAACTTAATTACTAGTTACAGTTTTTGTGTTGTACATCTTGACGTGTTACTATATTACACTTTTGGTAATAGAGACTCTTGTCTGTGACTCACAGCATTGAACAATGTGCTGACATAGTGTGAAACTTGTCTGCTGAAAAATATCAGTAAGTAGTGGTTTTTTGCCAAGGTAATACCAAAAATGTAGGTAATTACAATATTTCAGTTAAAAATTTAGATTATGTTAAACTTGTAACACACTTTAGATGATGTTACATATTAAATTGGCAAGGTTCAGAAAACAAACGAGAATGTATTCAAAAATTTGTAATAATGTACAACTGTATAAAAAAAAAATTGTAATGTATGAGAAATATTTTTAAATGAGATCTCTGGTTGTTAGTGACATCTAACGGAGAATTTTAAAACGTGTATTAAAAGTCGGGATGCGCCCGCCCGGAGGCGCGGTAGGTAGGAAGGTTGCTCGCAAATACAATATAAGGCCTCTTTTAGCCAAGATGTAAAGGGCAACGGACGTGTCCGAGAGCAAGAAAAATTTTTATTTTGTTTTCAAAGTTTAATTTAAACCTCCTTTTTAAAACATGTTATAATCGTGAGATAGAAGACAGCGTACGCAACCAAGTACAAGATGGGACGCTGAAGTTACCGATGACATTTCCTGAAACGTTCCACGAGGAGGACGCGAGGTTACCAGATGCGAATGCAGCTAAGTGAACGATTTAAGACTTTAAAGATTTATTTCATAATTTAAAACGTTATACAGCATAACTCAAACTAAAGAACCTTGAACGTTTCAATTCATTTACATAACAGTAATTTACGCACACTTTAGTGCAATTGTGTTCACCTTGAATTATGAAATTTGATTATAAAAAAAAGGGCAAGTAAACTCGAGTGTAGATTCATTTACAGCCATTGATTGATTAATTGTTTGTTAGAATGTTATCCTTAAAAAAAATTCATAAATTAAATATTAAATGTCCGTAACTGAATGTCAAGAAATTTGTATCATGATTGTAACTTACCTTTTGTTTGCTGAATAAAAAGAGTATAATTTGCTTTAATTGGATTTAATCGAGTAATTATTTAACCAGCACACAATTCTTGCATTTCAAGTTAATAAGCCTTAAGATTTAATTTAATGAGACTCTGCTAATTTAAATGATTTAATCTTGTATTTTAAAGTATTACAATGTAACGGAATTCTACCATCAAAGGCGTTACAGATAGACGGTTATTATTACGCCTAAACTATAAGCTAGAACTAAAAATTAAAGCTTAAACTAAAAGTATTTAAATTTAATAATAACGTTACAAACTAACGAAATACATGGCTATTTAAATTTGTTTCTTGTTTAAATTATAACTATATTTAGGCTATGTAAATACAACAGCTACATAATCAGGATTAATAAAAACTGGAGCTTGTAAATTAATTCTCTTATGCATTAAATATCGGTTGCACATAGTACAAAGATAAGTCATAGTATTGCCAACTATATATATCCCAAGGTACCTGCATGATCTGTCATGGGATTTTCCAGCAGGTTTTCATTCTTGCCATATTTTTTTATTCCGCTCTTAGTGCGATACCTACGGCTCTGTTTCATTTCACTATCTCCTGATCCTCATGGAAAGAGCTTATGAGCTTGGTACATGGGCACAATCAATCTCTTTGTCTCCACTCGCGGTAAGTATACTAACCGGATGAGCATGTGAGACGGAGGCAGCTCGCTAGAGGTTGCCTGCCACGAAGCCTGGACGGTCTTAGGGGTTTCCAACCAAGGTTTACCTGCAAAAACTGTAAATAACTGGAAAAAATAGTGTAGAACCTCATTTACGTTGAATTTAAACTATTAATCTACGTGACACGCAAAACTGCTTAGTTCAAACGTTTTACAGGCACTACAAACTCACTATTTCTTGTCGCGAATAAGAGGAAAAGCTCTGTTTTACCGTGTCTTGCCCTTGGAGGTTGGTTTCAGCTACACCCAGAGCAGGATGGCACTTTTAGCGTGGAATTGTTCATGTTGTTTAATATTTTCTAAAACTCACTTAGTATTCACATCTCTAGTCAGAGTTTGACCTGACAACATTCGACCAAGATGTAACGGCTGAGACAGTCACTATCTACGTGAACATTTTGTTTTAACTTGGTACAGCTGCGCTGAAAGTAGTTTCCAAGTCATCCTCAGAGAGGCTTAAATTAAACTAAGTTTATTATTCCTGACAATGAGTTAATTTGAGTCGTTATAAAACTTGTTTTAAATACTATAGGCAACATTATATATATATATATATATATATATATGTGTGTGTGTGTGTGTGTGTGTGTGTGTGTGTGTATGTTATGTCACCAAAGCTGCTAAAACATTAAACCTGACGATGTACAAAATCAACGGAAACACGAAACCTAATTCCAAGGTTCCACAAATTGGCAACAATTGTAAAATAACTGTTACACACACAAACTCAGTAAACTAAAGGTTTTTATAAAACATAGGTCTCTTATATAATACAAATGTATATAGCTACAAAGTATTTTATAAAGATAGATTTGGTTGTAACAAAAACTATGTAAAGTCTACGAAGGTAGGCTATTACGCTCTTTAGGTGAACCCTAAATTATATATTTCTACCGTAACTACACATATAATAAACAAACCGAATTCATCACGCATTCTATTCTTAGGAACGTGAGTGAAAACATCATCCTAAGGCTTTTAATATAGACTTAAATGTGTTTTACTTTTCCTCTATATTCTAGATCCCCCATTCCCTATTGGATTATACAGTATAGGTGTTAGATCCCACAGGAGAGCCTATAATTTGTTCGAAAAGTCCATCGTTAGCTGAAAGTAACCATTATTAGGTAAAATAGTAACTAATTCCAGAAAACCTGCTTCACTAAATTTAGTGAGTCCTCCTATTAAATACCAACGTTTTAAACAATTAGTAGCTGAAGTAAGCTAATAATTTTTCGGTCTCTGGCTTCGACATAGTTGTATTTTATTTCTATCAATTAATTTTTAACTTCTTTTTACTCTGAATTTCTTTCTTTCTAATTTTTTTTTCTATATTAGCCTCGATGATCCCTTCCAATGTATTCCCTCTGCTTTGCGATGCTTGTATTTATTTATATTAGGTTTTATTTAGTCATTTAATTTATTCCTTTATTTATTTAGTTTATTTTGTTTTAAAAAAAAACGGATGCGATTTATTTTCATTTCTTAAATCGTATCCTGTCACGTTCGCCAATTTTGCCGCGGCCATCCCTTCGACTTCCGACTTTCACACTCTTTGCGTGGAGAAACTTACTTTCCCCCGAAACACGCGTTTCTCTCCGGGCGCCGTCACCCTCCAGTCCGACCGCGGTCAAAATATGATCTCACCCGACTTACCAGTTCCTGATACCTGTGGTGTGTCGAGCTCGATCTGCCAGTGACGACTTTGTTTTGAAAAACCAACCACAAGGTGTTTACCTTAGTTAAGAGTTAATTTATTTCTTGTGCCTTGATTAAAATTATTTGTAACGAACTTTTTTCTTAATTCTATGTTATTTAGTTAATTTCTACTCTTTTTAATGATTGGAAAAATTCTATGAATTTTAATAAATTAATTTCACTACAGGATGGTTTTAATAAATTCAATCACTGTTTGTTATAAATTGTTTTAATTTTTTAAAATCGAAATATTATTTTAAATTGATTCAATTTCATAATGTTTTCTTTTTCTGAAAATTTAACTCATTTTACATTTATTTTTTTTTATTATGCAATTATTTTTACATCAAATACATATTAACTGATTTTTGCAATTATTACTAAATATTCTTAAAAGTTGTCAAAATTTTGCTTATATTATTGTTCCACATCTTTAACGCTCATAGTCTGTCCTTGAACAGTTTGTATTTTAAAGTTCAAATTACACACTTAAATTTACTCACATATTCAATTTGACAAGAAAATAATTTATATTAATTTGTTTTGTTTCAAGTCTCTTGATATTTATGACATTAACTTTTAAATACAATACTTTATTTCTTATTTTGAATATCAAGTACATAGACTAATTTTTTCGTTAAATAAATGTATTTTATTCATTTGCTTTTCATATTGGATATTAATTACTGGAACAATATTTTATTTTATAACCATCTTTTATGAAGCTTTTTGAAAATAAGTATATTGCTTATATATTCTCTTAATTTTAATTGACTTTTTTATTAATTGATGATTTTACTGTTAATACAAAATTTGGTAATTATTCTTTTCAAAATTTATAAATTTTTAAAAAATGGGTTATACTATTAAAATTTAGACTTGCCCCAAAACTTTCACTGTGATTGTTCCTCTTGTCCCTCGGATGTTGTCCTGGATTCCTTGGTTCCCCAGCAGCAAAACGCACTAGATCGGTTTAAGGGCCGTCTTTAATACTTTTCTACATTATTTACATTTTACAAAAATAATAAAAAGTTCGTTCTCGTGGAAGCGTTGCAAAGCAGGGTATCGTCACGTCCATATGGGGATAGTTGTGTTTAGCCACGGAACATCATCCTGGAAGCGCCTCTGAATGTCATTGCTAAAAATACGTCTGTCTCGTTCCAAATCTATACGTCTCCTACGACAAGCGGTTTTTTATTTACTCTAGACAAGCCAGTTCATACCTGCGAGAGCGGTTGTCTATTAAACTTTCTCTTTTTGTTTTGGTTCGATTTTAGCTAGACCTCGTAAGTGTTCCTTGCGGTGTAAATTTTGATAATTCGTTAAACCATGGTCCATTATCATGATTTGAGATGCTGCTACAAACGTGATTGACATTTCTAACCCTTTCCGTTCGTGAGCTGCGCTACTTTAGACATATTTCTTCTGCCCTCGACAGTTTATCGTTTTTGGGGCAATTACACAACCTTTCTTTCTTTTACTCTATTAGTACATAATTTCAATTATATTATTTTAATTTATTTTGCTTTTAACACAATTATCTTTTATTTAATTTTATATTGAGCTTCTGTGGTTCATTTTTAATATTTTATACTTACACTTGTCACGTATGCTATTTAATCTAATTAACAATTTATTACTTTTTTCTTATGACAATGTTTTAAAAGATATTGGGCTAGCCTCAATCTTTTGCCTTGAGACGGTTTTGGCCGTTTCAGTACACGTGTGTAACAACAGAACTTTTGATTCACACGTGAAAATGTACTTCTGTATGTGTGTTGCGTGTCGGGTTTCGCGCTTCTAGTTTAACGCATAATTGCATTTTCCAGTGGAAACATCACTCTAGACGTGCGTTTGGTAATAGTGGCTTTCCCCCTCAAACGTGTATTTAATAGTGGGCTGAGCATGTGAGTGAGTGTTGTGACAATCTTTACAATGGGTAAAGAGACAGCTACACATCGAGAAGAAACATTGAAAATGTAAAATCGGACTGTATTTTTATCACTTTAAAGGCGTATGATTCCTAAACCATATAAAATATCGAGCTTAAATTTTCACAATTTTCTTTAGTTTCTTTAGTGATTTCCATTCTACATATATATATATATATATATATATATATAACATAATTTACTTAAAATATAGGTATTTTGTAAAACAATATTATTAATTTTTTACGTCATTTTATAACTTTAAAGATGAAAACCCGTTAAACAAACGAGTTGTGAAAAATTTAAGGCCGATTGCTGTAACGGTTTAGGAGTTATAAGTATTTATACGCAGTTATACCAGTAAAACTTTCTTGTTCTCAGTGTACCATTTTACACATACATACTCTCTGTACAGCTCTATTAAATAGGTTCTCAAAGGGAAATAATTGCATCCACGTTTGATACCAAACATTTGTTGTTGGTAGCTAGAAGGGGAATGGAGTTCTGTATACTAAGTGATGGTAAGTACAAACAGCAATCCCAATGACTTTTCTGTACATAACAATACTTATGTACTATACTGTACAAACTATACAGTATATAATGTACTTGCAATTCCCGTATCTATGTACATGTACTACTGTATACTGTAATTGTCTGTAGGTATAGTATTTAACACACCTCGTCCTTATTATCCGCGGTTCTACGTTTCCGTGGCAATTTTGGAGGTTATTACCGGCGGATATGGAGGTACAACTGTAATCATATTTGTCCACGTTATTATGCTTGTATTTTTACCTTTTTAGTCCTCTCTATTTACATTTTGAATACCTGTAATAGTTTTTATTTTAAGGACAAAAACGTCTTAATAAGCTACAAGCAGTGCCCCTACTATTTTCCTTACGTATTCTATGACAGTATTGTAGATATTGTTACATGTATTAAGATTGAAGGGGCAAATTCTAAGATACAGTGTAAAGTTTAAAACCCTTAAGTGCATACTGTTACAGAAATACAACAAACCGTATTTTTGCTTTCCAATCAATATGAATGAACTTTGGGATTCTACTGCTAGTGTAGTATTTCAGCAACATACTATGTAACACTTAGTTCATACAATGGCTGCTTGGTAGCTCTAGTGTATCATTTCTACCATGTGTTTCTCAGGTGACTAGTCTTTGAATGTTTACCGTATTTGCTCTCAAGTACAAGTGTTTATTTTACAGTTTTTTGTAGGTTTAGTGGTTAAAAAAAATAATGAATAGTTACAGTAGTGTTTAGTGAACTAGTGTGTGTTTTTATTTACTTAAAATATAAAGCATAGTTTTTTTTAAAAGTGCTCCAAACATTTGTTGCATTTATACAGCACCATGCAGTAGAGATACGTAAGCCTGACAAACATAACCTATCAAGTACAAACCTAGTTAATTTTGAGAATTATATTTCGTTTAAAAAATCATGTATAGGAAACATTTTAATAGTAAACATTTAACTGATAATGAACTAGAGGAATATGTAAATGAATTTATTGAAAATGGTTACAACTCTTTGAATTATGTGGGAGTTCACCCAGTAGGAAAAATTGAAAGGTATGATAGAAAATTAAAGAAAACAATTGAAATTCCTTGTCCAAACATTGTCAAAGAATACAATGCTTCTTTGGATGGAGTTGACAATATGGATGCTTATGTGGGACGATGTCATATACGCGTCAAAAGTCGAAAGTGGTATTTGAGACTAGTATATCACATGATAGATATGGCGGTGATAAATGTATGGCTTCTCTATAAAAGAGGAACATAGTAAAACTATTGGATTTTGTTTTACAAATTACATTGTTCAAAACGTAGCAACTAATTGTTTACAACGTTGGTATTATCTCGAATCCTATCGTATTTAATAAGAGAGTTCGCTAACTTTAATGAAGCAGGCTTTCTGGAATTAGTTACAATTTTACCTAATAATGCTTACTTTCAGTTAACAATGGACTTTACAAACAAATTGTAGGCTCTTCTGTGGGATCTAACACCTATCCTGTATAATCCAATAGGGAATGGTGGATCTAGAATATCTAGGAAAAGTACAACACATTTAAGTCTATATTAGCAGCTTTAGGATGATATTTTCACTCACGTTCCTAAGAATAGAATGCGTGATGAAGTCGGTTTGTTTAATATATATGTAGTTATGATAGAAATATATACTTTAGGGTTCACCTAAAGAGCGTAATAGCCTACCTTCGTAGACTTTACCAGGTTTTCGTTACAACCAAATATATCCTTATAACATACTTTGTAGCTATATATATTTGTATTATATAACAAGGGTATGATTTATAAAAACCTGCAGTGTATAGAGTTTGTGTGTGTGTAACATGTTATTTTACAATTGTTGAAAATTTGTGGAACCTTGGTTTCGTGTTTCCGTTGACTTTGTGCATCGTCAGGTATAATGTTTTAGCAATTTTTGTGACGTAACATTGATATAACGTTGCCTATACTATTTAAAACTATGTTTATAACGACTCAAATTAACTCATTGTCAGGAGTTATAAAATTAGTTTAATTTAAGCGTCTCTGAGGATAGCTTGGAAACTACTTTCTGTGCAGCTGTACCAAGTTAGAATAAAATGTTCACGTAGATAGATGATACTCTGTCAGGGACATATATACGAGTAGTAGGCCTACATGCGGCTTGCATCGCTGGCTAGGTGAGCAGTATGAGCCTCGGGAGAATTGTTTGCTTTTGCTTGAGCAAGTCGAGCCACGCAATCGGCAAGGCGAGAAGAATTTGCGTCCTCCGTCTCACGTGACCACGCTTGAGCATTTCGCTTCTTATTATTTCCAAGGTCGATCTTGCGCTGTTTTTCGGGATGTTCTATAGCTCGCTTACGGAGTTTGGCTAATCTTGCAACCTTACCTGCTTCAGGTTCCTGTTGCAGCCCATCCTCCCGTGCTTCCCTCTCCTCGTTGTACAGCCGTCTCTTTACCCATTGTAACGGTTGCCACAAACGCAACATTCACTCACACACTTACCACAAAATTAAATGCATGTTTGACGGGGAAACAGCAGGCCACTATTCACTATCACCTATCATGTAGTTTTGATAGAAATATAAAATTTACGTTTGGAATAAAACTTAATATTTTTTTAAGGTTTTTATAGATATATGGTATAAGGGATAAGTGTGGGTTTATTATTAATAATTATTTTTGGTAGAACACTTTTACAGGATGATATATTAATTAACGGTTTAGGAACTATACGCGCTGTTGGTGATGAAAACATAGCCTGATTTTACATTTCCAGGATTGACGAATGCAAGGTTTTTATTTATAAACGGTCACATCTCTGGAAATATTCAACCCAATAAGATGTTTCTTATACGAAACTAAAGAAGAATTCTTGTATAATCACCCGCGGTTGTCACTCTAAAACAACCTTTAACAGTCTTTGAGTAAACATGACAAAAAGTGAATAAACAGAAACTTAAATAGTAAACTATTAATGACAACTTTTCGTAAAAAAAAAATATTGTTATTTTCAAGGAGTAATTCATGTAATATGGTAATGTAGCCTATAAGTTGCATTAATGACAGACAGCACAGTGAACATAAGCCTAATGTAAACAGAGAGTTAAAGAGGCAAACATAATTTTTTTTCAACCCGGTTCTTGGCCACCAAAACCCGCCCTGCCTACCTTTAGCGAATGGCAGCCAACCTCTAGCGAGCTACCTCTATCTCACATGCACATGCGGTTAGTATACCTACCGCAAGTGGTGAGCCAATCCGAGGATGACTTGGGAAATCTCCCCCCGCATCGTGCACTGCGCAAAGGTGAGTTGATGGGTTGCTTATGTTTGCTGTAATGTAGGAATAGTTAGGTGTTTGGTTGCATTGTGTTGTGCTATGTAAAGGCTTCCAATGAAAAGACAGAAAGCCACTAAGTTTCTTCTCTAATCGGCGCTTCAGTTGAGTAGACAACATTTATCGATTGTATCGATAGTGACAACATTTAACTCCCACGCTTAGCCCACTATTAAATGCACGTTTGCCGGGGAAAAGCCAGGGGACTATTCACTATCACCAAACGGACGTGAAATGCAATTATACGTAAAATTAGGTGCGAAAGGCCCGACTTGCGCACGCGGATACACATGTAGGCCTACACGTACTGCACACAAGTTCTGCTGCTACACACGTCCACACTAGCAAATCTAATGTATTTACACAAACCTTATGCTAGCAAATATGGCATTGTCATCCATTCCTGGCCTGTAAGTAAAATTTCAAGTCTCTATCTCCTCAATCAAATTGAATTTGTTTAAAGAAACGTGCGAACCAAGTACAGGAAATATATCAGGTTATTATTCAGTTCTCACATATATTTATAAAAAATCAAAGTCCCTACCTCATCTCACAAACTCGATATGTTTAAATTACCATGGTTTAAACAAATGTAGAGACAAGAAACCTAGTGAACATGGCATTTTCATCTAATTCTGACATATATTTAAAATTTCAAGTTTTTAAATATACAAAATATACAATTTTTATATTTTTCCTACAAGGAATAACCTTAATAGTAGAATAAAAAAAGTTCCCTCGTTAACTTTTTCCCGTGCATCATATAATTCAAGGCGTGTTCTATATATTTATTTAGTTTGGAAAACATAATAGCTCATTAGGAAGTAAGTTCAAACTTGATTGCAAAATTTCACCTGACAAGACAGACAGATGTGATGGAAACCTAACTAATAAAAACTAATCTTTTCTTACATGCATCGATAGTTTTAGTATGTAACGTAGAATTGCATGGTATTAGTTGTTTTTCAGAATTGTTTTTAGTTTTCGAGTTATTTGCATTTTTTGTAAGAAATTCATTGTTCCAACGAACCGTCAGATAGTGCTGTCAAGCGGATATATTCTAAGCTATTAGGTACAAGATTGATTTATGCAGTACAAATCCGTTCGAAATTTACTCGTTTTCTATAACCTATTACTCAAACACTGTTAATTACATATATTTGAAAATTGAAGACAATAAATAAAAATTGATTTTCTTTTTCATTTGGTATAATGAAAATCTTGTGATAAATATTTGCAGAGATATGCAATGCAACCGTAATAATTAGATTTGTGTAATACGGGCGTTTACGTAATACAGAGCTTTTACGTTAACAAAAACACAGTTCCGCCTATTGGAATTATCTTACCAGTTTTAAGGAAGAATACATTTTGAATGGGGGCAAAGATCTTTAGGAAGAGTCCTGTTCCTAGAGAGATGGGGTTTAAGTGGAAAAAGGGCAACAATAAACGGAGAATATAGAGAGGCCGGACGTTGTGAACTGGAGGTTCAGTGTTTTACAAGACGGGAGAGAAAGCCGACAAGTTTGAAGAATGATATTTTATCTAGACGAGACAGCGGTAGATAGCAATCTGAGTTTTTCAAAACTTTGGCAAAGCTATGATATAACGGGGGTGTCGTTGGAAGAGAGTGCTTTAAAACGTTAATTAGTTGTTAGTGAAGACGGGTTCTTGAAGGAGACAGGACTGGATTTCCGAGTTGACTTCCAATCCACAGGACATTACCACGGAAACATAAACTTCTCAAAATTTTCAAAGTGGATTGAAGAAAAGGTAATTCCCAACTTCCCATTGAACCCAACCGTCGGAAAGGACAATGCTTCTTACCATAACAAGGAAGTGGATAAACCTCCATCAAAGTCAAGCCGGACATGCTTGACTGGCTACAAAACACGGGCATCAAGTGATAGGTTTACCGCCTTACATGTGTGACTTGAACGCTATAGAACCTGCTTGGAGTAAGCTAAAATATTTTGTGCGACAGAACAATACCAAAGGTGAAATATGCATTAAAATACTGAAGGAAATGGTGGAAAAGGGTCTTGAAAACCTCACTCCCGATGACTGGGAAGGTTTTGTTCATCCCACTAAAGCCATGGAAGAGTTCTACTGGATGAGAGACAGCGTTGTTGAGTGATCGTGAACCTAGGAGCCGAGGACACCGACACCACCGATACGTCCAGTGAGGAGTACGTTACTGATGAAGACATCGCAAATGAATACGAAGACCTCGCAACGCCTTTACCTTAAGTATAAATCCTTAAATGATTATATTGAGCATAACGGTTTCAATATTTAAATTTTTCTAATTTCTAAAGTACCTGAATAACTACTAAATAAGGATATAAATATTTTATATCAAACATATTTCAAAACAAGATTTTCGTCAGTTTAGTTTCCTTCTATTTTTAACTCGTGATTTATCGATTTTATGCCTAGGTTAATTCCAGTCCAATGCATTTAAACTACAATTTGTAGGCCTATATGGTATAAAAATGTTAAAAAATCATAGGTTTTTAAATGTAATGTTTAAAATATTACGTTCCAAAGAAACAGGATTCTACTTTTATAGCTTTCGCGATGCATTTGTTGCTGGAAACACTAGCGTTAGCCATGTGTATAAACTATCAAACCATTTTTTGTCTATGCAAATAATAAGCCTCATATTTTATTAACCTATAATATACAAATTTATATAAATTATGTACGTTTATATAGGCCTAAAATTAAATGTACACCGTATGAAAGATATGAGCAATAGAGTAATAGAATACGTAACCAAAACAAGTATTTACAGATAGGTAAAAGTACTAATTTTATTGAGAAAGGGTGTACAATATAGCCTAAATTATATAGACCATGAAACCTTTTCTGTAAATCTGCAATTTTCTGTAAATCTGACGTTTTGTTCTAGACAATGTTTTTAGAAATGACCTTTTTAACAGGGCTCTTTTCGTGCACCGGAGACTATATGTCAATGGCGCGACGAAAGGCCCCCTTTCACCATCCATAAAGTAAAAAAGAAATTACGTGCGTCGTCCTTCATTGGAAAACGTATATGTCGCATGCGCCGTATATAAATTTAACTACTAAGATTGACCAATAAATAAGTGTTATTAATACATTTGTTTAGTTTTATTTGTGCCTGAAGAATTAGTAGTATTAGTTAAACACCAAATTAAAATGTTAATAATATTTAAATGAACAATAATAAAAGGCTTCAGGAATATCCTTTAGTAATACAGAGTTGTCGAATTTGCGTTTTAAAGTAAAACAAAGTATGCATTGAAGTAACTTGACTTATTTGTTGGGATATTAGATCCGAGGTGATGTCGCCCCTGTTGTTGATGTTCTTGGGCCCCCTTAACGAAATTCTGGGGGGCCGCTGACTAATGTATTGGGCTTCTTATTCCTTGTCGTCTCAAAAATATAACTAGCTTATGAACCTGTATGGAAATAAAATTAATATTGAATCGCTTTAATGGTTAGTCTAGATTTACCGTAAAATTACCAGTACTGAAACTGAATCAGCTGTAGTTGCCTTCTCGGTTAGCTTTGCCGACTTTTGATTTTCGCCACGTACTCGTTTTGAAATATTCCATTTCAGGTTAGTTTTGATGGCATGGTGCTAACCACTGCAGAGAAATCTTTTATTGTAGAGCATTATTTTCCCTCATTTGGAATTGGACTGCCTTAGGCAACATTGCTTTCCTTCAAGAAACTTTAGTAGGTAACCGTATCATCTCCCTTAAAACAAACTTTACTTACCCACCCCCCTTCCTAGATCTTACACCTTCTGAGGCTTATAATTGGGGAATAGTATAGAAGATTTCTCGGAATGGTGAAAAATAACCATGTGTATAACGAGCAGGAAATAATCCTTCTTCACCAAAGTGATGCAAAACCTTTCAAGAACGATGCGAGTGTTGCCTCAAATTGAACTGAGGTGATACAGAACTTGTTTATACCCCAGTCTAACCGATTTAGTTTCTTTTTACTTGTATATGTTTGTAAAATTATTTAAATAAAATAAAATCTTATAACTGTTTCAGTACTGTTTATTTTGGCTCACACGGTACTTCGTTTGTTTAGGATTATTATGTTTTTTTAAGGTTTAGTTGTTCTCAGATATTATTATTATGTTTTCCAAACTAAATAAAATATAGAATAAGACTTGAATTATATGATGCACGGAAAATAGATAACGAGGGAACGTTTTCTATTCTATTATTAAGGTTATTCCTTGTAGGAAAAAAATTAAACCTGTTTGTTTTCGATAACATTTGAAAGAATGTAGCCGTCCCTGATCAGTTCTTTCCCGACCAATAAATGTGGTTAGAATATCCTACCAAGTGCTCAGTTCTTTTCCCACTATCATTTCTCCTGAGGTCCTGGGAATCATTCTTTAGGTCGTGCTAACCGCTTCTGCTTCAGGTTGTCGCCAGTCATTCGGCCAAAAATAATATTATAATTTTATCAATTATAATAATAATAGTAGAACAATCTAGAAAGTTTAGGTGTTGTGGCATTATTTTATGCACATACAATTATTGCAAAATATTTGCCATCATGAAAGATGGTAAATTGAAAAGTAAAGTGTAGTTTTTAGTTATTTACCCAAATATAATTATTTTATCCAAAATATATTGATAACGTTTTTGTTATTATTTCAAATATATGTTTTCACTACAAGAGAGTAGCTAAAATGTGTCAACTACATTGAAGTTGAAATAATAAAAAATTAAACGAACAAAAAAAATTGTGCAAATATATAAATGTTCAGGAAATTAAAAAAATCGAAAATAATGCAACACTAATGGTCTTCAACTAATGTAAAGATAGAATTGCAATTGAATTTTAAATTAAAATAACGAATGTTAAAAATGTGTGCAAAAACATAAATCTTCAGGAAATATAAAATTGAAAAATAATACAACACTGATGGCCTTCGACTAATGTAAAGATAGAATTGCAATTGAATTTGAAATTAAAAAAATGATAAAAAAACCTCACATGTTTTTATGCACATACAATTATTGCAAAATATTTGACACCAATAACGAGTTGGTAAATTGAAAAGTAAAGAGTAAATTCCAGTTATTTACCCAAATTTAATTATTTTATCCAAAACATATTGATAATATTGTTGTCATTACATATGCTATTTTAACACTTGAAAATTAAATTTTGAAAAAACATTGTTATGTCGCCAGAAACCTTCCCAGAAATTTACTCAGCAATTTCCCGAAGTTCATGGCGATCGGATCAGTAGTTTAGAAACGCATAAGGCTCATACAAACATACATACAAGAATTGTTATGTCGCCAGAAACCTTCCCAGAAATTTACTCAACAATTTCCCGAACTTCATGGCGATCGGTACAGTAGTTTAGAAACGCATAAGGCTCATACATACATACAAGAATTGTTATGTCGCCAGAAACCTTCCCAGATATTTACTCAACAATTTCCCGAAGTTCATGGCGATCTGATTATTAGTTTAGGAACGCATAAGGCTCATACATACATACATACATACAAGAATTTATATATATATAAGTTATGTGAACTAATAATGTAAACTTAACTATTTATAATGCTTACTAGAGTAGATTTCCGCTTACGCAGACTTTATATTGTGCAGCTGGTAAAACAGCTTTAGCTTTAGTGTGTAGTAAACTCTTGTACAGAACACTCGACTCCACTCCAACTGAATGCATATCAGTTGAATGTTAAGCTAAATTAATGTAACAGTTTTCAAAATTTAATTTTTCTTAATTAACAAAGGTTTATAAAAATAAAATTATATTTAAAAACCTTTCAAGCTTAATAAAACACGTAACTTACTTATATATATATATATATATATATATATATATATATATATATATATATATATATATATATATATTGCTTTGCAACACTGTTTTCTTGTATTCACTTATCATTTTCACTATATGTACTTAAACAAGAATCTTACCTGGCATTTATGCGAGTTAACTTTTAAAGATTGGTCGTATCTCCATCATCGGGCATCACTGGCCGCGGGTTGTGATTAAAAAAACGTACACCTAATAAAAAAAAGTACAAAAAGGTCTCAAAATGACAATCTGGGAACAACTAGAAATTTATAAACATAAAAGTAATATCATAAAAAACAAATATAAATAAAATCAAAAAACAATAACTTATTCAACCTAATAGACACAATTAACCCCAAGACAAACTTAAAAGACTCGCACAGTGCAGTGAATCCGAAAATAGAACATAACGGTACACCACACCTTGCGACAACGGGAGTTCCACACAGCTCGCAGTCTACTACAACCCCCGGCCAGTGATACCCGGTGATGGAGATAAGACCAATCTTTGAAAGTTAACTCGCATAAAAACCAAGTAAGATTCTTGTTTAAATACATATAGTTATATATATATATATATATATATATATATATATATATATATATATATATATATATATATTAATTTTTGTATATATAGAGAGAAAATTACAGTTAATATAAATAAATTAACACACCCTTGCGTTTAAACAGCGGCTCTACTTTGTAGGCTATAACTTATGTTTTATGAAATCATATGTTAGGTCTATCATTTATTTTAAGCCAAATGAGACGATATATCTATGTTGCATACGTTGCCCCTTTTGTGAAAAGTTTTTCTCTCATATAAAATTAAAATAATTCAATAAATTTATTTAATTAATTATTATTTTTAAAAACTCTATCGAGATCAATTGTCCTATATTACAAGTTCTGAAAAATGTATTTGGCCTTGAGTGGATGAATATAAAGTCATTTTATTAACAACTGAAAATTTGATCAAGATACATATAAGGAGAGAGTGAAGTAGTATTCTGAATTGAAAACGTTAGTTCTGTTACTAACGTCATTTACTGAATATCTAAAACACCTAACCTAAAATATTTATTATTTTAAAACTAAAATCGTATTTTTATTGGTGTGGTTAAATAAGTGGTTTTTACCGCTCATGAATAATGTGACGGTGTACACCCGTCTTTTTTGATTTTTCTAAAGTATAAAAATTTAGGATTGCTGATCCAAGGATTGGGAAACTCCTCTGGGTCCATGATCCTTCTCATGAATCCGGATATGTTCATGTTTTTCGAAATATTTCTTATATTTACTCTTCCTAATTTTTTTCCATATATAAAATTTACCGTAAAGCTAGCATAAATATAAAAAGCAATAAATTAACCTGTCTAAATATAAAACATACCACTCATGCTGTCACACTCATTGGCAACGTATTAACTTATGTTAGTAATCAAAAGGAAGAATGTCGAGACGCAAACAGCCAACTGGACCGACGAATTCTTATCGCTGAGATATAGACAACAATAGAATCAGCTGTGTTTATTCGACCAGTGCGTTTATTAGTTTGTAGGTTATATTTTCTAATGCGTTTGAAACTTTGGTGATGGCGTTGGTATTCTGGCATTTTGTGTGAAGGTGTCTAGATTAAAAGTAAGGGTTATTAGTTTCTAATAGTTGTCTTCATTGTTTTGTACAATTGTTTTTTAGTAAGCCAAAGATTTTACATCAGTTATAAAGAAGAATTTTTAAATTACTCAAATAATTTTATCACGTCAAAATCGCTTATATGTAGCCTAAGTATAGATAAAATTATATATATGGCTAGGGGCTTGCAGTGGCAAATTCATATTGAAAATTTTTTTTTAACTTTTGTATAGTAATTTTATTTTTTAATAGAAATTAATTTAATAATATTCAAATTTTTCATAACAAAATTTTTTCATAAACCATATTTTTTGAGTATATATTTTCAATTTGATCTTTTTTACCAGTCGTATTATAAATATATATCTTTAATCCATCTTGAGATTTTACTCGACTTAGTGCAACATAAAGTTGATCATGTGTAAACACAGGTAAAAACAGCTTTGGTCGATTGCAGCCTTACTTATAGTTATTGAAAATGTAAGTCTTAAAGGAAATAGCTTCCTTTTCGTTTGAAATGACATGTTAGGATCTGTTATTATTAATTTAATTATTGGTAAAAATATGATGTTTCCTCTTCCAGAATCAGTGATTATTTCTAATTTAATACACTTGTCAATTGTCTCCATTACCTAAACCTAATCCAAAAATTAATCTTTAATACTGTTAACATACTTGTACTCAACTGTTTTTAATATAATATTTGTAGCTATTTCCAGCTAAATACATTGAAAATCATATTCAGCTGTTTTTCATTGCAATGTATTTCTTATGGTTATTTTTGGTAGCTTCAAGTTCCTGAAAACCCTAAAAGTGTTGTAAATTGAAAAAAAACTATATTTTCCCCGCTCCTTCGTGGCAATACCTTTAATTTGAGCTATTTCCCAGCTCTGCATGACCTTCCAAGCTCCCACAAAGTTTCTCTCAAATTTTGGCTTACGGAATTATATATATGGAAGACTAGGGTGTTGTAAAGACAGATTGAATATAATTAAATTTAATCATAACAATATTTCCTTAAAAATATATTTTTTGTGTATGAGATTTTAATTGGGTTTTTTGATCATCCGTATTTTCAATATGTATTTTTTATCTGTCTTGAGTGTTTACTCGAGTTAGCGCTACATAAAGTTGGCCATGTGTATGTTTGGATCATCGGTAACAAAGTATGTTTGGATCATCGGTAACAAAGGATGTTTGGATCATCGGTAACAAAGTATGTTTGGATCATCGGCAACAAAGTAGGTTTGGATCATCGGTAACAAAGTATGTTTGGATCATCGGTAACAAAGGATATTTGGATCATCGGTAACAAAGTATGTTTGGATCATCGGTAACAAAGTATGTTTGGATCATCGGTAACAAAGTATATTTGGATCATCGGTAACAAAGTATGTTTGGATCATCGGTAACAAAGTATGTTTAGAGCAATGTAACGTACAATGGTTCAGATCCGTTGATATTATCGGTTTTAATATCTGCTTACATTTAACTATAGATTCTTTAAAACTTATTGTAAATTTCTCGTATTCTCAACACGGCTTGTATTTAGTAATGACAAAGCTAAGGTATCCATGTAACCCAAATGACTTGCTTCAAAACATTTGATTTCTTGTGGCCTAAATTCTTAAAATGAATAATTCTGAAAAACTACCATATGAAGTATGAAGTAAACGAATATTAGGTTTAACATTCTTGTGGTTTTGCCTTTTACTTAAATTCTCATGATTAGGTTAGACCTGTATTCTACTTGGCATATCCTGTATATTAGCTATAAAGTTTTCTGTATTGACTTTAATAACACAAAGAGTGTACATTTAAATAATAAATCTAAGACTATTTAAATATGGTTATATTTAAATAGAAGATGTGGAAGATTCTATCCGAAATAATGTGTTTAAACAATGTATAAAAACAGTAAAATGAACACAAATTCGAAACGTTTTGTTGGAAATACATCAAGAACAAATTTGGTTTTTCTTTGAAATTTTTGTTTCGTGTTTATGTTATAAGTGCTTGTTTGTATGAAATTAGGTAAATTTTTTAATGACACACATCATAGTGAACAAAAAAAGCTAATGTAAAAGAGAGTTATAAAGGCAAACATAAAATGTTATTATTTAATTCGCAGTGCAAGCTGATGGTAAACCAAGCAGAGGATCACTTGAAAAAGCACCCTCAGAGCCCCTTCAGAGCTCTCTAGAGCCCCCCACCCCGTATCGTGCAGTGCGCACAGGGAGTTGGTGGGTTGCTTATGTTTGCTGTAATGTAGGAGTAGTTGGAGTAGTTGAGAATTTGGTTGCATTGTGTTGTATGTAAAGAAAAGACACAACTAAGTAACCAAGTCTCTAATCCAAGGCTGGAGTTTTATTTTCAAATATATTTTTTTTCTTTATATTAGCCCACTTTTTTCTAGTACAACACACCGTATTACTTCACCGTTAAGAACACAACACACAGTATAGTGAAGTTTTCTAAAAGATACTTGTAAATGTAGCCAAAAATAAAATTAAAAAATGATGCAATGTATAAAGATGCGTATAAAATTCACAAAATAGATATTTAGATATAGAGTTAGTTAACAACTGTAATGAGCTTACATTAACTTTATTGCGCGCACTCTCATCAATTAGGTTTAAGCGTTATGCCTTGCCGGGAAAACCCATGTTTGCTGAGGTAAACCTATCGCACTTGCCTCAATATTAGAGACGAGTGATGTTAGCGTTATGTGAAGATTAACTTTGTGTTTCCTGAACATAAAGTTGCTCAAGACGTTTGATTCTTATCCCAGTATTCCTGAATAGATTGTCAGGAGATATATAGTTGTTTATTGCCCCATTGGTGGGGCGTGGAGTCGAGTTGGATATAGAATCTAAAGGAGTGATTGTGTTGAGCCAAAACCTTTGTGAATGTGCCTAACCTGAACCAGTTTGTTATTAGAAGCCGTAGAAGTAACTTAAGAACATTGTTGCGCTCCATTTATTTGTCGAAAATCTTCTTTCTTTCGCAGCTAATTAGCAATAGACCCTAACGGTATTATGACATCTCTTCGTGCTACCCAGCATTCTCCAAACCACGCACAGGTAGTAACGCTTGTTGTAGAACAGGGGCAAGGATGAACAAAATTGTAGCCAAATAGAGTTACAGTGAATATGCCCGCCATTTCCAAAATTTGATGAAGCACAAGTGTGTTAGTGCAGAGGGCTACTAATGGGGGTTCGTCAATGCGCATCCGGGACTCCTGTATATAATATTTTGTGAAAATATTTCTGTACACACACACACACACACACACATATATATATATATATATATATATATATATATATATATATATATATATATATATATATATATATATAGAAAGAGAGAGAGAGAGAGAGAGAGAGAGACTAAGTATAACAGTCTTGTATTTTAATACCCTACTGAAATAAATAAATTCAGAAATATACACAACCTATATGTTTTGAGGGAAGGCAAAATATTGAAATGAAATAGTTTTACTACTATTGAGCACGAAAATGGCATTTACATTACCACACAGGCTTTCATCATCTTCATCGCTTTTACATCCATAATCACAATTCCTGCTTCCGGATTCAGGCTCCCTCACAATAGTTTGGACAAAGTCTAAACCCGTAGACAAATGAAAGTTAGTATATATGTATACTAGTAATCATATATACACTAAACAAATTGTTGGATACGTTTGTTTGCTACTTCACACCGACCCTTTGGGCTGTGACTACTTTATAGTCCTTTATCGTATAGACCTTGAAAGCTTACGCACCACTGGAGCTGCTCACCAGCTGGGACAGAGCATCAGGGGTTAGACTAGAGATACAAGGCGTTATTAAGTTGGTAGTTATGTCAGTGGCGCACCGAAGGGGCCCATTGGCCATTCCTATAGAGGGAAACAAATTACGCGTGTCATCCTTCATTGGAAAACGTATAGTTCGCATGCGCTGTATATAAATTTAACTACCAAAAATTACCACCAAATAGGTGTTAATATAGACACCTATATTTATATATTTTTTTAGTTTTATTTGTGCCTAAAGTATTAGTTTTAAATGCATGTAATAATTATTAAATACATCAATAATAAAAGGCTTCGAAGGTATCCTTTAACAATACAGTTGTTGAGATTATGCCCTAAAGTAAAACAAAGTACGCATTGAAGTAACTTTACTGATTTTGGGGAATATTACATCCGAGTTTATGTCCCGTTCCCTGTTGTTGATGTTCTTGCCTCCTTCTCTTATGAAATTCGGGATGCGCCGCTGTGTTATGTATTTGGCTTCCAGATCCTTATCGTCTCAATAAAATAACTAAGTTGTGCAACTGTAAATAAGAGCAATATTGAATCTCTTTATGGGTTAGTCTAGATTTACCGTATCGGCCAAAATAAACAGTACGGAAACTGAATCAGCTGTAGTTGCCTTCTTGATCAGTTGTTCTGCCTTTTGACTGTCGCCGTGTATTCGTACTAAATTAGTGCTAACTACTGCTGAGAAAACGTTTATCATAATGCAATATTTTCGCTCATTTTTAATTGGATTGGCTTATACAACATTGTTTTTCTTTATGAAACTTTTGGCAATATTTCTGTAAATCGGGACCGATAGAGTCTATAGGTCATTTGCCGTAGGTCATAGTCTTGCGCGTTTTGAAAGAGCCCTCAGGAGATTTTGTGGTGCCTGAATACTGTCTTTCGTTCAAAATGGTTCAAGATGGTGCAACTACACTGCCTTAGACGGAAAGCTAACCGGAGATTGCTGTTCTTCAAGAAACTTTCGACGACAACAGCCTTCTCTCCTCAGAACAAACTTTCCTTACCAAGCCTACTCCCCCGATCTTATACCACGTGACGCCTACATCTGGGGAATGATGAAGGAGAAGATAGGATGACCCACCAACCACTAACCACCATCGTCCAACTGCAGGGGAAAATAACCACTTATTAACGATCATGACAACAAGAATTTATTAAAATGAGAAAAAATGATGTTTTCCAACATGTTCTTTAATATAATTGACTCTGAACCAAACTTTTGTTGGCCTTGGTGGAACAATTATATATTATTAATTAATTAATTATTGATTTTATTACTTCAGTTTTTCGAATGTAACAGTATACGATGTAAACCACTTTTACACTCATTAGATTTACAAATTATGAACTTAAGACAACATAATGGACTGCTAACTTATAATACAACCAAGCTATGTTGCCACATTCACTTTAATGTAATGTTTAGAGTGAAGAAACTAAATGAAGAATGTCTAGCCGGCCACAGCCAACTATAGTTAACAAATTCTAATCGTTACGATACAGACTTTGGACTGCAAGGGAATCGGGCCGTCAGCTGTGTTTATTCAACATGTGCGTATGTATTATCTTTTCTTACTCGATTAGTATTGTGATGAGTTTAGCTGTGTTTTTGCATTTTGTCTGAAGTGTTGTTGTCTAGGGTTATTAGTTTATAATAATTGGTTCAGTTAGCGGGTTGCCTTCATTGTTTTCTATTAAGGCAAATATTTTACAATAACCACGTAGGAAGAAATATCTAAATTTCACAAGTAACTATGTCACGCTAAAACCGCACAAATAAAACAACTTGTAGTGTTGCCAAACATGTATGTATAGAGAACTATATCCTGTTGTGGGTTTTATTAATATTTCTTATAAATAGATTATACCCTATAATGACAATATAGGAAAGACAATGTATTTTTATGCGAGATTTTATATTATCCTATTATGTTAATTAAGCACTTTAAATTTAAACATTTACCTATCTAGTCTACGCACTCAAAAGTATTTTGTAGTCTGGTGCTGACATTTGTAATTGATTTAGATTTAAATTGTGAATTTTGTCAACAGAAAATATCTGGGATCTAAACAGTTTCTGTGCAATTTTACTCAATTGTGATTAAAACATTTTGTGGCAAAGGTGTTTAGTGAATTAGAGACATTTTATTTAAATATTTGGTAAAATTAAAACCACTGGTAGGAGTATGATTCGTTCTTAAATCATCGAGACAAGTTATGGATCGCACTATCTTAGGATATAGATTTGTATGTGTGGGTGGATATATAGTACTGATTTGGATTCTATTTCTCCATTCCTAACCCTCTCCTCCTCTCTCTCTTCCCCCCTATCTCTCTCTCACACACACACACACTCACATACACACACATACACACACACACACACACACACACACACACACACACACACACACACAAAAAGTAAAACATTAAAAGTACTACAAGATACTAACCAGCAAAGTGGACTTCACATAGATTTAAATAATGTTATAAAAGGAAACAATTTATGTCGTTATTGCATTTGCAGACTAAGGATGAGCCAAGCAGAGGATGACTTGGGAAAGTCCTCCCGGAGCCACCCAGAGCCCTCCACCCCGCATCGTGAACTGCGCAAAGGTGAGTTGGTGAGTTGCGTATATTCGCTGTAATGTTCGAATAGTTGGGAATTCGGTTGCATTCTGTTCTGCTATGTAAATGGTTTTTAAATAGAAAGCAGTACAGTTATTGGTGAGGATTGAAATAATAAGATGAAACAAGCAAAGTTAAAATAATCTAAGTGTGCTGGTACAAAGTCTGGCAAAAATAAAATCTATTCATACCATGTTTATACTATTAGTAAAAATAAAATAATTTACGCACAGATAAAATCACCTATTTTCTAGCAACAAACCTAGGTACTGGAAGAATAAATGTTTCCATTGAAACAATAATGTAACCACAACGCGCGCTACCATGCAACCATACATCAGTCATTTTTAATATGTTTACAACAAATAATGTGTAATATATTTACAGTACAGAATATTATATTATTTCCGGAATTTCCCGACTATATTCTTTTATGGATTTTATAGATGTGTTTTATTAGTTTAGTTTTTTTTAAATATTTGTTATCCTAAAATCTTCAAATACTTACAGTAGAGAATATTATATTATTTCCCAAATTAAATATTAAAATATCTGTCTAAAGTGTTCAAACTAAAGATATTAATCTTATATTTCGTATAAATACTATTTTTACCTGCATAATATTTAATGTACGCTGATACGGTTACTGTTAACTGCCCTTTTCCAGTGACAAACCAATAACGCCATTACATAATGTACAAGGCGAGGCCACATAAAGCTTAAAGAGTTTGTTCTGCTTTATATTTACGTAGAATTCTGAAGCCATTTAAACCTGATATTAGGATTAAAACAAATTGCATTAAAACAAATTCTGTTTATTTCTTTACGATGAAGTATCTGCTACAATTTATTTTCAATAAATTTTCAAAACTATATTTTTTATTGATTTTTCATTCTGTTTTAATAGATGTGTTTTATTTGTTTTTTTTTTTTAAATATTTGATGTCGTAAAAATGCTCAAATAATTACATGTAAAGCTAGATGTATTAGTTTTATTTAATGATATAAGTTATATGAACAATTTATGGGAACATTTCATAATTAAATGCGTGCTAGGAAAATTCCTGCTTACGCAGCTTTTGTATTATATAGGTGGTGAGAACAGAGCCCCGGCAGTGTGTAAGTCGCCTCTGTATCGCACAGACGTTTTCCGCTCCAACTGTATGTACATCAGTTGTATTTGAATTGTTTTATTAAGTATAATTTATGTAACAGTTTTCCAAATTAATTGTTTATTAAATTCAACAAAGGTTTGTAAAAATAAAATCATTTTTAAAAAAACTTTCGTGCTCCGTAACTTATATATAAACAATAATTGAACGTAATCGTTGATACTTTGTAATTAGCCCTCGAAGAAACCATTAAATACACCAAAGAATCCCTATACACACAGACATCAACAGAGTATCAGACACTAACAAAACTCTCGACGTAAAACAATAACACTTTTACACCCACCATCAGTTTTACCCACGCACAATAAACACCACAAACATAGAACTTAGTATAAATGAGTTAAAACTTAAACAAATGGCTTAAACAAAGCAAACCAAAAGAAATACAAAAACAAACAAAAGTTTGGACCCAGAATTAGGAACACAAAGGACAGATACATTCCCCATGAATACATTGGACAAGGCGTCGAATATAAAGTGTCCATCATAAACACATTAAACACTAAACCAAGCACAACTAAAAAACACGCAACCCTTACATCTATCATACAAATCGCGACCAACAAACCTTAATATTTTAAAACAGATAAACGCAGATCAATAGTAATAATACGCCAACAAGGCGTTCAAAATAAAGTAAATAAATTCATTACAGAAAACAACATAACCGAACTCCATTTATTCCATACATCAAAATATAAAACCAAAGTATAATACCATAGATATGTAGATGATATTTTACTTTTAGAAGACGGCAAAAAGATTTCCCAGTCACGTTTTGACGGAATGTTTTGAAATTCCGAGTATATATTCGGTGAAATTCCATGATTCTCATTATCTTCAGAGCTTGACCCTACACATGATTCTACGGGTACTCTTTCAATGGGATATTTTTCGCCTTTAGGTTGTAATTCCCCATCAGTAAGTGTTAAAACGGGCTAAACCTTTCTCACCTTATTGGTTCTGCCATCTGTTGGTGTGTTTTTACTTTTGTTCCGTTTAAGGCTCCTAATGAATGTCATATTGTTTGGTTTTAGGCTTCCATTTTTATGCAGAACCACATGCTTACTATCGAGAGCTTTGTTTGTTCGTGGCACAAACAGTGGCGGACTTTGCCATGGTGCCGCCCCTAGGCACAATTCGGCCGGCCGCCCCTTTGCGCCCCGTTCGCGAATTTATTAAAAACGTCCCAACGTAACATAATGCTTTTAATATTTCACCATACGAATCCGTTTTCATGATGTTCAAAGAAATACAGATAAGTTATTATTTAAAGACTTTTTATAAAAATAAATTAGAAAATTTATTTTGGTTTCATCGTTAAAATTAAAAAAACAATAAAATAAAAAAACGTTTACTATTTTCAGGGGGGGGGCGCCCCCTGCTGGATCAGCCACTGATTTAACTGAGGTTCACATTAGGACATTCACCAAATTTAACTATTTACTATTACTATTGTCACTAAAATTCATCGGTACAAAAAAAAACGAATGCCGCCTCTCGAGGCTGAGCCCATAGGCACGTGCCTAGTGTGCCTAATAGGAAGTCCGCCACTCGGCACCAAACCTCGAACAACTCCACTGGTATTTAGACTAGAGCCAAGCAGCCTCAATTTCTCATCCAGCGATGAGAGTTTGTTGTCTCCTGAAGGTACTACGTTCACATCTCCTGGATTTCCTCTGTACCGTTTTGTCGGTCAAAACGAAGAGGACCAAGGTGCGTCCACGGGCCGCTCTTTGAAATCGATTCTCCGTGCGTTTTATCGACAAAACAAGATGCTCGGACATTTGTATGTTCAGTACGGTTTCTAAAGCGGCTTCTCAAGTTTCCGCCAGATGTTTGAAAATTATCTTTGTTATCACTAATGAATTTTGGCATTACTAAAGGAAAAGGTTTGGAATTAAATTTTTGGGGTGTTGGCTCTAAATTATATTCATAATGTTTTGGGCTTTGGCTCATATACGGCCCAACGCCAAATGCCACGTACGTTTCTCCCTTATACACATAAGGCTCCTCTGAACGAAGGTTAGAGGCTTTCTGTTTAGGGCTTTTATAGGCAAAGAACCGTTGAACGTTGCCTCCGTTAGGATCGGGAAATTTACCCCCGTAGTATTTTTGCAAACCCTGTTCCGTGGTATTGTTTGTTACAAGTTGGTTCGTATTGGTTGTATAAACGACTTACCTCGGATACTACGGGAAATCCTGCACGTTCTTCTTGTCCTGATGATAACCCGATATCCGAGGTTTCAAGTAGGTTTCCGAGATGAATTAAAACTGTTTAGGATAATTGCTTACAGAAAGTGTCTACATATTGAGTTTCGCCTCATTATTTTCCCCTTTTATCTAATTTCCCTTATATCTTGGTTTAAATCGGCCATTTTCGTTATTGGACTTTTGGTAATTTACTTTCGGTTAGCAACACTGGTGATTCTCCTAAAGTATAACATTTACCGTTGATGTAATATCCTGAATGAGTCGGCTTCTGGACTACTTCTGCGGTTAAACCCTGCTGGCTATTAATCTGGAGCCGCTGGTGCAAGGGTAAGTACGCCTCCACGCCGTAACCCTATCCACTTGGGCAAAGTCGCAGTACACCTTATGAGGTAACGTTCTCACTAGCAGACGCTTGAGCACCGGTTCACATTTTAAGAACCGTTTTATTGTGCTGTGGAATGTTTAAGGTTTTATTTGAGTTATAATACTCATGACTTATAAAAACTGGGTAAACAATGACGGAGTAAACAATACTTCTGCGCTAAACGTATGACCATTAGGCCTTACAATATCACTCTGACTAACTAGTTTCCTAGATAGAGAATGATATCCTGATCCACTGGTAGGCTCTGAATCCAATGGTTTGTCCTTACCGTGGCAGGTCCAACTGAAATTGCCGCCATTAGTTTTATATCTTTCTAATCCATGCTTTGTTCCCTTAGATGAGGGCAATATATTACCACCTGCGTTATAGCTTAGGTGGACGTAATTTTCTACATATATTTTTTGAAACAGTTTTTCTTCCTCGCCAAATATAGGTCTTATGTTCTTTTCACCATTAAGGGGAATTATTATTTGCCCTTCGTGAGTAGTTAATTGGGCCACTTTGGCACAAACCACCCCTAACTGGCTTGTACGTTACCGGGGACTATAGGGGTAGGTTTGAATGACGGAGGGGGTTGGTGTGGCCTTGATCCTAGATGGGTAGGGGTGGTTTTGACCACGTTTAGATGGGTAGGGGGTAGTTTTTCAAAAAAAATATACTTTAGCCCACTAACCTAAGGCTGGTAAATTGCATCTAACCTAACCTACTCCTAGTTGTGGGGGTGTCCTCAGCTACGTTCAGGACGTTCCCCGGGGGAAGCTCCGGGGGTGGATTAGGGGTAGGGGGTAGTTTTTGAGACAAATTTGGAAAAATGTGTCTTGAATGATAGGGTGAGTATAGAGTGTATTATCACTATGGTTGGGGGTGGTTTCACCTAGGGGTAGTTTTTAAATAATATAATTAATTGCCAAAAATGGTCGGGTCCTAGGTAAAAGTCACCCTGGACTCGTGCTTGAGGTAAAGCCGCCTAGGAGCCTGACCTTAGGTAAAGCTACCGTTGGAGCATGGCCTTAGTTATAGCCAACCCGAAGCCAGCCCCTAAGTAAAGCCACCCAGGTATCAGACCTTCGGTAAAGTCACCCCGGAGCCGTGCTCGAGGTAAAGCCACCCAGGACTTAGGTATAGTCTATACGGAGCATGGCCTCAGGTAAAACCATCCCGAAGCCGGGCCTTACATAGAGACACCCAGGAGCCAGGCCTAAGGTCAAGCTACCTTGGAGCCTGGACTTAGGTAAAGCTACCGTTGGAGCATGGCCTTAGTTATAGCCAACCCGAAGCCAGCCCCTAAGTAAAGCCACCCAGGTGTCAGACCTTCGGTAAAGTAACCCCGGAGTCGTGCTCGAGGTAAAGCCACCCAGGACTTAGGTATAGTCTATACAGAGCATGGCCTCAGGCAAAACCATCCCGAAGCCGGGCCTTACATAGAGACACCCAGGAGCCAGGCCTAAGGTCAAGCTACCTTGGAGCCTGGACTTAGGTAAAGCCTCTTTGGAGGTACACTTTAGGTGAAGCTACCTTGGAGTAGATGTCTTAGGTAAAAGTCACCCAGGAACCAGGCCTTAGTTAAAGAAGCCAAGGAGCAGGTAGAGCCAATATGGAGCAGGGCCTCAGGTAAAGCTACCTTGGAGCACGGTCTCGGGTAAAGCCTATCCGAAGCCTTGCCCTAGGTAAAGTAACCCTGGAAACTGGTCTTAGGTAAAGCTACCCAGGAACCAGGCTCTAGGTAAAGCTACCATGGAGTTAGACCTTAGGTAAAGCTAACACGGAGCAAGGCCTCGGGTAAAAGCCATCCCGAAGCCTGCCCATAGGTAAAGTAACCCCGGAATCTGGCATTAAGTGGGGGGTGGTAGAGACTACTATCCACCGACCAACGCCAATACAGTCTGAGCCAGCTCGAATGTCTCTCAAAAACCAGATCGAAAACAATATAGCAACAACAAATAACTTATATACAATAATAATAATACAACTTAATGATTATTACACTTACCGTGCGACATCAATCAAGCGCCAGCCCTCGATCTGAGATACCCCATTGACCTCTCAAGATGTCGCTACGCTTGCCTTCTGCAGTTTTCACGGGGTTAGGACCGCCAACTGAATCAGTGAAGCCGATTCAATGCCCGCATTACAAGCCGGGGCCAGCAGAAGGCTGGCCCTTATGGAGTAGCCCAAAACCAAAGCTACTCCCAAGTGACTACCACTCCGTGACAAAATGTAGTATCCTGATAAATTTTTTTGAATTTTTAATTTTTATATTTTTTTGTATTTTTCAATTTTTAAGTTTTTATAAATTTTT